>JAWZYV010007093.1:0-548352 GCA_038373885.1 Cheiracanthium punctorium
TCCCATAAACACAAATTCAGCACCCATGGCGCCCCGAAACAAACGTACATGTTGTTCCAGAATGACATCCCGATAGATGTGGCCTGTCATCGTTACACTCTGAACAAGCAGGTCAGTTCTGGAACCAAGAATATTTCCTCCCCAAACGAGCCATCCTGCCCCACCGTAACGGTGTCTTTCAATTGCGTTCTCTTGGTGGTAACGGGTACCTGGTGCTCTCCAGATGAATGTCCGGCGAGAATCAGACTCCAAACTAAACCTGAACTCGTCGGAAAACATCACACAAGACCACTGTTGCGGTGTCCACAATGCATGCTCTCTACTGCAGGTTAATCGCAGGCGACAGTGAGTTGCGGTAAGTGGAACACATCTGACAGGCCTACGAGCATATAGACCAATGTGCCCTAAGCGTCTGTACACGGTCTGCCTTGAAACTGTCGTACCGGTAGCTGAAAAGAGCTGACGAGACAGGTCTGATGCTGTACTCCGTCTGTTTCTTTTGGCAGTAACTGCCAAATAGCGGTCCTCATTCGGCGTTGTTACTCCGGGGCGACCTGTGCTGTAACGTCTACTCACATTACCATCATC
Source organism: Cheiracanthium punctorium (assembly GCA_038373885.1). Taxonomy (NCBI): domain Eukaryota; kingdom Metazoa; phylum Arthropoda; class Arachnida; order Araneae; family Cheiracanthiidae; genus Cheiracanthium; species Cheiracanthium punctorium. The sequence continues at coordinate 589 of JAWZYV010007093.1, forward strand.
TTGGAATCGTTGCCAAAGCCTGGAGATGACACTCTGGGCGATTCCAAGTTCCTCGGATACTTCCAGCTGGGTACGTCCACATTCCAGTCGTCCGATAATTCTGCCACGTAAAACATCATCCAAATGCCTCCTTTGTGCCATAACTATGCGGTTTTTGCACTGAAAGCCTTTCACAGCGCTTGTGAACAATTTACTTCTTTGCCACCATTCCTTATATACCCCTCTCTTACACTCTCGTCATTGTGACGTACCATCCACACCATCTGGTGGTTTCCTGTAATTTGCATATTCTTCTTCAAGATGTGTGTGATCATTCCACAGGTGAAATTTTTATTTTAGAGATCAATTTCTGTGTGATTCTGAATTATCCTTAATTTATGGACATGAGTGTATTACAGTGACACCTCTAATCGTGCGTGTGTCACTTCCGAAAAAACTAAAGGGAAATTGAGTAATATAACTCTACTTTTAAAATACTAAAAAAAAAACTCTAATTTTTTTCCTCTGACACTGATCAGTTTTCTTCATAAATCACAAAAATTATGTTTTACTTTTTTTCTAAATTTAAGTATCTGGTAACAAGAGCATGTTATGAAATCAATTATGTTCAACGCTTCCTAAAAATACATTCAACCATTTTAAATTCATATCATTAATTTAATAATTTAATTCAAAATAAGTACTGCATATTTGTTTCATTTTTTTCCTGCTTCTTTAACTTAATGTAAATATTTTCTTTCATTAATTACTTTTCAATCTAGTTTAATCGAGTAAAAATTAAACTTTATAATTCGATAAATCGATCAGTATCTGGACCACTGCCAAATGAGTTGTTCACTTCACCGTTCTGACTTGATTTTGAAGTAATTTTTTTGTTGTTGTTTTTCGTTGGATAGAGTACACTATCCATTGAAGCGGGTGTCATGCTCCCCCTTTCCCCCCCCCCCAATGGGGTTGTACTTCGTCTTCCTGGTCCCTAATTTTGAACCAATTCCAGATGAGGTACCAACCGGCACCTAAAATCGGCCCCCTTAGAGGCATCGATTGAACATGGAGGACATTGGAGCCACGAACACACTAGCTCACATTAGCGTGGTCGGCCCCACAGCATTCCAGACGAGAGAAGTGCCACCCTCCTAAGCACTACTATTACCGAGGGTCACATAGTTTATATGGTACTTACATGTCAAAAAAGGTGCATTTATCAGCTAGTAAAATGCTCGGGTCTCATAGTCCCTGCAAATTCTTGTGAGGTGTGGTGACCATGAGTCGAGAAATCAATACGAAATATATCCATTGCTTTTTGATTAATTTTGGATCCCGAGAGAAATATTTTGTTTGGAAACGAAAGTTGCAACTCCCGTAAATGATTTTTAAGTGAGCTAATAGAAAGTTATAATTTTTAAAGGATGCTTATTGTTATATGCTATATTTATAATGCAGATAGTGTTCAAAAACTCATGTTAATGAGCTCATCATAATAACCATGAGCTCATCATCATTTTTTCTTATTTTGCTTCCAATTTGTATCAGGAGAAGTATTTTTAAATTATTACAATGAGACCTCCAATCGTGCGAGTGTCACTTCCGAAAAAACTAAACGGAAATTGAGTAATGTAACTCTAATTTTAAAATACGGAAAAAAAAAGCTCTAACTTTTTTACTCTGAAACTGTGATCATTTTTCTTCATAAATCACAAAAATGATGTTTTACTTTTTTTCTAAATTTAAATATCTGGTAACCAGAACATTTTATGAAATGAATTATGTTCAACTATTTCTAAAAATACATTCAACCAATTTTTTTAAATTCATATCATTAATTTGATAATTTAATTTAAGTAAGTACTGCACATTTGTTTCATTTGTTTCCTTCTTCTTTAATTTAGTGTAAATATTTACTTTCATTAATTAATTTTCAATCTAGGTTAATCGAGGAAAAAATAAAACTTTATGATTCGATAAATCGATCAGTATCTGTGCCACTGTCAATGAGTTGTTCACTTCAAAGTTCTGACTTGATTTTGAAGTAATTTTTGTTGTTGTTGTTTTTCGTTGGTTAGACGAGTACACTATCCATTGAAACGGGTGTCATTCTCCTCCCTTCCTCTCCAGTGGGGTTGTACTTCTTCTTCCTAGTCCCTAATTTTGAACCAATTCCAGATGAGGGACCAACCGGCACCTAAAATCGGCCCCTTTAGAGGCCGATTGAACATGGAGGACATTGGAGCCACTAAGACACCAGCTCACATTAGCGTGTACGGTCCAACAGCATTACAGACGAGAGAAGCTATCAGCTAGTAAAATGCTCGCGCTCGGGTCTCATAGTCCCTGCAAATTCTTGTGAGGTGTGGTGAACATGAGTCGAGAAATCAATACGAAATATATCCATTGCTTTTTGATTAATTTTGGATCCCGAGTCAAATATTTTGTTTGAAAACGAAAGTTGCAATTCCCGTAAAGGATTTTTAAGTGAGCTAATAGAAAGTTATAATTTTGAGAGGATGCTTATTGTTATATGCTATATTTATAAAGCAAATAGTGTTCAAAAACTCATGTTAATTAGCTGATCATAATAACCCGTGTGTTTACTATCTCAGCTGGCCCATTGGGCTAGGCCGGAGGCTAAAACAAATGCTAGATAGTATATCAGAGGCGGGGAACTTTTTTATCATTAGAGGCCACATGTAAAATACGTAGATGTAACGCTGCGGAAAAAAAAGGCCCACTTGCTCTTTATTTCGTCGTCGTTCGTCATACATGAAAGTTATATATACCATTCGTTTGCAAATAACGCATACTTTAATTTACTATTAATTTAATTTGCATAAGGGCCGTCTTCATATTTAAGTCTCCATCAACTTCGTTTTTCTCAACGGCAACACCGTATTTTGACTTTATTAAACGAAAGAAAACCTTCAAATTACCCTAAATATAAATTTTCACCAATTTTCTACGATAATTTCCGGAGATATTGCGAATTATTTTTTTGCGCGTTTTTAAGGGACTTTCTGCAAATTGAAAACGCTATTTGTAGGTTCCGAACTTTTCGCCTTTTATTCATTTCGCTCAAGAGAGTTAAAAAAAAAACATTATTTTCAAGGAAAATATTTTTTCCATCTCTCCTAAAGTTTTTTGTAGTAAGAATATCAAGGGTAGAAATTAGAATCTTTAGTAGTGAATTCATAAGTTCCTTGGTTCGTACACATGATTTAAAGGAAAAATGCAAATGACTGCTCACGATATTGAAAATCTTTCTAACTTTGAAATTGTTATTGAGTATTTCCCTTGATGGTTCTCTTAGACAGGTGAAATGTTGGCAGGAGTGAGAGGCTGCTCGCTGCTCTTCTGACTACAAGCATGAATGTTACTCAGCTACGATCAAACTTGAAGAATGGTTTCATGATTGAAAATTTATTTGTTTGAATTCCATGTAAAAAACGCAATTACTTTTTGGCCGATCCAATATTATCACTGTGTTTGTTATTTCACTTTCTTCATTTAATATTATCGTCTGCAAAGTGCAATATTCTTATAAGACGTTTGGCGGAATTTTAATTTATATTCAGATGAAAATTTAGACAGAAAAACGTAATTTTGAATGTTTTTTTGAATATTTGATAAAGTATGGGGAAGTCCAAAGACCCAATGTTTCCAATATTAAAAAAGGTCAACTTCATGCCTCGAATATTGAGGATGTTTTTTTTTTTTTTTTTTTTTTTTTCCAGAAATAGGACGTTGTATTAGAAGACATACATCTACTGCATCTAATTCTATAGCTGAAAATATTTTTTGGGGGGGAACATGGTAGCGAACGCAACAATAGACGCTTTGTAGAATCACCATCAAACTGTAAAAACCTCTAATTTATTTGCTTCAAAATTTGATATTTTTTAATACCGCTATCTTTTACTGTGTTTTTGCACAAAAGAAATCTAATTTACTTTTATTTTAAGCAATTTTCAAAAAATTGCCACTTAATGAATTTATATATGGTCCCTTAACTCATGAAAATAACATATTTTATTTAATACTAGCAGACCCGCACGGCGTTGCCCGTGAACCCCTTAAATTATGCGATTTACAAAATCTGACATGTAAACTGCAACTCCAGATTAGTACTCTAGGCCGCAATTATGTAACAGAATGTGCAGATAATGGTTCCAGAGTTTCAGGTACGTACTTACAAACGCACCACTAAAAACAACTCACTGCTGTGACGTCACACATTTCTCCCATTTGAAAAAACGGAAGGGGAGTTTCGCATAGTATTCGAATGGCAGAACAATTTTTCACAAAATAATTTTTTAAACCACAGTTTTTAAGTAATTTTTTTTAAATTGGCCAGGTATTGTAAAAGGAATAGATATAGATGAAGAAAAATAAACATATAATTTGCTTTAAAATTGCTGGAGTTATTAAATATTTCAATCAATTAATCAAATTAGCTTGTAAAATCCAGGATTTTCGATTTAAATTTCTGAAAATTTGGAAATAGTATTAGGTTTTCGAAGACCTACGACCCATAGAACCCGAGATTTCCAGAACATTACATATCAATGCAACAAAAAGCAAAATTTAACTATTTAACGCATAGAATACGAATTTTAAACCCCAGAACAGCGGGTTGCTCCCAAAATTCGTAACACAGGGTAAGAAAATTTCCGTTTTAGAACGGTTTTTAATTAATAATTAAAAAAAGTAATTAAAATTTTTAAATTCTGATTCTCAGGTGCACATTATCGGCATTCATGGGCTTATATATATTCAAATTTCCAGAGTTCTGTGTGCAGTAGATTTGTCTGGAGACCGTACACAGACAGATTTACAAACATTCATTTTTATTATTATAGAGATAGATAGATTTGGCGTAAACCTGATGAAATTTTCGTGCCATTTCATGCTTCTCAAATGCAAACGATTTGTTTTATAGTAGCATTCGGGCGAAACTCGCCAAGCATGGCAACGTAAAAAACGGTTTTTTACTTTTGCGGTTACCACTCACTTCAAGCATAAATCTTTTCATGAGGCCAAAGTTCGCCAAACATGACGATCTAAAATCGGTTTTTAATTAATAATTTAAAAAGTAATTAAAATTTCAAAATTCTGAGCCTCAGGTGTACATTACCGAAGGAATGGGCTCATATGTTCGAATTTTCAGAGTTCTGCGTCCAGTAGTTTTTTCTGGACATCGCACGCATGCAGATTTTCAGACATTCATTTTTATTGATATAGATTGGCGCAAAACTGACTAAATTTCCGTGCCATTTCATGTTTTCCAATGCATGCGATTTTGTTTCACAGTATCATGCTGGCGAAACTCGCCGAGCATGGCATCCTGAAAACGGTTTTTAATTAATAATTAAAAAAGTAATTAAAATTTTAAAATTCTGATCCTCAGGTGCACATTATCGGACTCATGGGCTCATATATTCAAATTTTCAGAGTTCTGCGTGCAGTAGTTTTGTCTGGAGACCGCACGCATACGACAGACAGATTTACAGACATTCATTTTTATTGATATAGCTTGGCGCAAAACTGACTAAATTTCCGTGCCATTTCATGTTTTCCAATGCATGCGATTTTGTTTCACAGTATCATGCTGGCGAAACTCGCCGAGCATGGCATCCTGAAAACGGTTTTTAATTAATAATTTAAAAAGTAATTAAAATTTCAAAATTCTGAGCCTCAGGTGTACATTACCGAAGGAATGGGCTCATATGTTCGAATTTTCAGAGTTCTGCGTCCAGTAGTTTTTTCTGGACATCGCACGCATGCAGATTTTCAGACATTCATTTTTATTGATATAGCTTGGCGCAAAACTGACTAAATTTCCGTGCCATTTCATGTTTTCCAATGCATGCGATTTTGTTTCACAGTATCATGCTGGCGAAACTCGCCGAGCATGGCATCCTGAAAACGGTTTTTAATTAATAATTAAAAAAGTAATTAAAATTTTAAAATTCTGATTCTCAGGTGCACATTATCGGACTCATGGGCTTATATATTCAAATTTTCAGAGTTCTGCCTGCAGTAGGTTTGTCTGGAGACCGCACACATACAGACAGACAGATTTACAAACACTCATTTTTATTATTATAGATAGACTAAAATAAAAATGTTAATTTTGATGAATAGATAAATTATTTACTCTTACCTCTGAAACTTTCAATCAACTGTTTGTGGGTTAAAATACATAACAGCGCAATCAACGAAATAATTTTGTCAAATGAGCCGGCACAACACCAGTTAACAAAGAAATTTTATTAATTCAAACAAATAATTTAATTGATTTGAACCAAATAAATTTGGTTATTTAAACCAAATTGTTTGGTTAAATTGACAAAATGTTTTGTTGAAATAATCAAATAATTTTAACAAAATTATGTTGTTAATTCGACGAATATTCCGTTGGCTCTATTTCAACCCGACAATGTTGTTGATACAACAAAACATTTTTTTCAGTGTGACTTACAACTACATCATCACTTTATTGGCAACCTTTTACACTATGGTTTAGAAACACGTTTTTCCCAATTTCCATATTGGAAATAGTATCATCAGAGTGTGTTTTGCGTCATGGCAAGCCTGCAGGAGTGGCATCTGCTTACAGGTTGGGTGTACCTTAGGCGGAAGACTTTTAAAGGTGTTCTAAAGTGCACTCACGTTACATTTGGAGAAAACCTCCCGAAATTCCAGACCATTAGATAGACAGCCGCGCGTTGGCCCGAACGCGTTATTTTCACATTATGGCCATCTACCCTATTCAGTATCTTATCCACTCGGCCATGGGGATCCCGAAAATATCATCAAAGCTTCACCTAATTAAACAGGGACCACAAATAAAAGTACACCCCCTTTCGAATAAAAGAAGAATTATTGAAATCGGTCTACTTGGTAAAAATCATCGCTGAACATATAAAGAAAAGAAGAAAAAGATTCAGAAGAATTCATAACCTCCTCCTTTTTGAAGTAGGTTAAAAATGAGTTAATCTTAAGCTTGGATGAAAACTGACGTATCACTTACGATAAATTCACTTGATCATTATTTTCCAGAGATATAACCGACGCAAAAATTTGTGTAAGTATCAAAACAATTTTATTAACTTAGCATCGTGAATAATGAATTCTGTCAAAATTTTATAGATAGATAGAAATTTCAGATATCATGTTTTATTTTCAAAGTTGAATCGGTATTCCTGAAACCAATATAGAAATTGCGTTTCGTGCTGGAATACTTTTTGAAGAGGCACAAAATTATTTTGCTTTGGATATGATCTCTAATTTTTTTAATTACAGGTTGCAATAGGGAGTAGATTTTTAATGCAATTTTTTAAGTCTTGACGTAAGAAATATGTCAGGTTCATTTAACTTTTAACCGTATGATCTTTGAATAAGATAGTGTTACTTCCTCGCACGAAGTAAAAGGAATAGCAATCGCAAAAAATTTCGATATCCAGATTTTCTGGAAAAAGTCGGTTCTGACAACCTCTAAATTTGTTTTAACAAATTTTTGCGTGATCTCTCCACATACGCATGTGTGTATGTTCGTATATCTTTGCACAATACATTTTGCCCAACTATCTTGACTAGTTTTTTCCTGATGTCTGTACATACGTTGCGTATGTATTTAACATGTATATTTTAAGACCTATTAGCCGTAGAATTTTAAAATTTTATATATAAGATTATTGTATTATGTAGTTGTGCACCCTCTTTTTTTGGTTTCAATCCACTGGACAGTTTATTTACAGGGCCGCCCAAAAGATTCTTAATACATTGTCTATGGACATCTGAAATATATTATGTCTCTAGTTAGTCATTGTTTGACTAACTGCTAAAATCCCGCCAATTGCCATAAATCTGGCGAGATTTGCCGAAATATCGCCGAATTTGGCGCGAAAAATAAGTACGTATCTCGCATAACCTTTTAGCTGTACAATGTTGAAATTTTGTATTTATAACCGTTGAAATATCTAGTTGTACATCTCGTTTTTTTTATTGCAATAAACTCATTAATTTATTTACAAGGTCATCCAAATGACTTTTAATACACTGAGGTCTATTACTAATTTGGATTATACTCAAAATATAGCCAAACTATCTCCAACCTTGGCAGCTTTTGGCAGAATATAGCCAAATTAAGCTTTATAAATCTTTAAACCTGAAACCATCTTCACAATATCTCTTATATTTGGCAAGAAATCGCTAAACCTTAATATTATTGAATTATTGTATGTCAATTTCAAATAAAATAAGTTTAGATGAAGTGTATCGAAAATATTTATGATTTAATAGACGTGTGGCGGCACGAAGATCATCTCCGCGCACACAACACCTGGCAAGTGAAGGCCGATTGAAGGAGTACCTATTGGCCGAGCTGGATTGAGCCTCATTCCACCACCCAGATTCCTTGGGTTCAAACCCAGTTGTCGCCACACGCTCTCTTTGCAGATGTAGAAGAAAGTCATATGGTATCCACTTAAGATTATTTTCCATCCTTTAGGACACAGCTCGAGATATTAAATGTGACGTATGGAACGGAAGACACTATCACAAGGAATTGAAAGCAAAGTTTGATAAAGAAGTGTACTTCTCAACAGTAAGTATACTTTAGGATATTCAATATATCTGCATTGCTGACCATTAAAATTACTAGGCCGATGGAAAGGCCAATTAGCTGCACGAGGGATCTAGGCCTATAGGTGGGGGGTGACCTCCGTGGGGGGTCTTTAATTCTGTCGGTATTGCGACAAAGTGAAAAACAATCGTTACTCGCAATGATCGCAAAGTGCAATGCGAAGATTCCAGATTCTGAAGTACTGGGTAATGGCTCCCCTTCCACATGTTCTCAGTGGTTTACAGATCTGCAGAACATATTAGCCTTAGCAACAGTCGAACAGCTTCTGCATAAGAACAAAGACAACAGGATGGTACGGGCAACATTCAGTCGTGCATTATCTTGTTCGAAGCTGCCATGACGCAAGGGACCTTCAACACAGTACCGGCAGTACGGCCCACAGTAACAGACCTTCACCACAGTACATTAATGAATATCTGTGTAAGGATAAAACTCCTAACAACATTTTTACTTGTTGAACAAAAGTTGTCGACAGAAATTTACTGCTTTTTTGCGAGACGAGACAATCTTTTTTGACGTTACAGTACAGGGATTTTGCAAGACGAAACAAAGATTTTTGGTTACTTCACAAAGCGGGAAGGGACTATATTTCGTCTCGCGAGCCTCCCTATTTAAAACACCTTGTATAGGGCCGTGACGCATACCTCAGCTTGATGGAATGATAGTCAGGGATTGATTTCCGGCAGGACATTCGGGGCAAGCGCCTGAGCCCACAACAAAAAGGGGGCCCCCAAATTATGTATTAAGTTTGAAAATTTTCAAACTTTGATTTTAGTTTAAAATAATAGACAGAGAGTCTAATTTTATGAAAAATAATAGTAATAAAAATTACTCTGTTACTATTTCATAGACATTCATCATTACAATCACACTTCTTTTTAGGTAAACAATATAGTCTCAGGCAATGATTCAGAGCAAACTAATCATTTAGGCGTGGCCTATATAGTAATACAGCGGTTCGCAACCTTTTAACGTCACACCTCCCAACAAAGGCTAACTTACGGTGGGTGGCACCCCCCTCACATTTTTCAGCAAACGTTCAGTTTTTATAAAATAATATTATCAGTAAAGTTTGAATGAACATTTTAAGCGAAAATGGATATATTTTTGAGTAAAAATGAGAATAAATAAGATGTTTTTTTTTTTAAAACATGCATCACTACTTGCTCTTTCGTTTTTATCGCGCCCCCCTGCAAACACTCTGTGCCCCCCTTGAGGGTCGCGTCCCACAGGTTGAGAAACGCTGTAGTAATATAGGCTTATCGTGAGGAAACCATGAGCTGATTTTCAATCGAAACAGATAAAAGGAAATAGATTCCTAAGTTTTGTGAAATGAAATCTATCCCACTAAAAATTAATTTATATCATTAGGACAGCAAATACAAAATTATTGTGGAGCATGTTACTTGGAAAATGCGGAATGAAATTAACGATTGTAAATTAGATAATATCCTTGAAATATTATTATCCTACATTATATTACCATTATCAAACTATTGCACTTCGCTTCGCATCTTGATTCAATAATCATTTTTATGCTGTTGTAACATCCTTTATGTATGATGTGATATGAAACTTGCTTTGTAGGTACAAAAGAGCTTTCGTAAGACCCCCCCCCCCAATGAAGGTTTTGCCCCGGGCCCCCATCAGTGCAAATCGGCCCCTGATAAGAGTCTGTGGATAACCCAGCATGTTGCATACCTTTCATGCAAATGTGTTTTTTCATTTCACTTTCATGGCGTAAAAATTTAAATGGCCAGCACTGTACTTGCAAACCCTATAAAATTACGAAGAGCATCACAAGTGTATTATTTAAAAACTCTTTTCTCTTTAGGAAGGATGGCATGAGGTGGCCGAGGAAATGGTGGAATACAAAGTTCCAGTGAAAAATGTAGTAATGAGGAGAGAATTTGTAAGTGAAATTTAGTATCACGTATAATTTACGATTTATGAAATATAGAAACAGAAACAAAAATGCGAGCAGCAAAATTTTAAGAGCTTGTCGCCTTCGAAATTGTGGACTTTTCAGAAAACTGACGTTGTACAGTTACTTAAATGATTTGCAGCGCTTAAGTTAATCTTACAATTGATATTTTAAAGTTAAGAAAGACTGGAGCCAGTGAAATGTATATACGTTAGCAGTGTGTACTTTTGTGTGATCAATCCGAAAGAAATAAAAATAAATAAATAAATAAAAATAAATAATATATTTTAAAAAATCTGAAATTCTCCAGATTTTATTTACGCACTCGGCTGGAAGAATTTCAGTTCTTTTTTTTTTTTTTTTTTTTTAATCTGTTCAATCAATTCTGCCATATAGAGAAAATGATAACTGTAAGTGCTCATATATACTCCTGTCAACACCTCCTACATATAGAAAGCCTAACAACTGAATCTTCGACGTCACCACTAGGCCTTCGAGTAGTGACGTCATCACAGTTTTATTTTCATAAAGTAAAACTATTTAAATTTTCTGGTGAATGCTACAAATATTAGAAAATATCTTAAGTTAAAGATAAAAAATTAAAATATCTTTGTGATACAAAACAATTTATTATGATCTATTTCTTTATTACATTACATAATTAGTTTACAGTTAAAAACTTGCCCTTTACCGTAAAATTAAATTTTATATCTCAAATCAGTAAAATACTGCTGTGCGGGAGCATATTCACCAGAAATTTTAAATAGTTTTACTTTATGAGACTTAAATTGTGATGACGTCATCCTTGAAGGCCTACTGATGACGTGAAGGATTGGTGACGTACCAGTTGTTAGGCTTTCTATATCTAGGAGGCCTAACAACTGGTACGTCACCAATCACTGGTCACTGGTACGTCACCTCCTGTTCGCATTATTTTGTTGCTGAAAATTGCATCCATTGTTGTTTGGCCCCTAGTGGTGAAATGTTTTGGATGAGTGCGTATTGGAAAATCTAAAGTATCTATTTCAATTATGAAATCGGATCCTTGATCGGAATTTAATTATATGTTAAAATCTCCTACTAAAACAGTCTTACAATCAACGTCCTTCAGTAACGTTTCGAATATAGCGTCTAATTTATCTTCAAAAGAAATTCGAGGACTATTCGAAAGAAATTCGAGGAGCGTATGTAACTTCAAATCTCACTTTATCTTGAATATATATCTTGATATACTTATCTTGAATATACATTAGAACACCCTTGATCTGGCTCGTGTAGGCACGGGTAAAGTGTTCCATTAAGTTTTCCTTTATAAAAATCATAACTCCAGATGGCTTTCTGTTTTGGAAACCACTGTCTATCCGTTCGACCAAAGTGAATCCTGGTATTTGAAAATCATCTGAAGAGGTAGTCCATGTTTCCGTAAGCAATATCAAATCACTCTGCAGAAAACATGAATCAAACGGAAAAGTGACCACGGCGCGCCGCGTAGACAAAAATCCTGTGCTTGAAAGAAATAGCACCCAAGTGCTAATAAATAAGTAAATGATAATATATTATGAACGATAAATTAATAAGTAAATATAAACGCTTTTATTTAAAAACAAACTAAAAAGAATTAATTAATTTCATGTCTGATAAAGAGTGGAGGCACCCACAGTATATTCAATGTCTATATTTCGTTTTTATAACATATGGTCGCCCCCATACCTTCACGTTTGAACATAAACAAAAAAAAAAAATCTACTGTTTCCAGGTATCATAAAATAAAACTTTTCTTCGTTTTAGTTCCTTTTAAATTCGACTTTGAGATTTTGATATAAGTTGACAGGATATTAATTTCGTTTTCTTAAATAAAACTTAAGCAAATAAATTTTCAGCGAGTTATTAATTGCAAACAAGCTGTGCCTAAACATAGTATTTATATTTGTTACACTTTAAAGTAAGAATTATACTGGTAATACTTTTTTTCGTCCATAAAAGATAGTCACCCTCCCCTCTTTTTCCACGTATATCTTCCTTCGAGAATGATATTAACATTTTCCTGAGATTGATTTTTAGGTTTTCGTGAGTGCTGTATTTTACAGCAAGAATTTTACAGATACCTCTTTTTTTCTTCGAGATTACGTGCGATATGTGAAATGAACTTGCCCCCCCCCCCTAATATTGCGAATTTCGAAAAATGCTCTCTAACCTAGCACCTATGTTAACCCATTTATGCCTAGCGTCCCTATTTTGGGACGGCATTTTCGCTATCGGTTGAAAACGTTATTTATTTTTCCTAGCCTTTATTTGCGAGTATTGAACCTCAATTCCACAAAATATTTTAATATGGCCAAGTAGGATGTTGACATTTCAATTTTTATACATAATGATTTTAAATGAAATCATCCCTTGTTCAAAAAGTTGACATCAGAAATTTATCAATTACTGCTGGTGTTAGCAGAAATCGAAGAAAGTCGCAAAAATATCCAGGCACGAATGGGTTAAAGAACTCACGTACGTGCCAAATTTCGTATTATTACCTACACGGTACTTCTGGCCTGGCAAAATATTTACAACAAAACAAAACAAAAAACAAAAAAAAAGAACGAAATTACTTTCTTACCAACCCAATATTGACAGGTTTTGAGGTCTTCTGAATTCATTTATGCGATTTATTACGTATGTAAGTGTGTGTGTATGTGTGTGTATCGGTTGCTATAATTTTGTATCTATATTATATGTTATTATTTTAAGGATGGTGAAGTAGCTGAAGGCGTTACAACTTACAATTTCTTAAAGTTTAAAAATAAAGCACCATTCCTATCTCAATATGATATCAAGAACTGTGTAGAACTTATTACCCATAAACGATTTGCTATTGCGCTCGCCGGTAAGTATTACTCTCTGTCTTCTGCTCACTATTCTTGTAGTCGTAAGAGTATTTGCAAAGCTGTTTGTAAAAGGGTCACTCAATTCTATCAGCCCAGTACTGTAAGATTATAGAGAATAGCGTAAGTGCTGCACAAATATACATTCTTTTAATATGACATTAGTTAATAATATTAAGTCCGTAGGCATATCTGAAGAGGAGAGTGCAGTCGTGAAATACAGAACAGCAGCAGAGGGCGAAGCACACATTTAGTTAGCAAGACGAAAATATGCGTAAAAAAGCCCTGACATAGACTTTTATTTGCTCAGAACTAGTTTGGCTAGAACATCCCGAGCTCTATCCATTGGATATTACTCAAATGACTTGCATTCCGATGCTCTGATTTGACAGGCAGGGCCTGATTATGACCAACAGGGGCCCCGGGAATTGCTGAACTTGGGAGCCCCCATCTATGATTTTTGTCATAAAATTTTGTTATAAAAAAGAAAATTTCAGAACAGCATTTTAAAGCGGGGGCCCTGGACAAAGTCCCGCTTTGCCCATGCGATAATAAGACGCTGCTGGCGAAGTCTGGTTGGATTGCTTAGTTAGTGTTTACTTTGTTGCCATGGTAAAAATCCTTCGAGAAAATTCTAGACGGATTTTTCCCCCGCCAAACAGGATTTGATGATTAGTTTTTTTTACGTAATGTTTATTTTGTCGTCTTGTCAACGGCACGATTTTTCTAATGGAACATCGCGGTATTTAAGTTATTAAAAGAATGCGGGAACCTACCAAGTGTAAGCATTAGCTCTACAAATTCCGAAAGTGTTGGCCTCTACCACGAGGTCAATGGTATTAGGCTGGCCAACATCGCCCCCTATGAGGTCTTCCAATTTTGAGCCAATTCCAGATGAGAGACCTGCGTCTGGATTGGCACCCATAGAGGTATCGTTTACAGAGCCATTGCTAAGACTTTTTTTTTTAGGGGGGAGGGGAGATATCAATAAACTGCCAAGTCAAATATCGGTTTTTACCAACTTACTTATTTTTTTATCAGCTACATTACTAACTTTTTACTTTCGCCAACTGGATTTGCGTAATTTTGCCAAGTGTACCAGAAACAAAGTAAATTATGGCTTTCGTTACATTTTTCTCACCAATTTTGCCAAGTTAAATAGAATTTTGCGAGTGAAAGCTTCCCCCCCCCCTCCTCTTTAGCAAGGGCCCTGGTCGTTTAAGCATGGAGAACATTAGAGACACGACAGATTTTATGCGCTCTAGCTACTTTTAGCGTACACGGTCCCACAGCAGTCCAGTCGAGGGAGATTGCCATCCTTCCAACTCGCTGACCAAGGTCGGCGCTGCTTGACTTTCGGTGTTCAACGGGTGTCCCCTACGATTCGCCGACATTTCTAAATTTCCCTTTTAGGAGTTTTTGGGGATATCCTCTCTCATTTATCAAGTGAGGTGATTGCCGCAGGTGGGAGTATTCCGAGAAATCTTCACAGGGTCCTACATGGAACAGATGAAATAAAGCAAAAAGGTTTTAGGAAGACAATTTTACAACCAATTTCACCGTGTGTTAACCTGCTAGTTGAATTATTTTGTTGTTGTCGTTGAAAATTCTTAGTTGATTTTCTAATTTTTTATAGTGAAATATCGCTTGAAAGATGACACACTTTGGACGAATGACACTGAAAGGACGAATTTTTTTTTTCTTTTTATTGTGCGTGAAATAGTGTAAGGAATTTTTTTCTAAATATAACTGGTAGTACCGGCGGACCGTATATAAATTTAAATTTCGTAATTTTTATAGGAATTTATTTATTGACTTTGATTGTTTCTGATATAATAGATTATGCAGTTTAAAGCACTTTTGCTATAGGAGCTACGCGTCTCTGACTAACAGTTTAGGAGATAGCCATTGGGCACCGTTAATACAGGACACCTTTTATAAACAATTTATGTAGATATTCAATCAGAATATCTTTTTACTAGCTGTACTCCGCATTCTTTTGAAAAACAAATTTATGAATCGTATATATATCGTATTAAGGCAATTCTGATGAAACCCTCATAAATTGCCTTAATACGATATTTTGCCATTTTATCATCACAACTCTGTATTTAATACTTTCTTTCTGTAAGTTTCATAAGTCATACAGATTTACCATTTTTAAGAGTATATAACACAGCCTGTGAAGATAATTTTAAAGTTTTCTTTAGAATCTCTGATATTTTTTGGCTTTTAACGCTGTTTAAGTGCCAAGGTGACATGATATGCTTTTTCCAGAATAGCCTTTTTAAGATTTGTGGCTGACATGAAAGTTTTATTTGAAAGAAACATCCTTAATCTCATAGACTTTTACCCTTATCACTGACTAGGTGTGCCCGAAAGAGAAAAGGATAAAATGGGTCCTTTATTTCGAGGTATCCTTTTTCCTGTGGGAGAAGAATATTTTTTCCCTTTATGGGGAATTTTCCGATTAGGGAAAAATACGGCGAATTGTTGGGTGAATCTTCAAACGAGCTTCAACCAACCGACTAGGCAGGCCACTGGATAAAAATAACGTCCATTATACGCGTGATTGTCATAATTACATCAAGCCAGTGGGACTAAAGCGTTATACATTATGCATTTCCAACACGGTAAACAGAGAGAGTTAATTGCTTTTTTAACTTTACATGAGGAATCTTAACAAGGAAAAAAAAAATCAGAGTTGAGTCCTAAGGGCAATTAGTTATAATTAAAAATTATTTAACTTACAAAATGATTTCAAGCTTATAAAATGTAAAGCCGCAAATTTGTTTATTCTTACAACAACAACAAAAAATTAAAATTTTCGCTAGTCTTGGATTTATTTTTAATACAATTTTTTCTATGTTTATAGTTGTGCATTACTCTCTATTTCATACCAATGATGTGCGCAGGCCTTATATTAATTTTTTAATTTTTGTTCCAGTAAACAGCGAGACCCGTACATTGATCTTCAAGTACAAGTACTTGTTTTTAGAAGCTGCTCAACTGTACTTGGCTAATGAAACAAGAGTATATACTCCTCTCAGAGTTCAACGACTCCACGTAAGTTCAAAAAATACCCTCAGCAAAAATTTTTTCTTCCAAAATTTTCTATCTACCAATTGAAAACTGACATGTGATAAATTTATGTGTAGGGGTGCCAGTGCCTGATAGGCTAAGGGCTTGTCCTCCTCTCCGCTAATCTGTCAAGCGTACGAGATGGGAGGGTTCGATTCCCATTCATCCCCTGATTATTTGTGTTGGTCCTATGAACTGTAAATTTCCTTTATTTGAGCTAGTAAGAACTTTCACCGTGCTGTCCACTTTATTCGTCGAGGACTTATAAGCAGTTTCTTAAAATCCAGCTAACAAGTTCGGAAATAAATGTTCCATCTCTATAAAAGGCAATCGTCAAATGTGTGTTTCATCTATAGACTCAAAAACTACAGGACCGATTAAAGCTCGGTTTTAAAAAAAATTATTCCTCTTTACCAATTACGTGTCAAAATGAAACAGTTTTCATTTATTTTGTAAAAGTGAAAATTTTGATAAGTGATTTTGAAAGTAATTAGATTTGTTTGCAAAGTGCTTTTTACATCTATTTCACATATTTTGAGAATAGATTATTCCTAACTAATCAAATCCTTTAAATATAACTAATGAGATGGAACTAATTGCAATCATATGAGTAAAAAAAAAAAAAAGTTTGATTTTTTTCTGTGCGAAGAACGGATACGCAGTTAATTTACAATAAAAGGCACTTATTTTCAAAACTTTTTATTAGCTTACTGTGTTAGTATGTACTTCCAGTTAATAATTTGTAGATTAATTTTAAACTACTCCGTACCATTCGATCAAGTGTATAGCAACTCTGATAATTAGTGAGTCTCTATAGACATGAAAATGTTGCTGACATTGTTAGTCATTTGTGAGTTTAAGTTGAATTCATATGTGCTCAAAAATTTGGTGACAATAGCCGGTTTAGATGGACCACCGGCTGAGATGAACCAGACAAATATTTAGTGAATGCACCTCTCAATATATGGCCCAACTATGTCAGTGAGACACTTAACCCTTTAAGGCGCAGTGATCCCGCTCTGGGAACACCCAACTCGGACGTTTTGACTGTTGCCAGTCACGAAGAATAGATTGGATTTCTATAAAAATAGTTGCGGGTGACATAGCTCCACGAGAATCCTTTACTTTTTAGCACGTCATTTCCCGTCAAAAAAGGGTCACGATTCTTTTTAACAGCACTGACATCTGCTGAAAAATGGAAGAATGCGAGAACATCTGCATAGATTGCCCAATGCTGCAAAAAGGGCAGCCGTTGCCATCGCTCGACTTAACTACCAGCAAGATGGCGGACGATCGAAACGTTCATCGCGTGCCACAGATCTAGAGACCCTTTTTTGACGACAGCTGGCTGTGTGGCACAGCCAGCTGTCGTCAAAAAGGGTCTCTAGATCTGTGGCACGCGATGAACGTTTCGATCGTCCGCCATCTTGCTGGTAGTTAAGTCGAGCGATGGCAACGGCTGCCCTTTTTGCAGCATTGGAAAAGGGTTGCGCCTCAAAGGGTTAAAGAGATTTTGTAAGGCGTACTACTATTTGCTACTCAAAAAAACATAACAATTTTTCAGATAATTATCATTGTTGCTGTTGGTGAGTCAAATAATTTTTTCATATGGTTATATAATTCTGCAATTAAAAATTTTATTCTATATGTGATCTATCTAGTTTTGATGATGTAATCTCGGCGAACATGTAGGCTTCCAAATAACCTAAAATGGCGACGTGAAAGCCACAATGTAGAGTCAGGGTGGGTTGTACTTGTCATCCGGACGATCGGAAGAGATGGACCACGCGTTGGCAAGATAGATGGACCACTTCTAGGCGGTAGAGATGGACCAGGTTTTGTGTCAATCTTAAGTCATAGCACATAAAAACAATTTCATAAACACAATTTCATATATATCAAATCTCCCATAGTAATTCATGTGTAAACTTAATAAATTAATTTAATTGCATGTAAGTTAATTTTAATTTTCATGTAATGAAAATAAACATTTATAAATTTAATACATGTACAACTTTTTCATTATTTTATAATGGTCCGTCTCTCCCAGTCATATGATCCATCTCACCCGGAGTAGCCAGGGTGAAATGGACAAAACTGCATTTCCCTAGTAGCACAACTAGTTCAAAAAACGTTCAAATTACGTTGGAAACCCGTTTTCCGACGTTAAAAAACGTGTTTTAAACGTCTTTTGGTCTAATTGTGCTACTGGGGTTAGGCCTTGCCATTATATATTAGCTTAGTATAAAAAAGCACAGACATATTTTACATGATGGGCTCCTCGTGAATTTCATAGCCTAAGGGCCCTGATAGGATTTAATCCGGCTCTGATCTTCCTGAAAAAGGAGCAGTCCATCTTTGGTCTTCTCTGACAATACACGAGAACGCTGCAGGCTCCATTTATTGTACTTAACCCTTTAACGCGCAGTGTTCCCGCTCTGGGACCACCCAACTCTGGCGTTTTGACTGTTGCCAGTCTCGAAGAATAGATTTGATTTCTATAAAAATAGCTGCGGGTGACATAGCTCCACGAGAATCCTTTTCTTTTTAGCATGTCATTTCCCGTAAAAAAAAATGGTCACGATTATTTTTAACAGCACTGATATCTGCTGAAAAATGGAAGAATGCGAGAAAAGCTGGATAGATTGCCCAATGCTGAAAAAAGGGCAGCCGTTGCCATCGCTCGACTTAACTACCAGCAAGATGTCGAACGATCGAAACTTTCATCGCGGGCCATAGATCTAGAGACCCTTTTTTATACGACAGCTGGCTATGCGGCACAGCCAGCTGTCGTCAAAAAAAGGGTCTCTAGATCTGTGGCACGCGATGAACGTTTCGATCGTCCGCCATCTTGCTGGTAGTTAAGTCGAGCGATGGCAACGGCTGCCCTTTTTTCAGCATTGGGAAATGGTTGCGCCTCAAAAGGTTAAATATCGAAGGTCCGCAAATAGTAAAGTACAAACTTAAAATGCTCCGTTATTTTAAAAATTCACCTGTACACATACTTTTTTTTCTTTCTCTCTAATAGTTGCTTCATGAGTCTTTCAACAACGATAAGGTAGTATTCCTTGTTTTCACTCTTCTGGATAAAGCACCCATCAAAATTCAAACAGTGTATGAACAGAAAGGAGAAACACTATCGAACGCAATAGTCCTTTTGCAGAGGGTCGTAGAAAGCGGAAAATTTTTAATTACATTTAATGATACTCAAACAAAGAAGGTAAGCAAATCGTTTGGAAACTAGATTTTCAACCCTTCCGGGATTTTGCTATTCATATTATATTTTGTTCGAATATTTTAAGGAACCTTTCGTCAGGGCAAGGACTGTTTCACAACAGGGCTCAAGATTTTTGTCTGAAACAGTGATCTCCCATACCTCACTTTTTATTCTCGAGTATTTTCAACGGGGCAAAAGAATTCTATTCATATGAAATGTTCCTAAGAAATTTTACTACTCATTTAACCTAAGAAATTCTTGAACCACGAAACTGTGGCTTTCAAAAATTTAATGTAAAGTAAATGTTTATGCATGGGTGATTTGAGAAAACCCAGCAAACACACGACTCACAGTTCGATAACTGAACTATATCTTACGCCAGATAGTGCAGATATCATTTGGACACCAGGCAAACGTAACCGATCTGTGTCGAAAGTGTCCGCCAAAGTGAACACTCAGCGGACACGGTAAAAGATGTCGATCGGTTATAGGTAGCGGGTTACGATTTCGATTTGCCACGAATCAAAACCGAGAGGTCGGGCACAGAATCGGAACTTTGAAAGCATAATAATACTACCAAAATTATAATTATTGGTTTAAAAAATAAGGCCATATGGCCTATGATATTGTTATGATTTTCTTGCATATCATTTTTGAGAGGAGAACCGAAACCCCATTCGATGCAGTTCTGACTTCGCTAATCAGGTCAGCAATGTGGCATCTTTCTGAATACAAGAAATTGCTAGAAATAGAAATGCATAATTTGTATCGTACTTTTGGCAAAAGTTCGATGCCTTAAAATGATATATCTTCGATCCTATACCTAAAAGATTTCCGATCGTTACTTGCGATTCGGCATTGATGACACAAGTCGGATATCGAATCGTAAGGTTTGCGATAGTTATGTGTTTGCTGGGAAGCTAGTGGAAACTGAGAATAAACCCACTATCGGTTCTTTTGCAAACTACCTAAATATAAATAGGCTCGAAATTTCCAATTTTTGTAGCCTGTGAGTCCTCATCTCCACTGACAAAAAGTCTAAACTGTGTATTTTCTGTTTTTTAAGCAGTGTATTTTTCATACATTTTTCTATTATATCAAACACAAAATTATTTTTCATATCTATCTGTGTATTTTTCTGAAATCTAATTGCAAAAGCTTCGTAGGCTACCACTAACTCCTATTCGAGGGATTACGATTACGACAAGCGGAGAAATTTTAAAACGCGACAGGACTTTGAATATGTAGCTATCAGACAGTAAAAGACATAAACTATCCTTGAAGACAACAACAGGGCTTTTTTGGCCCTGCTGACCCCTTTATCTCTGTGATATCCGTGTATTTCTCGATTTAGACATGCAGGTTGATAAAGGGAACATGGATGACTCTCAAACCCATGCTATTGCGCTTGATACTACTGAAAATATATATTCGTTAGATCTTTGGACATACTATATCTACACAAACAGCTCTCTGTTTCAGAGGTACATGGGAACTGGTGCTGGAGATTTTTGTGAACACCTCACTTTTTATAAAGTTGCTGGCAGAGTCAATACAAGTTTTGTTGGCTAACTGGAGGCAATTTTTATTGACTTGATACAAATAAAGTATTGAAAGATAAATTCCGCAACATAATTATTCTGTCTGATTTCAAGTCTGCACTCCAAGCCATCTCCAACAATAAAGTTTGTAATTCGAAACGCCCTTTTGCATGAAGATCTCTTAAATTCACAAGCCGATTTTCTTGTGTTACAGTGATTTCCCTCCCATTGCGAAGCATCAGATAATGAAAGTGCTGACTACCTTTGCAAAGAAATGTACTACAATTCTGCAGTGACCAAATCATCCTACGACTTTTCATTCTGCTAAAATTCTCATTAAAATAGAGAGAAGAAATAAACTGGATATGTCTACTACAGTCAGCCTAAGAATAGAGGAAGGTCTATCCCGGATCTCCCTCGTAGTTCTGCTGTTGCCATTTTTCGTCTTTTAGCTGGACATGATTACCTCATTGCTCAACTTTTTAAAAGTGGACTTTAAAGGACTCCCGGCTTGTTGTTTTTGTGATTCTGGACGCTCAGTGAACGAATGCCGTTTTGACACTGCTCTGCACTTAATAGTTTTAAATGTATTGTTCAGAAGTACTGGAAAACCAGAGAGCTAATGATTTAATTATTCAAGCTTGGCATTAGTAATAACTAAATACATAACTATTAACGCAACAGTTACCGTTAAATTTTAGCAAAATGCGAAGTACACATGAGGAATACTTTTTAAAGTACTAATGGGCGAAAAATGTGAACAGGGTGCAATATAATTAATATATATTGCACCCTGTTTATAATTAATAAATAAATTTTCTAATTTCACTTGATTCCGCTGCAACTTTTTTTCTTTTCTTCGGCCAATAAAAGCCGATTGGTAACTTTAGAGACTATTCTTTCTGCGCTAATATTATAGAAAGTGAGATATCATCATAAACTTCAACATTAACTGTCAGAGATAATTTTTTGTTCCTAACAGCATTAGCTTTTTAAAAATAATTTAAGTTTTAAAGACTTGTTGCAGCTGAAATAGATATTTATTTTCATAAATGGGATGTAGAAATACGCTGCTAGTTACTATTAAAATCGGGGAAAACCTGTCTGTTTACCCGTCTTTGCATATTACTTGTAAAGTGGAATTCTAAATAACAGGCTACTTTCTTTTAGGTAATAGAAGTACCAGCACAAAAAGGCAGTTTATATTACCTATCGGAAAGTGGAAAGCTAACCCCAAAATCCTCAGAAGAATCGCAAGTCGGTGAAAGTGATGTAACTATTGAAGAAAACGACTATGAAGAACACGAAGGAATGACACCAGGTAATGGATACTTTTATTTACCATCTGATCT
Organism: Cheiracanthium punctorium; assembly: GCA_038373885.1. Taxonomy (NCBI): domain Eukaryota; kingdom Metazoa; phylum Arthropoda; class Arachnida; order Araneae; family Cheiracanthiidae; genus Cheiracanthium; species Cheiracanthium punctorium. The sequence goes on from JAWZYV010007093.1 coordinate 23,218, forward strand.
AAATACTTACAAACTGCAGCAGAACATTCCTGGTGAGATTGCAGCAATTCCGGCAGTCCAGCTTTGATCTTCCTTCAGCAACTTGCTGACCAGAGCCGATAAGTGCCAAGATATTAATGGTGGTCATTATCAACATTTGCTACAGGCAGGTCAGCGCGCTATGTAGTATTTCTCTTCCTTTGCAGAGTTTCTTTATAACCTGGAACTCCGGGCCACATTTATTTGCTCCACCCTGTATGAGTTGTATGCTTTCTATAAAAATAAACTAATTCTAGCTCACCACTCCCACTGTAATTCATAGAAATCAACATAAAGTTCAATGGAGATTTTAATAGATGTTGGCCAGTCTTCAAAACATCTGCTTGCTAAGATCTATGTATGTCTAACGCTTCATAAACAAATATTAATATTCTTGAAGTTATCAACATTGGATAATATTACCTATAAAAATAAATTAAGTTTAATTAAAGTCGCTGCACACATATTGCAAAAAATTATATTCATACAGTAACTAGGGGGGAAGACGTCACATTTAAGAACTTTTTTGCTTGGTAGAGACAAATCTGAAATGATAAGACAATGAAAAAAATACATCATGTTCTGCAATATTTATTATACAGAGTGATACAAAATATATCATCAATATTTGGTTGGGAGGTAGGGAATAGGGCAAAAAGACAATTTCATATATGAAAGCATGGGCACAAACGAACGCATGGCGGTGTAGGGGGCGCTTTGTGCCCACCGTTGCGAAACCGTAAGTTAGAAATGACATAGTCATTATCTACAAGTTCCTTCCACGTATACTGGTTCGTGTTATTTTTTCGATGTCACCTTTTCGAAAGACTAGCTGCACTTCGCGCGAAAATCCTCTGCTAAAATAATTACTTCTATTACCAAGTTTATTTGTGTGAGAAATGAAATAAAAAGTTTATTTTAACTGAGCTATCGTACAGCGTGTAAATGGGAGCTGTTGACACAAAGCGCCCCCTACATCTCCATGCGCTCATTTGCGCCCATGCTTTCCTATGGGAAAAATCTTCTTTTCCTATTCCCTACCTCCCTACCAAATATTGATGATGAATTTTGAATCACCCTGTATATGCTTATTAATTGTTTTCCCAATAAATTTATTAATGACTGTTTTTATCTCTCACCCCCTTTATTGAAAATTGTCCCAAAAATGCGACATAATTTTACATATGTTTAAATACTATTAGTTCACGACAACTTTAATCTATTGTTACAATATTTCGTAATCTGTAGAATATGCATCACATGCATTTTTTACATATATTTAAATACTATTAACTCACAACAGCTTTAATCTATTGTTACAATATTTCGTAAGCTGTAGAATATGCACTACATGTGTTTTTCTATAAATAGGTTACTATCATAAAAATTTCAACATACAGTTACCAGGCGAAATACACGAAAGATGAGAGATAAAATGACCTAGTCAATTAATATCGTTTTAATATGGCAGTAATGAAACTAAAAAATTAGGGGGCATCAGGGGGGTCTCCTACCTGACGAGGCTCGAACAGCCGAGTTTATATATATGTGTGTATGTGTGTGTGTGTGTGACTGAAAAATTTGATGTTAAATAATCTGATGTGATTTGTGTCACCTCCCCCCCCCTTAAACGGGAAAGATGCACCAATTATGGATAACATTAACATTCTGAACTTACATAGGAAGTAACAATAACTATGGACAAACAAACAAATCTGTAAAGTGACTTTTATTTCAAAATCATTTAACTAAAAATAATACGAATACAGGTTTGAATGCTAGCATGCACAACATTTTATTCAGCACAAATGATCACTACTGCAATCTTCGTACAACCATGTTTTGCCCTTTATTATCTGCGTGCAAGTACAATTAGTTGCAAATGATGAATGTTCATGACAATACTACATAACTTCATTTGTTTGTTTCATAAAAGTAATCGCAGGAAATCAGTAACTACTGCACACTTCCGTATTGTTGCAGAACTACTCTGCTTGTTTCCGGGTTCGTCGTTCTAAAGTCCAGTTGGTGTAAAAAGTTCTAGTAAAAAGTCACTTGTCAGGATGGAACACCAACTTTATTGCTTCTAGAACTTCGTAGAACAATCAGCTGTACACAATTCACAAGCACAATCTAACAGTAACGTGCTTTTAACATTCCGCTAAGTTCAGAAGCTTTCACAAATGCTGTAATTCTCACATAAAATAAAACACATTCACAGGTAAAACTTCAGTGGAAATATTCGAGGGATAACACTAACAGTCTCTCAAGACTCAGCAGTGAAGAATTTACACACAGTACTTAAATTCAAAGCTTCAAAAAACACCGCTTCTATTATAAAGCAAAGCGCCGTTCACCTCGGCCGCTGGATCCGCACTGAACTGGGGCTTCTGAAACGCGCCGGTATATATAGGAGAGGCCGAAGCTGCGGGCAACTTCCAGAAAAGTCTATTTCACGAAGATTCCACATAAAACGGGTAGTTTGATTACGTCATAGAAGAGAAATGTTAGGTTATTAGGTGTTTTTAATGCAGCAAAAGCAGCTTTACAGGCCCCATAGGGAAAATCACGCCAAATGACCAAAATGTCGCCAGGCTTGGCGGCTTTTGGCGAAATATCGCCAAATTTGGCGCCAAAAATAAGTCCCCAAAGGTGAAGAGATCGAAGCCCTAAGACCAATAGTTCTCGAGATTTCTAGAAGCCCATAGAAAAACAATAGGGAAACCGAAACCTCCGTATCTCCGGTTCTAGTTGGCCGATTTTGATGTAACAAAAAGCAAAATTTATCTGTTTGAAGCGTAGAATACGAATTTTAAACCATTTTAAGCCCCTCGGCAGCGGGTTGCCCCGAAAATTCGTAACATTATTGACCCGACGACCATTTTCCCCAATATAACCTTTTTTTCCTCCAAAACGTTATGATTTAATGCAAAGAATTACTAGTTTATAGTTTCACCAACCCTTTTTAATTGCTATTGCCAACTGCAAATTAGAAATAAGCCAATGTTTGGGAGCTGCGTAGTGCATTATATGCATGCATAATAATATCCTGAATCACGGTGAGCGTGTGGATTATGAAATACTTTCCAACACACAGCACAAGATTGTATATTCGAAAGTGTTTTGTAATTGATGCATTCGGCGTGATTTACACTTTCTTGATCAGATTTAAACTGGGTTGGCACGACTGTTTCATGGATCCTCTTCACTATTCCGTTCCCACCGGGATTTTCTGTCGACATTTTTTGTGGACATGATTTGTGGAGTTCGATACATTTTCGTTGCATTCTTCAATGGGAATTGTCAGATAGCGCGCGAAGGGAGGGGGAGGGGGATAAATGTTGAAAGTCGCCAAGTTTGCAATTTTTGAGGATTTATTGCCAAGTTTGGCACCAAAAAAATGACTCCCCAAAATTGAAACTATCTTGGCGATATCTTCCATATTTGGCTAGAAACTGAAAACCCTATAGTTTATTACTAAGGAGTATGCCTGGCGAAGATTGTAAAACAGTTTTCGTGGGCTATTTTAATGTTGATTTCAATTCCAAAGAAGTGTTTTACGTGGAAAAAAACATGGCACACTCATGAATAACGATACACATTCCAACTTAATGGAATAAGGAAGAAAAATAAGGACGACGCATGGATTATGATACGCTTTTTAAATACGCACTTTAGCGTATATTTAAAATATGAATGTGTTTCAGATTTTTAAAATATTTTTTCCCTTTTAGGTCACCTTGCCCTGCTTGCGTTTGCGATGCTGTTCATAGGAACCGGGATAGGAATCGCTGTCATGTACCTCTACATAAGGGTCTACAGTGAACGTCAGGTGGAAGACAGAATCGGACTGAGCGAATCATATCCAGGATCGACCACTGCGGAAACACTTGACGAGCCAAAGCTGGATCCTCAGTGAACAAGAGAGTCTCTCCGAGTTCCTCGTGTAAATAATCCGTGTAAATTAACAGGCATTTGATTTCAGACTTTGTAAGAAAAATAAACAAGGTTGAAATTTATTCTACACTAGTCAATTTTGGAAAGGGAAGTACAAACAGGAACAGCTGACGATAGTTTATTGCTGTTGTTATCAAAGTATGCCTAATCGTAAGTAGGAGGTGAAATTAAAAAAAAAAAGTTCATGTGTCTTGATTTTATTTTATTTTAACTGTATTAGCATTAAATTAGAAATCTGGAGTGATTCTACTCGACTTTCCGAACTCTTGATCGTTGCCAAGTGTGCGTCTATAGACTATAGTGAATAAGAATTATATTTTGTAACAATGTACAAAAACATTTAACTGACCAAAATCGATGCAGGTTGTGTGACGGTGACCTACAATATACACACGCAAGTTGAATTTATCCGAATGCACCATTTAAACGCTAGCGCACTTTAAACGATTTGCGTCCGTAGGTCGCAATGTATAAGAATTAATTTTTGCAACCCTGTGAACAATCTATATCTATCAGTTCTACACACACCAAAGTCTTTGCAGGTCACGGGACCGTGAGATTGTATGTGAAATTACAGAATGCTGGCAAGAAAAATGAAGCATATACTATATAGTATATGCATACACGGTATACCCTCACCCATTCGCGGTTCGCCGTTCGCGGCCCCACATACACGCGGATTATTTTGTTCTCAAAGTTTTTTTTTCTTTTCATAATTTGGAATTTCTCTGGCCATTTCTTAGCAGAAAAACTCTCGCATTCACCTTAACTGGTAAATACTTTTTAAAATAACAATTTCAGTCGATCTAAAATAAAAAATTATGAAAGAGAGATGATACAGTATTACTGGTAAATATGTCATTTAAAAAAAAAAAAAAATGGCACTGTGTGTGTATCTGTACAATAAAATTAAAATTTTTTAATTTATCATTACTATGCACATATTATACTACAATACAGGCCCGGACTGGCCAGGTGGGATGGGGGCCCGGAAAAATGGATATACTACTTTATAATTAGAGTAATTTGGCAGGGGTCGCGCTGTCGATCGCCAACGTCGCAAATTGCGAAAATAAAATTAGTTTGGCGAAAGAAAATATGTTTTGGCGAAAATATTGACGATTGCTTTTCTTAGTGAGGTCCGGAAAAATCTAATTTGGCGAATGAATTGGCAAAATGTTAAAAAGAGCCAGCGCAACCCCTGATTTGATATATATCAGAGTAATTTGATTATTTATTTCCCAGTAATTTTACGCCTTAACAGAGTGGCGTAACAGAGAACCCTGCTATGTTCGGGGGGATGAGGCATACAGAGAGGGACCCCAACAGCTTTAAAATAATTGTATGCGATTTTTAGACACGTAAGCCTAGTTTTCAAATAATGCATATTCTAATATTCTGTCCACTCTAAATTCCCTAATAAGGGGTCCTGTCCTGTTGCTCTTTAATAGAGATGGCCAATGTTTCGATGAGTCGAATCAGTGATTCGAATCTTGGTACTGAGTGGCTCAGTCTTTACACTCACTCTCTACTGATTCGAATCTCAAGCCCTCAAGGGAAATACATTCCAAGTGCGAAGGGAAGAAAAACTTATTTTCCCTTTGCCGTTCGCAGAGATTTTCCCTTACTCTTTCAACTCTTTTCGACTCTTTTCGACTCTTTTCGACTCTTTACGACTCTTTTCGCCTCTTTACGACTCTGAGTCGATAGATGATTTGAAACAGTAAATGAGTGGGTGTGGGTGAGTTGGTCACTGAGTTGGTGCAGCAACGAATCTTTACTGATTCAGTGTTTCGCTCTGTTTCGGTGATTGTATACTATCGTTGAGATTCATTAGTTTTTGGAATCTTCTATCGACTCAGAGTCGAAAGGAGCCGAAAAGAGTTGAAAGGATGTTTCATTTAATTGGAGGGGTTTTTTCGAATCTTCTATCGACTCAGAGTCGAAAGGAGTCGAAAAGAGTTGAAAGGATGTTTCATTTAATTGAAGTTTTTTTTTCGAATCTTTGGTGTTTCATTTCTTGGTTGGTGGTCGGATTTAAAGTTTTATCTGTCTGTGGGTGTGGAGTGGGTCGAACATCGTTTGCTTTTGGCGGGGGACATAGGCGTTACTTCCTAAGGGAAAGAGGGGTCAATCTCCCCCCCGAAAAAAAATTAAGAAAATCCCTCCTTCCAACTTGTCTGGCTGATTTAATATTTGTTTAAAATTTAATGAAACATCCCTTTTCTACTTTTAACTTCAATATATGTCCCCCTGCCCCCACCCTCAAAAAAAAAAAAAAAAAAAAAAAAAAAAACGGAACGTTAAGTTTACATGGTGGCGGATTTTCATGTGAAGGGAAATAGAATGAAATAAAGTTAGGATTGTGCTTGTCACTTTTAATGAAGGATACAGGGGCGGTATTAAGCGCTCTCACAAAAGGACTTTGTAGTAAGCAAAATAACATTTCGCTTTATTGCAGCAGATTTCGGTTTTTTTTTTTTTTTACCTTGTTTTTCGTTTAAGGGGAATGATTTTATTTTCTTTCGTAATTCAGAGAAATACAAAATAGGGTCTAAAGCAGTGGCGTAGTTAGTGTTATTGACAGTGGCGTAGCCAGGATTTTATTTCGGGGTGGGCTGGGTATCAAATTTAAAGATAAAGTTCAATTGTAAGCTAAGTAAAGGGTCCCATTTTTTTTGGGGGGGGGCAGCAGCCCCTCAGTAGGACTGGGCCAAAAATCGACATATCGGTTTTATTTCAACATCAAATATCCGATATTCCCATTTTCATTTCAGTGAAATCTCGAATTCGATAAAGGACAAAAATACAGGCCGGCCAGGGGCGTAGCCAGAAATTTTTCATTGGGTTATGACTACTGCAACTCATATATATGTATACGTGTGTATGATAATGTAGTGAAGAATATACATTTTGTATGGCAAAAAATTCCTCATGGGGGGTTATGTCCCCCCTACCCCCCCTTGGCTACGCCTCTGAGGCCGGCGATAAGAAAATCCTGAGATCAATACCAGCTTGTGATGCTTTTGCTACTGCTTTCTCTCGGAAAGCTTCTTCTTCTCTCATCGCAGAAAAAACAGCTCCATGGTTTATTAGTCTAATTACCATAATTAATTAACGTATATCTCGGAACCTATCCACCGGAGCGCGTTTTTATTGATTCTCGACCCCCCCTAGACTCAACACCCCACCGATACTTAAAATTTCGAATGCTTTGACACCAAACTTAACCTTTTAATCTTACAGGCCCAGGGGGTCATACGAAGCTCCCCTATATTTTCAATTTGGGCATTTTAAACACTAGCCTCCTCCGACGGCATCTCCAAAGTCTGGAAACCATCCCAGAGCCAATTTCTACATGTTTGCAGTCCTTTTAAGCCTCAATCATGGTTAATTAGTCTAATTACCATAATTAATTAACGTATATCTCGGAAACTATCCATCGGAGCGCGTTTTTATTGATTCTCGACCCCCCCTAGACGTAAACCCCCATCGATACATAAAATTTCGAATACTTTGACACCAAACTTAACCTTTTAATCTTACAGGCCCAGGGGGTCATACGAAGCTCCCCTATATTTTCAATTTGGGCATTTTAAACACTAGCCTCCTCCGGCGGCAACTCCAAAGTCTGGAAACCATCCCAGAGCCAATTTCTACATGTTTGCAGTCCTTTTAAGCCTCAATCATGGTTAATTAGTCTAATTACCATAATTAATTAACGTATATCTCGGAAACTACCGCCCTTGTGTAAGGAAACATGTCCCCAATTTCAAATTCTGCAAATTTTAATTGAAAATCCAAGAGATGGCGCTGCAATCACCTGTTTGGCTATTTTTGGCTAATTTTCAGAATCCATTTGGCTATTTTCACAAATTTAGATCTGGCAACCCTGGGCGAGGTCCTCACTTTTAAGTGAGGAACCTTCGCCACCGGAACATAGGCACGAAACGCCATGCACACCATAATAATATTTTTAGAAGTATGCTTCACCAGTTTTCATTTCTTTTTTATTTGAGGGTGTATTGTAAAGTTTCAAAATGTATAATCCAGAAATTTTGTGATGTTTAGATGGTGTAAAATAAAAAGATATGACTAAAATGGAGATGAGTTCTGCTGCTAATTATTTATAGTCGACTTAACTGATTTTTGTTCGCCAAGTTTGTGCTTTGTGTTCCAGTTTTCTGCGTGCTCTCCTCAGAAAGGAAAATGAAACGACGAGCGTTAGGAAGATGGAGGTCTTTCCGCAACAACATTAAGGGTCAACAATTAGTTGACCACCTCCTTCTTTTCTTTTGTGAACCTGCTTTGATGTACCGCAATCTGAGATGATTCCCAGGGTTCTCGTGAAATCGGATTTAGTTTGCTCGCGTTCAAGAAAAATGGATATGGTGTTGCTTTAACAGACATCTTCTTTTTACAGTGCTACATTTCGCTGACGTATATCTTTAATACGCACTATGGATGTCGACACATTTTTTTAAATTTTTTACAGTGGCCGCTCGTGGGATACAGCAAGTACAGCCGGGCTGCACTTGAAATTTTCAGCACATACTTTAAAATAATTTATTCTACTAATTTTCCTAAATTCAGATTAGAATTGTGGAATTCCTACGGTAAATTAAAAAAATCTCCGAAAAAAAACCAAACAAAAAAAAAACGTATTGTGGCCGGATCGCTCATTCAGAAAAAAAGCACTTTAATCTTCCCGCAATTCAATTGGGAAAATCTTTGTGGTTCAGCCCAGAGCGCTGAAAAGAAAATTGGCAGCACCGTTGCCATGACAACGGCTACGTAAGCAGCCTCTCCGGCATAGGGAGTATGCAGCTGATACAGCCGATGGAAGACTTTTTAACGGCGGCTGAACTTGAGAACTCGACTAACTGATTGGCTCTGACGAGAAGTGAGGGAGGGGGTAAGGAGAATATATGTTTGGAAAACTCTCGACTTTATATTGCTGAATTTATCAAGAAGGTAAGCCTGAATAGACGCTTATGAATGGACAATTACCCATCAAAGCAGTATTGTTTTTAAGTAAGCAAGAACTGGCATTTAGAGGACATGGCGAGCGAGAAAATTCTTTAAACATGGGAAATTTTAAAGAGCTTTTAAAATTATGGATATCTGAATTAAAACAACGCCTTTTTATGAGAGCATCACTGACCGATTCGCAAGTTTAAAAGAAAGGAGGATTGATTTGACTTATAAAAAATAAGTAAGTTTTCTTTTTTTTTTTTTCTTTCGTCTCAAGTTATCGTTACAAAAGAAAATTCTAAGGAAACTTCGAATCAGACACGGATTAATGCAATTTTGAGGATAAGAGCGGCTGGTTGAAATTTATGTCCATTTTATGGAAGTAAAATAGGATCTCTTACATTTTTTATGTAATTTCTTTTTTTTTTTTTTCCTCGGTGAGGGCTTAATCCGCCAGCTTTTTGAATTCAGTAACAAAGATTTTCCAATCCTGTCCGGAGGAAAGGGGGGGGGGGGGGGCTCATATGCTTCCGGCTGCACTAACAGTTTTGACCACGGGCCGCCACTGATTTTTTAATACAACGACGCGATGCTCTTCAAGATTGTTCTTAGCAAATGGGACAAAGATTTACATACCTACCATCATCTCTTTACGATCATCGGCCAACTTCATAATACATAATTGCCGTGCGGCAATTTTTTCAGAGGATTTTTTTCTTAACGGAGTCTTATTTCCTTACCTTATTTTGAATAGTTTTTAAATTACATTGCCCATTTATCTGTAATAGATAAAAAATTAAGCAAGTTACTACCTTTTTTGGAACACCCTGTGTATATAAAGGATCTTGCTGCAAATACATGAACATAAACCTGAATATAATGATAACTTTAAATTCAAAACAGAACTTTAACTTTCAAGCTAAACTTTTATTAAAATTTTTCTACAAGCGTAAATTATATGAACTGATTATATCCTAACATAAAAATAAAGAAATAATAAAGAAAACATGAATCAAAGATACGATGTGATTGTTCTGAAATAAATCATCACCTTAAAATATCAGAACAATACAAGTTACCCATCACTTTTTCTTTTTTTTTTTTTTTTTTGAGAAAGAGCAGAATTTCAATTTGGAGTGCTGAATGTTATTTATGTCACACATCTATCTGTCTTGCAATCTTGCAATAATTAACTGGATAAACAATGATGAGACGTATTTTTTAACACACTTTTATTAGTTTCACCTGTATGTCTGTTTGTAACCAACTCCTTTGAACTCGATTTTGACCCATTTTAAACTGTCGAATTTAATTTAAACTTAGTAGACTTATCAAGGACCGATGACAATACAATAATTTGATAAGTTTATCCCATTATCCTGATTAGGATCGTCAGGATTAGTAATTTTCTTAGAGATCCTTTGCGTGAGAGCGAGAGAGATGGAGCAAGCGCGCGGTCTACGCATGCGTACCATTTCGGCACTAGGCTCAGCACAATGGAGTAGAACCTCTTTCACTATTGGTAACTGTACTCAATGGTGTGTTTGGGTAGTTACGTTTTAGAAATCCAGATATAAAATCTAAAAATTATACCTCAATATTGTTACATGGATGTTTGTGTTTGTTGTAGTCATTATGAAACTTGTTTGTTGATTAGGTTTGGGGCGATCTGCCTAGGATGGGGGATGCCTTGGTAGGAGGGGTTTCTAAGGGGTTCTAACGCGTATTCACGTTACATCTGGAGAAAGCCTACCAAAACTCCAAACCGTTAGATCGACAGCCGCGCGATGGGACCCGAACCCGGGACCTTCACACTTCGGCCGTCTACCATTTTCAGTAGCATAACCACTGTGCCATGGTGAGGCCTGTTTGTTGATTAGAGACCTATTTTTCCGTTTTAGTGAGGAAGGTAGCACTTAACTGCAGCCAGGGGGTGGCTGATGGGGCTGCAGCCACCCCCGAAATGAGTAAACAAGATATGGAGAAAATTGAGTATTTAGATAAATTTAAAAGCTTTCCTTCAGAAATCTGGGGCTAAGTTAAGGGCATAAATCGAACTTAAAAAAAAATATTTATGTATTTCCAACTGCAAAGATTTTAAACTCGATTTATGATTTTATTTTTAGAAGTTAACTGCCATACCAGATTTTGAATTTTGGACCATCCCCGAAAAAAAAAAAAAAAAATGTTGGCTGCGCTACTGAGTGGTATTGACGAATTATTAGACAAATAGACATATGAACGAAAATATTTTTGATTCAACAAAATTATTACATTGAAACAGACCCAACAAAATTTTGCCAAATTCAATAAAACTGCTAATTTTGTGCAAGCTTAGTACTGCCGCAGTACTAAACTTGCACGAAAGAAAAACAAAGTATCAGTTTTATTAAATTTGGCAAAAATATGTCGGGTCTGTTATGTAATGACGTTTTTTTTTTTTTTTTTTTTTAATCAACAATATTTTCGTTCATATGTCTATTTGCCTAATAATTCCTCAATGCCACTCAGTAGCGTAGTCTACATTTTTTTCATTTTTTTTTTCGTGCAAGCAGTACTATATTTATGTTTTTGGTACTGAATATTCAGAGCGTGTTTTTATTTTAATATAATGCCTTAAGAGCGGAGTTGAGGGTGCAAGCGCCCTGGCACTCTGGAGAAGAAGATTTGAAGAGCGAAGCAGTACTATCCGTAATTAAAAGTAGGGTGTGTACATAAGTGCACTCATTTCAAAAAATACAAAATATGCGCCGCCAGCTTTTACATTTGATTTGATCGGGCGACTTTCTGTCGCCCCGTTTCTCATTTGGCTTTGTGCTTGCATGGACAGAAGCACAAATACCAGAGATAAAAGACTTAGCCGAAATTGAATTCAAGGTAACTTTCCTTAGAAGTTTCCGACAAATACAGAACTTCGTTTTAATTTTTTTTTCTTTTTTTTTTTTTACTTGGCGGAAATGCAAAGCTAACTTATCTTTGAAATCTCCCGCATTTGAAGTTTCAATTATTTTCTTGAATAATGAACGTTTCTGTGTTAAAAACTTGCACTTCGCCGGTGGCCTTTGTATTTTTTGGAGCGGAGGGGGGGGGGGAACCCTTTTCCGACTTCTGTGGCGTCTGACCTTCAGGAACTCTGAAATGGTATGATCGTCTTTCTACATGAAACTTGCTTTATGGGACGTGCGGGGCCCCAGGCGAAGCGCAAGAGCGGGACCTCTTCTCTATCATGTCTTATGAGATAGTAATAAAATGGCCCAGGAGCGGGGCCTCTATAAGCGCGGGGCCTTAGGCGATCGCCTACATTCGCACCCCCCTTGGGCCGGCCCTGGTGGCGTATTCTTCTGTTAGGCCATGGGGCGCTTGTCTCCCCTGGATTTTTGTAGACCAGACCTTTTCCCACACCTTGTTTTGTTCTTGGCAACGTGGCAAACATATATGTTGAAGTAATCTTTGATAATTTTTTAAAATATTTTTCCCATGATTTATTTGAGAAATGAAAGCCAAAAAACATTTTTAAATTTATTTTTAAAATTTCAGGCATTTAAGGGTTAACTCACTAGATCGCTCAATCAATAAAAACCCTGAGCTTGTTTCTTAGACAACGAGACGATTCCATCTGGGGTTAATAGGAGACAATGACATCCGAAATGTGACGCTTATGTCCAGTTTATTTCATTGGTTTGTTTTGGTTGCTGTCGCTGCAGAAAACTCTTGCCTGATATGGGTTGTCGGAAATGGCAACAGGGGTTTAAGTGACTGCAATTTTAATTCATAATCTTGAAATGATTAATAAACAATAAGTTAATTTAAAATGCAGTGAAACTTCTTGAGAGCGACCACTCACAGTTCCGCGAAAAATAGTTCGTTAAGAGAGGTGGTCGCTCTAAGAAGTACAAACATTTGATAGCCAATTGCTAAAATTTATTGTTTTTTTTATTTATGAATCTGCATACCAATTCATAAATAATTATACAGACATATTTTTTTTAATTTTAATAAAATATTTAGAAATTTCGGATTGTTTCATTCTCTTTTTTTCTCTCTCTCTCTCTACTTTATTTCTCACATCTGACAAAAGAGCATTTATCCTGATATTCTTCATGCATTCTGAATTTGCCATAATAAAATCTATTTGCTTTAAAATTTGCTTTTGGTTTTTCTCACAGCCAAAAGTAACCGCCAACTTCCTCGCCAAATCTCCTTTTTCGTGTGACTGGATCACATCAATGCGCTGCTCCCACTCCTCTCTTACAAATGTCTTATTGCACCTACTGTCGATTTGCAGAAGAGCAACTGGTTTGGAGAATGTGGTTTTTCGTTTACTTTACATCCTGAAAAATTCTAGAAAATGTTCGGACAGGGAACCGGATCCGGTCGCTTATAGAAGGTTGTGTGGTCTCTTCTGGAGAATCTTTTAACTTTAAGTTGATTGGGTAAAAAATCAATGCCTTAAAAAATTGGGTCGTTAAAGAAAGGGGTCACTTATTAGAGGTGATCGCTCATAGAAGTTTCGCTGTAGTTACAATATTTCTTCAGTTACGAAGTATGAATTATCACAAACGTTGACAAAGTCGAAACCCGAGAAAAATACACTACAGTAAATAAAATGGAAATACTTTAACGTTCTTTGGGCGGCCCGGGAGCTGGGGACCACTGATGTAAACGAACAACGACATTTTTATTTTATTTATATTTTTTTTACATAGTCATACGATAAAATTAATACAATACGACAGTTACAATAACAAATAATAAAATTGAACTTACTTGTGAAATGAGATGTTCTGTATTCATTTGTCTTCCCTGTTGTTACATGCAAAAGCTGAACACAACCAGTCACAATTTAATTAAAATACCCCACAGTCAAGGACGTACACAGGGGGTATTCCAGGGGGACCGGACCCCCTCCGAAATTTCAGGTTTAGTTAACAAAATAATAATGATGAAGTCTTTTCGTGAAAAATTCTGCCTTTTTCCCCTTTTGGACCCACTTCGAAATTCTTTTATGGATATGTTCCTGCCCAGAGTGTTTACATATTCCACTTTTCAAAGAAAGTATTTATAACAATGAAAACAGTATCACAATAATACTCTTTTGTTGTAACCGTTTATGTCCAATTAATAATACGCATTTAAAAACTAATTGATTCTCTCTATTCTAAAAAAAAAAAAAAAGTAACGGCCGCTGCCGCTGTCAATAGCTTGTTCTGCTATCTCCTCCGATACCTCGGGGACTTGAGCTTCGACGAAGATGTCCACGTATTCGGAAAATTCCGGGGAACCTGATAAGCTCACTTAAATTTCGAAAATCGAATTATTTTAGAAGATATTAATAAAAGACTGAAAAAATAAGCCCAATGGTTGCCAGGTTTGGCAATTTTCGCGCGGCGAGATATAATTCGTGGTGGTAATACGTCAATCTGCAAAGGATTATGCATATGAATATATGGATAACGGTTTTTCGGGAACCTTACATGAACAGTAATTATAAGTTGTGAGCTGAGCATGTGTAAATCGCCAAATAATGAAAAGTCGCCATGGGTGGCAAGCTATCCTAGCTGTTCCGTAGTTTTTATCAAAGAAAACATATGAAGTACTGTTTTCTTAGAGCTAATTACTATACATATACGCAAGTCGCTAAATTATGAAAAGTCACCATAATTGGCTAGTACGCAAGGTGTTCCATGGGTTTCACATAATTAAAAATAGTACGAAGTTTAAATTTTTATGTTCCAAGGAACATACAAGAACCAAGCAATGTGTAGCTCGGTAACATTCTACCTGATGCAACCTTTGGGTTTTGTTTGTTTAAATTATGCCTTTTATACGAATAAGCCTTATATGGGGCCCAATGCCTCATGCGAAAAGCCAGCGTAGCGAGTCTAGGGGCCTTTGCCCCTTGTATTTAAAATATCACACGCAGTGCCATATAAATCACGAAAATATCACACGAAAATAAAATTGATATTAAAATTGTCAATATTGTAAGTTCAATTTTATTAAATATCACACGAAAAAGCCACGAAAATATCACACGCAGTGCCATATTACCGGCAGGGCAAACGGGGCAACTGCGCAGTGCCCACAGATTTTAGGGCCCAAAAATTTTACATCTTACACTTTTATAGTTTTACAATAAAATTGCAAAGTATAAAAAAAATTCAAAAGTTAAATTATTTTTTAATTCTTCGAAATTTTCTATAGTGGATATAGCATACCAATATGTAGAAAATAATTAACCACATTTTGTAAAGAGTATTTTTAATGTTAAAAAATAGAAAATTTTTTGAATTATTTTTTATTTTAAGAAATATTTACAAAAATGACTGTTCATACAAAAAGTGGTTGTATTCCATACACGCTAACAACTGTGATTTAGCATTTCGAAGTAACGTTTAACTATCAGTTTCTTTGACATTATATTACTACATTCGTTTATTTCAGATTACTTAAAACAAAATTTGCGTTTGGAAGGGGTAAGATATTTAAAAAACTTTCAGTATAAACCAATCATAATCTTTTTTTTAAGTGGGAGGTTATTGCAAGGGGCCCAATTTTTTTCTTCTGCCCACGGACCACAGTTGTCTTGATCGGGCTCTGATCATAGGATTAAGATTTAAGTAATGCTTAAAGATGTGGCTTTAAGAGAAACGTACTAAGTACAATCAGGAAAACTGTAAAAAAAAAAAAGTTCAACAAAGCAGTTTTGTTCTTGAAAATTTGCATGTATTCCAATGACGATATGGAATGTTTTGGGTGACTAAGGAGGCTTCAAATTGGCTTCAAAAATGCGTAGGAACGTAGAAAAAAAAATTTAAATAAATTATCAATATTAATACAGCGTTAATTAATTTTTCTTTTCTAAAACTCAGATAACAGCAATAAAAACAAATTACGCATTAACTTTAATATAATCAGTTTTATATATTTTAATGGGTGTTTTACAGTCTCTTTTTTTATTGGATTAATACAATCATTTTTCAGTATTTGATTTTATTATCAGATTGTGTTCATAGATGGTGCCACTTCACAAAACAGAAGTTCCTGAATTAAGAGAAAGAACAATACAAAGTAAAAAGTATGTTACTGATAAAAGTTTTAAAAACAATTTCATGCTAGGAATAACTAACTTGTACTTACTTAAATAAAAATTATTAAAAATAAGAAAAGGTTTAATGTTCTTACTATAAAAACCAAACAGAACATCAGCAAAGATAATGTTTTAGTAAGTTAAATCTTCTCTAAACTGTATACGCGTGTAAACTCTAAATATAAAAGCGTTTTCAGTTTGATATACTCTGTCACAATATTTAAAAATACTTTTCAATTTTACAAGTGCAAAATTAAAAAACACGAAGCTTCGCTATTTAAGTTATTGAGATCTGTGAATTGAGAAAGTATTCAAGTCAGTGTTTTCAAGTTAGAGCGCGAGAATCTCGCTTTTTTTTTTTTTTTTTTTTTTTCTGCATTAAAAAATTATTACCGCGAGAAATTCGCACACCCTGTTAATCGGTTTCATTCTGCGTAAAATTCTCCCATTTTAAAAGATTTGGGCACTTTTTCAAAAAAAAGTCACTCATGCTTCCATTCTTCATAAAGTGGTTAAACACGCAAATTGGGAGTATAGCACAAGGCAGGGAGAAATACCCATTTATACCTAACCCACAGGATATTTACCCAAACCAAATCTATTGTAACGAATTCTCACCCACTTTTTTAAAATTTCACTGAGTCAGTAACTTAGCCACGAATTTTTTTCGGGGGTGGCTGAGAGCTCAAAAACTAGAATGCGCATTATAAAAATCGACAAAACATCTTTTATTTTGGGGGGGGGGGAGATGTGGCAACCATCATTTAGCCTCCCAGCCATCATTTAGCCTAAAGCGTTCGCAAATAAAAATGAATTACAGAAAAGAAAGAAAAAAAAGTTTTTTAAAAATTCATAAATCGATTTTTAAAATCTTTGCAATTGGAAAAACATACACTAAAAAAAAATTAATTTGGCGTAGGTCCGTTGCTAAACCTCAAATTTCTTAAAGGTAACTTTCAGATATGCCAAGGGGGTATGAAGAGAACTTTTAAATTTATCCACAAATACATAATTTTCTCCATATCCTATATTTACTCATTTCGGGGATGGCTATAGCCCCATCAGCCACCCCCTGCACTCAGCTGTGGGGAAAGGGTGAGAAATTCTCACTAATTTTTCTCCTGTAATGAAAGCCCTGATTGGGAGCTTTTTTCGATTCTATTGTAACATATCAGCAAAACCCAGAAAATATTAGAAAGTCCCACTTCACTTTTAATGCTCATGGGGGGGGTCATGCTTATGGGCAGGTATATAGGCGTATCGTGACTGAAAATGTTAGGGGGGGGCACATAAAGGAATTGAGAAGGGACACAACCGGCTGTGTCCAAAAAAAAATGTTCTTAAGCTCTGTGGAACGCACTTTGCGATTCGATCGACCGCCATCTTGCTGGTAGTTAAATCGTGCGATGGCAACGGCTGCACTTTTTCGACATTGGGAAATGGTTGCGCTTCGAAGGGTTAACATAAAAATCTATATATGCAGCTGCCCTCCGCCCTAAAACTTCTGCATACCCAATCCCAGGTGAATTGGTCAGGGTAGCGAAGGGCCTGTATTGCTGGCTCACAGCCAGGCCCGGACGCATAATAACTACCTTTACTCTCTGTTGGGAACGGGGGAACTTGAAGCCTTCTTATTGGCTGCTTTCTCAGAGCATCTTAAAATTTCAATATATGTGGTGGTGCCATCTATATTTTTATTGTTAAACTCATGACTGCCTCGCCTTAATTAAATTAACAGCATAAAAAACATCAGAATGATTTGTTTTGGTGTATATTTAATTTAAAAAAAAAATTCCTCCCATTTAACAGCATTCCTTTAAACATATTTTTCTTTAGTTAATTTGTTCTCTCTCTTAATCAGATACTCAAATGTTATGAATATTAAATACTACTAATTTTAAATGACAAAAATTGAACCCTGTTTTTCAAAGGAAATAAAGTTTAACAATGCCTACATATGTGTGACAAGAATATTCTAAGGATAGAGCATCTTCTTTTTTTTTTTTTTTTTAATTATAGCAAAGAAAAGTACTAGGTATTACTATAAAATGAAATTCATTTTTCATTGTAAGAAAGATACAGTTACCTTTTAGAATGACAATATTTTTATCAAAAGAGTATTCTGAATGATAAATTCAACATAATAGGATATATAAGAGGATTTTGTTAAATTTTAAATTTGTTTGTTTGATTAAAGATTTTGTTAAGTGATAATATTTTAAAACCTCAAATATTAGAAAAGTATATTATAAATTGATACAAATGCATTTATAATATACTTTTCTTTAAAAAATATTTAGAAATTTAAATGTTTTTAGAAATTAGAAAAGTATTTTTTTAATGCTACTATATTCATAGAAAAATATGCGAAACAAAAAATTTCCTTGAACTGGTAAAGACACTTACCTATGTATTTAGAATACTCTAATATAAACAATAAATTTCTCGTTCAATATTTATTGCTCTAGTTTTTGAGTATACACAATTCTCAGTTAATTCTCTATAAGGCATTTCTTAAAATTATTCACATATATAGAGAGAGACATATTATAGAATAAAACTTTATTAGCTTATAAACTTTCATTTATTTCTTGCTAGTTTTACATGTACGGTCACTTTTATGAATTGAATCTTTTTCACTGCTGAAACAAAAATTTTAATAGATAAAAATATTTTTCAATTCCAAGAATTATTTCATTATGTAACTTTTTCAACAAAACTATTAGTACTTAATAAAAGTTCTTAATTTTCCTCTTTCAAAAAGCGTCCTTTTTTTTTTTTTTTTTTTTTTTTTTTTCAAATGCTCCCAACTTTCTTATAATTGTTGAATATAAACCCCAGAACTTAGAAAGAGAAAGTAAATAACACAGAAATTCTTTTAATTTTATTTTCAGATTCAGACACGTTAAGATAGAAAGAATTATTTGGGGATGGTAGTATTCGAATAATTTTTCATATGTATTCTTTTCCTTTAATATCCAAAAATTATAAATTAAATTTTTGAGGTTACAATTGAATAATAAGAAATGCAAGAAATATGGAAAATAAGTAAAATTATATCTTTAATATATATGTATTGTACAAAAAATTACAATTTAATGCAGTTTTGCATTTGGTTGATTCCTTTTATATTTACAGAAAGTGAATGTTTCCTTTTTTTGCTGGGAAGTTTTTTTTCTGGAAAAACAGACATTGAAACAACTGAAAAACTACATAGCTAATAAGAGCTAAGCTAATATAAGCTAATAAGATTATATCGAGCGCTGGGCTAAGAACAAGGTTAAAATAAAGAAGGAGCGGTAAGGCATTATGACGTCATGCATCAATCTGAGATAGCAGCCAATTAGAAGGCTTCAAGATCCCCCGTTTCCAACAGAGAGTAAAGGTAGTTAATATGCGGCCCGGACTGGCCAGGTCGGCTGGTCGGCGATCGCCGAGTGCCCCCGGCTCAAGGGGGCCCCAGAGAGGCCCCTAAATGAACATACTACTTTATAATTTGAGTAATTTAATATACACTGGCTGCCCCATACCT
The DNA here is from genome assembly GCA_038373885.1 of Cheiracanthium punctorium. Taxonomy (NCBI): domain Eukaryota; kingdom Metazoa; phylum Arthropoda; class Arachnida; order Araneae; family Cheiracanthiidae; genus Cheiracanthium; species Cheiracanthium punctorium. The sequence continues at coordinate 42,789 of JAWZYV010007093.1, forward strand.
TACTGTTCTTTATACTGAAAGCAGTGTTGACTAAATTTCTGAACTCATTTCAATGAAAATTATATTTCTTTGTTTCCACAGTATTGGTCATTAAATGTATTTAGGTGAGGGTTGCTACACATTTTGGGTGTCATCAGAAAAGCCGAGCCTCACCATGGCATAGTGGTTATGCCACGGAAAATGGTAGATGGCCGAAGTGTGAAGGTCCCGGTTTCGAGTCCCATCGCGCGGCTGTCGATCTAACGGTCTGGAGTTTTGGTAGGTTTTCTCCAGATGTAACGTGAATACGCGTTAGAACCCCTTAGAAAGTCCTCCTACCCAGGCACCCCCCCCCCTTTGGCAGACCGCACTAGTGTAGCGTTGCCATAACAGGGTGTCTACCAAATTTCTGAAAGTCAATTTCCTGACTTTTGGGAGGTCCCGGGAAAAAAATTCCTGTCCAATGCATTTTACTTTGGGGAATTGCGCAATGCCTTCTCCCTTGTATTTATATTTGCATATTTTGTACAACTTCTTGAAATGCAGGATTAAACTTTCATCAATTAAAAGAAACAGAAGTAGTCGCAATTTATGATAGAATTAACTAACTGTTCTTGGAAAGATGGCCCTAACCCATAAGTTACCAAGTAAGATAATTTGTCTTTTACCCTCCCATCACGATTAATGAGCCCCCATTTTTCCCTCCTTATACAAACACATCGCTTGATGCTTTCGCGGTCCGAAAAATGCATTGCAGTTGCTTTCGATTCCAGTCTGACAATTAAAGAGGAAGGGTAAAAAAAAGAACACTAAAAAAAAATTGATTCTTTTGGTGAATTTTCTGGACCCATTACCCAATTTCCCGGTTTTTTCCAGACTTTCCGGACCCATTTTCCAATTTCCCGGCTTTTTCCAGACTTTCCGGAGCGCTAGACACCCTGCATAATAACACAAACACAAACAAACACAGAAAAGCCGACTTTGAAACAGCAATTGGCTAAAGCAGCGGTTCTCAACCTTTTTAACGTCGCGCCGCCCTAACAAAGGCTAACTTACGGTGGCGCCCCCCCCCCCTCACATTTTTCAGCATACATTCAGTTTGTTATCATTAAAGTTTGAATAAACATTTTAAGTGAAAATGGATATATTTTTGACTAAAAATAAGAATAAATAGGATGATTTTTTAAAAACATGCATCAGTACTTGCTCTTTGGTTTTTCTCGCGCGCCCCCTGCAAACACTCTGCGCCCCCCTTGGAGGGCGCACCCTACAGGTTGAGAAACACTGGGCTAAAATGTGGTTTAGCCCAATGCATGGTGACATTTTTTAGATGGGCGATGAATGCGCCAAGTATTGTAAAATCGATATTTTAAAGCTGTGAAAAAGTCCGAAAGATCTTGTATTTTCGTGTATCCATTATTGTATTTTGTAATCTAGCTACTTACTGCGTGGCATATTCTTCCTCCGTTGGACGTCACTGAACTGTTCATTTGGATTTTCGCACATGCGTTATTGTTACGGCACTCATGTTTACATCTAGCTCTTGCAGTTCGCAGCGTGGAAAGATCGTCGATTTTGCTACCGCATACGTTAGTGCGTTGTATAAGTAGATATATTAGAGTAACTGGATTATTTATTTCCCAGCAATCTTACGCCTTTACTCAGCGGCGCAGCGGAGGACCTCAGGGACCGCCCCGTCTTGAGGGGGAGGGGGGGTAAAAGCTTCGAAATATTTAAATGGGGTTTTTAGGCGCGTAAGACTAAATTCCTAATATTACATCGTCTAATATTCTATTCCCTTTAAATTGATCAGTAAGGGGCCCCATTTTAATATCTAGCCGAGGGCCCCTAAAGGAGCCAGTCCGGGCCTGTTCACAGCGTAAAGGGTGTTCGAAATATATTCAAAATTAAGCTTCGTTCTAGAAGGAAAAAAAAAAAAAAAACCTTATAAAATAAAATTCTCATTACTTCTTTCAACTTTTTTTTTTTTTCATCAAACCATCTCCGAAGGTCCCTCCGTAACTCAGACTTGTCTGCGAGCCAGAAGGTTGATTATCGAAATTATCTGCCGGCTCGGCGAGACAACCACCGTCTCGGATGGGTCTCATTTACCTTCAAGGAAGTTTTCGTTTATTTATTCGGCTATTACGAAAATAGTTTCTTCATTCATCGAAAAGAGACCTTGTTGATTGTCTGTAGCTTTATGTGAAGATGTTTTCGAAGATGTTCAGGAAGTAGTTACACATTAGCAAATAACATCCACCCCCCCTTCTTTTTCGTCGTGTCGAACGTTTTGAAATTGAAAGTTGCTTTTCATCCTATAAAGAATAGTGCCTCGGTCACATTTGTGACCGTCGATGGACTGTTTCCCGTAGCATTAGCTTGTTACTTCGCGGCGGCGAGTAGAAATATCATTTAAAATAACTATATATACAGGGTACATTACCTACCCTACCAGGGGCGTAGCCAGAAATTTTTCATGGGGTTCGGGGGGGGGGGGGTATACGACTACTGCAACTCACATATACATATGTGTGTGATAAGGGAGTGAAGAATATACATTTTGTATTGCAAAAAATTCCTCATGGGGGGGTTATGAACCGGCTAATCCCCCCTCCTTGGCTACGCCCCTGTTCCTAGTAGCACAACTTGTTCAAAAATCGTTCAAATTACGTTGGAAACACGTTTTTTTACGTTAAAAAACGTGTTTTAAACGTATTTTGGACTAATTGTGCTACTAGGGGTTACCCATACCTAAAGCGGTCGAACCAGAGCCGCTCCCCCAATGCTAAGCGCCTTTGTGAAAATTTTTCTTTGATGCACTCGCTTTACTACTACAAGAGGTGTCCACTAACAAAAGATAATTGTACATTATTCATCATTTTGCGGCTTCACACCATCTCCGACAAAGGATAATTCTCGTTTACGCGGAGACTCCTGATAGTGTCGTCCTGCATTGCTTTCCATTGAGGACGCGGGAAGTGAACCTGTATTGGCTCTAAACTATTCGCTTCCATTGTCTCATACACACGGGTTGGTAGAGATTCCCTTTATGTGCCTATCGTAGCTACCCGGCTCAAGTCTTTCGCAGGTGTAAAACTGAGTCGCACCGGACATTAAAAAAAAAAAAAAAAAAAAAAACCAAGCCGAGAAGTAACGATGGGCATAGAAAGGGAATCTCAGTCGATGCATCTTCGAGACTGTTTAATTATTTGTTAAGTACACGGTTAGCGAGAAATAAGTTATCCACTTCAGAGGCATCTGAAACGCGTTCTATTCATCCAAGTGAGATAAAATTTGAACTGGGGATAATTCAAATGATGCGCTTGACACTTGAGATATAAACAAATATAAGATTATTTAAATTTAAAAAAAAAGTTAGGATCAAAATTCATCAATAGGTGGCGCTATAACACAAATGGTGTTATTTGCATATATTGAAAATCTGAAACATCATTTACTTGACAACAAATGCCTGTTCACATCATTCTTTGAATAAAAAGAAGGCGGATTTTGCCCCTGCATTAGTTGTTTTTCTGCGAACGTCATGCCAACGCTTCAAGAAAATGTACTGCTGGTAAAATTGCTCTACCAGAACTACGGCTGGGATGCAGACTCTGTTGACCATCATTATAAATCAGTTTATTGACCGATTCCAGTTTTATTATTAGTTTAAAAACTGGAATCGTCAATAAAACTGCTTTATAATAGTTTATAACGACGGTCAATAGAGGTCTGTATCCCAGCCTAGAACTCCGTGGCAGCTGTGTCCGTCGCATGATGGAGATACGAAGAGGGGCCAATCCAGGGGAGATGCGAATGTAGGCAATCGCCTAACCCAGACAGCACATCAAACTTGCAGCAAGCTTGATTTATCAAGTCAATAAACTTGAATTAAGCTTGAAAATTTCAAGCGTGTAAGCTTAATGCAAGCTTGAATCAAGTGTTCTAGTTTACACTTGCCCAGCTTGACATAGCAAGCTTGAATCAAGTGTTCTAGTTTACACTTGCCCAGCTTTCATTAAGGTTGACATAGCAAGCTTAAAAAATTTTCCTTAAAAAAATTTTCTAAATACACGTGGCGCCCGCTGGCGAACGCGCCAAACATACTTTATTTTTCCGCGCATTTTCCCCCTCTATGCTGAAAAATTATTTTAATCTGTTCCATCAAACGTCGGCGGCTGAGTTCGATCCCGGGAACTTTAGGCTGGAAGGCCCGCGTGCTAACCGTTCGGCCATTATGCTTCGGGCAGCTATGACTAAAGTTTGAAGTGACTGTTCTCAAGCCAGATCGATAAGTATGGGCGATGCTGATAAGTTTCTTTTATTTTTCCATGGGATGAATCAAAATTTAAATAATGTTATGTGTGATTTATAGACTCTACTAATAGGGAAATAAGCATAATATAAACTTAAAAGCAGGACACGTTTTGAAACTTTCAATATCGCAACACTCATCGTTGAGCAATACTGCCGGCCAAAATCGAGACAAATGACTGATTTTGAAATCAATTTCGTAGTATAATTGTATTTTATTTTGAAGAATTTCCATATTTGGAAATATAGAATCTTTTTTTTTTTTAATTCTATGGTCAAGTACATTTATGACTGATTAATTATTTTGTGGAGGCCGGATTACGCCTCATTCTACCACCCATAAAGTGAAGTATATTAACTAACTAAATTGTGTTAATTATATTAAAATTTATTTTTAGGGCTAATTAATTAGTTAATGGAATTACTAATGTTAATTAGATATAAATAAAACTAAAACTCCCCTCGTGTTATAATAAAATAAAACACAACTTTTACGAACTTTTCTTTATTGAGCAAATTTGAGAAACTCTAAGACAATTAATGTCCATTCTCTTTCACAGATGGCGTCAGCAACGCTCGCTTTCCAAAGGAAAAATCAAGTGAATAGCAATTGTCAAGCTTAAATCAAGCCGTATTTAAGCTTGAATATTCACCTTGACTCCTGCAAGCTTGCTGCCAGCTTAAAATGAGTTGAACTGTCAAGCTTGTATTAATACGTCAAATTCAAAGAAATGTCAAGCTTGATTTAAGCTTATGTGCTGTCTGGGAAGGCCCGGCGCGTGGGATTTTTTGTTTTTGTTTGTTTGTTATCACATTAGACAGAGCTTGGTAGATTAGTTGCGATATATTCCGAAAAAAGCCGAGAAATAAAGCTAATCTGCACTGGCAGTGCTAGCAGTAACTTATATAAGACATGATAGAAAAGAGGCCCCGCTCGTAAGTTTCGCCTGGGGCCCCGCACGCGCCTCGGGCCGGCCTTGGGTCCAGTGTTTCCATTTGCCCTGTGCAAGGTGCTACAGAAATTTGAAATAGTAGCTATACATCTTGGCAGAGAATGAAAGCAAATCCACTTTCCTAGTCTGGAAAATGTTGACGGCCATGGTCGTTGAAGCCTTCAGTCTAGGGAATGCAATCCCGCACTGTTTTTAGTCTTTCGGGATTGAGATTTACTGATCCCGCAATCCCGCGGGATTGATATTTCATTTAGCTAGGACTTCATTTCAACAGAGAAAAATAAAAAAAGTATGATTTTAAGCACTATGAAGTTTAACTTTAATAATAATAATTAATCTTATGAGCTAATTTATACAATAACTTAAAGTTTTAGAAATATGAAAATTATAATCATGATTTTCAGTATGATATACTAAGTTATGTCAGTTGCTAAAAATCAGGAATTTACAGAAAACAACAATTTATATACACACTTACGTTATTTTCTTAGTTGCTGAAAAAAGAACGTACAAAATCGAACAAATCCAAAGAATCATTTCCTGGTTTAGATTTAATTTTAGTAAAATAATTAAATGTGTGAATTAAAAAAAATTAAAACTTTTTATAATTAATCCGTGACTGTTCGCTAAGAGATAAATTAGTATGAAATATTTCAGTTCATTTGGGATTGAAAGTTTGCGAAAAATTTAGATTTATATGTTTGATCCAGACTACCATTGGAAGATATATAAAAAAATAAAACTTTAAATTAAAATTTGTAATTATTGATTCGTTTATTGTTAGATAAGAGGCATGAATATTCAAAAAATTTTCGTTCTATTTATCGAGAAAGTGGCGTGAAATTGTAATAAAAAATAATTTATTTCTGAGTATCAATCCCGCGGGATTAGGATCGTAATCCCGCGGGACTGGTCCCTCAAATATTTGTGCGGGATCCCGTTCCCGCGAGATCGGGATTGCATTCCCTACTTCAGTCATCTACAGCATGGTAGTGTGACTGTGCCAGTTGTACACCCTCTGAAAAAAAAGTATCTGCGTAAACGTCAAACATCTTGCATTGTTTTCGTTCATTAAAAATTTTTTAATCATAAAATATGAATTAGATTGTGTATAATTATAATTTTTCATATTTCTGTCGTGTTGAGCACTTTTCAAAATATTTTCGCTAAAATAGGTAATTTTCCTTTTACTTGAATACTTTTTTGAGAAGGTGTATAGGTGTATTCCGTGCAACAGTGCTCTTACACGCGTTTTAAAAAGCCGACTTGAAATCGCGTATAAGTGAGAGCCGCGTATGAACTGAAAGGGTCTCATTTACTAACCCTTCATCTAAATTATGAGAGACAAAACATTTGAAAAAAAAAATATGCTTAATATTTTTTCAGTTAAAAAGAGTAATATTATATTTCAAAATATTTAACTATACAATTTAGTTTGACTATTTATTAAAAAAAATAAAATGAGTGCATAATTTCATTTTACATAGGAGAAACTTTAATTGTACTAACATTCGCTCAATGCAGGGGCGTAGCCAAGGGGGGGTTATGGGGGTCATAACCCCCCCCCCATGAGGAATTTTTTGCCATACAAAATGTATATTCTTCACTACATTATCACACCCACGTATACATATATATGAGTTGTAGTAGTCGTAACTCGTAACCCCCCCTCCATGAAAAATTTCTGGCTACGCCCCTGGCTCAATGCATTTGAGGTAGATTATTTTCTTTAGGCCGCGTTTGTAATACATCTCATCTAACTCATTAAAATATGTTATTGTACTATATAATTTTACCGACAATGTCTTAATTTTTCTAGGGCTCCTAAAACAATGGAAAGATAAGGTATTCAACCGTAACTCACTTAAAAACACGAGTGTAACCCATAACACTGAAACAGCTGGCTGTGTCGCAAAGCCAGCTGCGTCAAAAAAGGGCCCCTAGATCTGTGGCACGCGATGAACGATCGATCGTCCGCCATCTTGCTGGTAGTTAAGTCGAGCGATGGCAACGGCTGCCCTTTTTTCAGCATTATGAAAGGGTTGAACTTTACTATGTAAGCCTGAAGAGTGGAATCGGATAAAGAGGAAAAATTTACGATCAAAAAGTACGTAGGCCGTTATTCACCGCAGAGCATTCAACCCAAAACACTTGTGGAGAGAAGGTGCGAATTCTTGGCCCTCCTCCAGGTATTCCTAGACCACGAAGGGCAATGTTTTCCGGCATTCACACAATGATGCGTCATCGCACAGAGTAGTTCGAAAACAGGATGTTAATCAAAGCAAAGTCGGTTTTTCTCGCTTCTAGGTTTCAAGAGATTGGAAAGAGCAACTTTTACTATTGAAAATGTACCTCATATGTTTATTTAATATTAATTTCTTACAGTTAAAATAGAAAAATAAAGGTTCTGAGAACGCTGCAAACTGACGCTCTTTTTACATTAATGGTATTTTAAAAAGTTTAGTGATTGAGCTCACTTTCTTTAGGTTGTGAAAAAGGTATTTACTTTAATTAATAAGTGCATTTGTATGGCTCGGAAAATTGAATAGCATTAAGTCTTTATTAATACAGTGGAAGTGTTGCGTACTTTGAAGCCCACATAAATAAACTTGAATAAACCCAAACAAATCCAAGTATTTGAAGATTTTGAAGACCCATATAGAATTTTTATAGTGATTCCTGAAAAATTGTGACTAAGGATATTTTTTTAAATAATCATTTCATTTTTTATTTAATTTCTAATCGAATTTTAAAATCAGGGTTGCAACAGGTTGGTGAGGCTCTATTACACAGTGCCCAGCCAGTTTCCAGGTGATGAGAGAAAAGAAATAAATAACTATTTTATATTGGAATTTTTATTTTTAAACAGCTGAAAAAGGTAAACTTCGCAAATAATATAAATATTTTTGCGTGTCAAGCCGACCATTTTTAATTTACTTTAGCGAAGGCGCCATTTAAAACGTAGCTTAAAAAATGATACGTAGTGCCAAAGGATTAACAAAATTGTTTATACTAAATCGCAGTTCATTTCAATTAGTAGCATCTTATAGAACATGAATTACGGTAAAGCGTTCTCAGGATAATACTCTGACACTTTCAAATCCAAGTGAAAACAGGCAGAACAAACTTAAACAGAAATAACACATTGCGATACAAAGAAAATCATTTTTGTAAGTCTACGAATATGTAATTTTCCTAATTTAAAATCTTTTTCGCTGTGTTATCCCGCGCAGCTTTGCTGCATCGACATATGAGTAAAGACACTCAAACTGCACGAAGTTATAAAAGCACTCCTCTGTATTAAATAAATCAAGTTTCATAGCAGTAAACTTTTTTTTTTAATCTTACCTCCAGTCATATTATCAGCGATTTTATTACGCAACATGAAACTGCGTCAAAAATGTTCTATTCAATGCACGACTACTGATAAAAAATAAAGAAGAAAAAAAAGTTAAAAGCAGCTTGTGACTTGGATAATTAATGGTGTCATCTAATAATTACTGAAGATTTTATTTCGTTTGGATATAGCTTTTCTTTCAGCACTGCTTGAGAATTTCAAAAGGGTTTCTGCAGTATTGCAAAATGTGTAGAGTGTGTCTAAGGTTCAGATTACTTGTATTATGTACAGTCCAACTAAAATTTCGTAGCAAATTTGCTTTACAAACTATTCATTTCGTACTCATAATAGCATATAACAAATCTCTATTAAATAACAGTCATTTGTATTTTGAGTTTGTCATTCCTCGCCTTCTAAGAATCAAATACCAAACGAACAAATCTAAAAATCCATGTCTGGGTCTCGTAAAATGTCTGAAAGAACTACACACGTCGAAATACGTCAAATAGACAGTTGGGTGCCATATTATGTTATTAATGACAACGGATTAAGATAGTATTCTGTATGTGTCAGTCGTTTTATAGACTACTTTTCTATCGTTTTATACTAAAACAATAATAACTCTTCCTCTTCGATCTATTTTTTTTTTAATACATGCTAAATTTTGGTAAACAAGTTTAGGAGCTACTGACTTTTAGTATCTTCTATCTGAACACTGGATGTTTATGCTGCCTGATTTCTGCCAATCACTGTGTGATAATATTAATATTTTTAAAATGCGCCTACTTTTCTTAAGCATTTATAATTAAAAATCTCCTAAAAAATTAAAAGTTTACTTTAAAGGTAACATTTTCGTCTGCCTCATAATTATCGAACCTTAGTACATTCGCAGATATGAATCCTATCCTTCTGTTATTTGCCCCATCTCTTATACAAGAGTAAAGCAGTATAAATCATTCTAAAGTTTTGCATAAGGGGAGGGGGGGGGGGGTCGGTCTTCGTATTTAAATGTACAACATTCTTAATATCCTCCATCCCCTCTCAAAAGCCATCACTTATACTTTGACTTGGCCTCTATTAAACAGCTGTAGCTTGACAAATGACACCAAACATAAACTTTTACGAACTATTTCCTGTCATAATTTCCGGAGATACAGAGTACTAGTTTTATAGCTATTTTTAGGAATTATCTCCAAACTGAAGTGTGAAGGTCGTGTGCCATTTGGTTATCTGATTATATTTTTTGTGATAAATTAATGTGATTTACTGTTTTCGGGAAGCATCACTGGTTAACGGCTCATTAAAAAACGAGAAGTGTTTTAACTTTTTCGTAACGTTTAAAAATTAAAACTTGACGTTATATTGCACAGAATGGTCTCTCTCATCTATCCGTAATTGCATCCCATTTCGAGAATCATAACTTTCGTTCGCAGATAAATTTAATTGTATAATTACGAGGTAGTTATACGTTGTCCAGTACATAACCGCTAACAGGGGCGTAGCCAAGGGGGGGGGGTTAGGCGGGTCATGACCCCCCCATGAGAAATTTTTTGCCATACAAAATGCATATTCTTCACTAAATTATCACACACACGTATACATATATATGAGTTGTAGTAGTCGTAACCCCCCCCATGAAAAATTTCTGGCTACGCCCCTGACCGCTAACCCTGTTGTTAGTGCATGGGTTCCTGTAACTTCAAGCGACTTTTAAAATCGTCAGAAAGTTCAGGTAAATAAATCCAAGAACGCGCAGGTAGGCACTATTATTCATAGAGAACGAAGTCTTTTAAAAAAATAAAATCGCAGTCTTACTACCTTTAAGTGCACGGTACAGAATTTCGCGGCGGCGGCGTAGCGACCTCGGAAACCCGACGGCATCGGCGCGCCGCTGCGTGGGAAATTTTTTTAAAGAGATAAATAAAGTGTGAGTTTGTATGCGTACACACAACTCACACATATATAAATGGACATTAAAATGAGATTTCTTTTAAGACTACAAAAACTAGTCTTGAGTATGATGATGTTTTGTTGTGGGATTACGGCCAGTTAGGTACACGTGGGCTCTAGGCCAAGGGGTGAGGTGCCCCCCGTGGGGCGACTTTCTAAGGGGTTCTAACCCGTACCTACGCTAAGTTTCAAAGGAAACCACGGAAAACTTTGAACGGTTAGGTCGGCGGACTCGACCTGGTTTTGAACCAGGCACCTTCCGTATCCCAGTTCAGAACGCTATGCGCTCAGCTGCTGGTGGGGCTCTTGAGTATGAGCTTTCCTCTATGGTACACTTTTAAAATATTTCTGCAGCAAATATTATGATTTCCCCAGCTTCCCCCAATATTATGATTAGGCGAAGTTCCTGTAAAATATATTTTGCATCCAAAAAAAAAAAAAAAAAAAAAAAAAAATCTGTATTTGCGATCCCCTACATCGTCACTAGTGATCATTGGTCAAAATCAAAATTACAGTTTTAAGAATACAAGCAAAATTATTTTTTTGTTTGTTGGCTGGTAAATTCTAATATACTATACTATTATAGGAAATTGAAAGAAAACTTATTTTAAAAATTCTTTCACTTACGGTGAAAAAAAAAAAAAAAAAACAGAAAGAAAAACAGAGAGAGGGAGGTCAAATCTCAGTACAATAATAACTTATACAGAGGTATAACAAAACAGCCTTTCACAACCTCGATACGCAACAGATTAACTAGAGTATGGAAATGGTTTTTCTATTAATGATTCACTGATGCAACTCGTCTAACTTGCACGCAATTCTGCCTCAAGGCATTTTTTTCCCCTTACTTTCCTTAGAAATAGAAAGGGAGAAACATAAAATAAAAAATAATCTTTTGTGAGTCAGTTTTCCGACCTTTTGCACCTGTGGACCGGTAAAAATGAAGAAAATATTTCAAGGCCAGAAATAGCATTACACGATAAATAAATAGTTTATGAAATCAAATGCTGCACAAATACAATAACTTAGTGCGGAAGTAAAAACAAGTATCGTGATCGCGAAAAATTTCGGTACGAAGATTTTGTCGGAAAAAATCGACTGTAACCATCCTTTAATTGATTGACGAGTTTCCGCGTGACGTCACAAAGTACGTTAGGTATGCATGCATCTACAATCTATTTCTACCAGTTTGATTGAGCCGCTTGTGTACGTACGTAAACGTATGAATTAGAGATGAGACGGGCTCAGGCTCTGTAATTCACAATTGCGTTCGGGCTCGGGCTCATGAAAAATTTCTCCTTTGTTGAACATACTCCTTGAAACAGATTTTAAAAAGTGATACATGAGAAAAATAAAAGTACAGTCAACTCCGGTTATAGTGAACCTTTGGGGACCATCCAATTTCGTCCACTATATCCGAAGTTCACTAAGTGTCACTAGACCCAAGTGTCTTCATGATGGATAGAGATACTGTATGAATCGGGACTAATGGTTTGCGTTCACTATAGCCGATGGTTCACTATATCCGGGTTCACTATAACCGGAGTTGACTGTAGTTATTTTTAAAAAAATAGCGGCACTGAAGCCTAAAAGGTGCGTTAAGCTCTTCAGATATTTCAGAACGGCGGCTTATATTCATTAGTTAGCCATGAGATCCGACATTATTTGATAAACATATGGATAAATAAAGAAATAGCAAGTGCATTGAGAGTTTGCAACTATATTTGTCTTTAATTTGCACAAACGGCAAAATTCATTGTATTCTATCAATGAAGTAATTGGATTTTTTTTATTTTTAACTGAAATTCCGGGCTCGGGCTCCGAGTTAAATAATATTGCTCGGGCTCGGATTAAAAGTCCTCGGGCTTCAAAAAATGAGCCCAAACTCATCTCTAGTATGAATGTATCGCTCATAGCTCAAAAATGATTTGCTGTGGAATGTTAAAATTTATTACATAGGACAGTTGTAACATCTAGTTATGCAACACCCTTTTTTGATGGGCTAGGGAGGTAAAGTAATCCAAAAGACGTTCAGCAGACATCTAATATGAGTAGATGGCTAACGTGGGAAGACCAGGGTTCTGGCCCAACGTGCGGCTATCACGGTATGAAGTTTTGAGCGGTTTTTTCCAGATGCAACGTGAATGCTCGTTAGCGCCCAATAAAAATCTTCTTCCGGAGGCATTCGTACCTTTGGTAGATATTTTTAGTGCGTTTTACCTTAACAAAAAAAAAAAAAAAAAATGGGGGGAAAAAATAATTGTAGGTTACAAGTTTAGACTGAATTTAATTTGACTTAATTGGCATTAGCCACCCAATCTAAATTCAACTCCTCAATCTGGGTAATTAGCATGGCTACCAGGCTATAAACACACTATGTACTTGCATTTCTCAATCTCCCCCTATAATGAACTCCCCCCCCCCGTAATCTGAACATTTGTGGTCAGTCAATAAAAATTTAAATCAGCTGATTTTTTTATACCTACCGCGGGTTTGTACGTGGTCTAGTTCCCAAGTAAATCGCGCGAAAGCATGTTTTGAAATAACTTAGCCTATGTTAAAAAAAAAAATACATTGCAAAAATTGTTGAAACAAGGCCCTGATAAAAATTATAGTACGCTTAAGGTCCTGAAGAGTCACAGATTTATCATATGCAAAATGGTACAAAAGCTTGATGAAATATCCAATTTTCTTTTTACTTTCATGTATGAAGTAAAGAACTAGTTTTGTGGCAACGTCCGTACATTTCCAGATCCTGACTATTACGCGGGCAATTGGGGGAATAGCCCAGCTCCCACCAAAAATTTCCCGGCTTTATGTATTAGAAATTTAAATACAGTCTCGATTGTTCGAGCTTCCTATAATTAAGGGTTAGTGAAAAAAATCAGTTTAGCTCCCAAATAATAACCAACACACGCAAAAATAAAATTCGCACCATAAAATTCAAATACTTGGGGCACCCGGCTTTAATTACTTGGGGCATCCAATAAAATGGGTGTATTCCGACATTTCTGTGCAGTGTTGACATGCTGCTTGACGATAGCACGACATTGCTGCACGGAAACGCGTGTCAATTTATTAATGCATTTTTTTCATTTAACCCTTTAACGCGCAGTGTTCCCCGCTCTAGGAACACCAAACTCTGACGTTTTGACTGTTGCCAGTCACGAAGAATAGATTGGATTTCTATAAAAATAGTTGCGGGTGACATAGTTCGTGACGAGAATCCTTTACTTTTTAGCACGTCATTTCCCGTAAAAAAATGGTCACGGTTATTTTTAATAGTACTGACATCTGCTGAAAAATGGAAGAATGCGAGAACAGCTGGATAAATTGCCCAATGCTGAGAAAAGGCAGCCATTGCCATCGCTCGACTTAACTACCTGCAAGATGGCGGACGATCGAAAGGGTCTCTAGATCTGTGGCACGCGATGAACGTTTCGATCGTCCGCCATCTTGCTGGTAGTTAAGTCGAGCGATGGCAATCCCCGGTCAATTGACTATCACTTTCTCACCAGTCAATCATCTATAAACCCACCTTACTCTCCTGGAATATAAGAAAAGAAATTCCCGCCTCCAGAAATTCCTTATCCATCTTCCATGAAGGGTGAATGGATTTCTCGACATAAGAGGGGAAAGAAGTTTTGGGTACGACAATTGTACCAGCGCCGTTCTTCAGTCACATTTATTTTTTGGTACAACTGTTGTACCACCGGAGTCAGAAGGTTAAAAGTGTATAGTCAATCACTAACAATCCATTAATGAATGCCCAAGCAATGATAAACCAAATATGCATTCTTAATAACCATTTATGCTTCATTACACTTCGTCTTCACACACTTTGTGAAATATCTTTGAAGAAATAACCCAAACTGGATATTAAAATTATTTTTAACTACCTTATATGTGCCTCCAGGGTAAAAACTTTTAAACAGTTGAGCATTTTGAAGTACAGTTTATTTCAAGGTAACTCCAAAATTTTCAAGATCAAACAACAATTTTCTTATAACTGATTTTTTAAAAAGAATTTAAAGCTTTTGAATCCCAGATTCTTAAAAAATGCATTTGAAGGAAATATGCTGACCTTGCCACTTTAGGGAGGAAGATAAATTATGCTGATAACCAACATAAATCCTTAAGTAGTGGTGAAGAATATAATGGAATGATAATAAAATTGAGACTTCTGTTCAAAAGAAAAGGACTAAACACACAAAAAAAAAAAAAATCATTTTAGAAACTTTTTCTCTTTGCAGCATCTGGTATCTGGAAAATCTGTTATTAGCGTGTTAGAGTTCTGACAAAACCACAAAGATAGCGTTCATGGACAGAAATGAATACTCCACAAGAATGATGAAACTATTGAAAGTTGAGGAGTTGAAGTTTTAAATAAGGATCCTATTAAGAAAATTCATTATGAAGTATGAGATTTAATTGAAAATGGCACCTGGTCCGATGATATAACTCCTTATTTTAAGAATACAGCAAAAATAGCTCCTTTAATCTGGTATGATAAATATAATGACCATCATTCTTTGGCTCCTACAATCTTTGGAAAATATAAAAACCATGACCTATATTTACTACGTCAATCCCATATAGTCGAGGCCTTTGCCTTAAAATTATCCGATTTTACTGCTAAAGGGTATTCACATTTTAATAAAAACCAAATCCTAATATATTTAAAAGAATAAGATATCAGAAAAGGACACTGTGGATCCTCAAGGAACAGCTGGCATCTACCAAATAGATCAAACTTATGAAGGCACAGAAAATATAGTATAACTTAGTAAATATATCAGAGTCACTTAAAGGAAAATAATAGAGAGAACACAACAGCATAAAATATGGAATTCATCTACGGCACTATTGCATTTGGCACGCACACAAACACACACACACAAAAAAAGAAAAAAACATCTCAAAAGGGTAAACATCAAGAAAATTGTGCATTAATAGAGGGTATGCCTTCCAGAGGGAGGCAATAAAGGGCTCAATGAATAACATGGAGCCAGCATGAACACAAATGTTAAAAGAATGTTTTGGGCCCCCTACCCCATAGGTTACAAATATTGAAAAATGCTGTCTAACCTAGCACCTATGTTAAAAAACTCTCATACAATATTTTATATTATTAGCTACAGTGGTTTTTGCTAGAATATATTGACATGCAAAAAAATGAAATTACTTTGATTTCTTTATATTCAAGTGTCCAAACAACTGAAATTTGATCATCTCTTTAAAAGTACTGCATATATTACTTATTTTAAAGCTTCATCTACAAGACTAAAATGTTTTAATTTAACAGGGTGTTTACTAAATTTTAAAGTCAGGAAATTGACTTTTTTCTAGACTTTTGGGAGCCCTTGGGGGCAGGGGGTATCCAGACCAATTACACATTTTATTTTGGGAAAACCGTAAATTTAACCCCCCCCCCTTTTTTGATATACTGCGAGTTTACATGTTAAGTACGATACAACAGTAAAAGAGTATTATACAAAAAACTGGTTGGTTCAGATTTAACATATACTGCTTGCACTACTGGAATATATATGTGATGTATCTGGCATCTGTGCCTAATCTTATACTCTAAATTTCAAACAAAAATATCTATCTTTTGGTCTACTACACTTTTAACCCAGAAAGAAATTCTATTGCTGATCATAGACAAGCAGGTTTTGACCCTCCTGTCACAGGAAACTCCTCACTGCAGAATGAATGTAGAACTGCAAGCATTACAAATCCCACAAACATTTTGACCCATTCTTTCTTCCTGAATATAAATTACCCTTATCAGCATCTTTTATTCTTTGGAGTCTGGCAATAAAAAGGGAATTTTTTTATTATTTTATTTTATAACTGAGGAAAATTTATTGTTCATTTTTAATTTTCCTGACCTATTTCTCATTTTTCTGGTTTTTTCCAGGCTTTCATGACAGGTAGGCACCCTGTTTAGGGATTTCTTTATGTGTTTAAATACAGAAACCAACATTATTAAAAGATGAAAAATTTAAAGACCTCAATTGTTTTTGCACTTATAAAAATAAATGCCATTAACCTGTTTAATATAGCTTATTCCAAAATTAGTTTTTCCCCCCACCCCAGAAATTAGTATGTTACTATTACTGACTAGGATGATTATAGACTAGCAGCAGGCGAATGAAATAGCATCTGCTTCTCAAATAAAAATGCTCAACCCTCCCCCCTTGATGATTAGCTACAGAAGTATCCTCTAGCAACAAATCTTATGCAATCTACTACTAACGTGCACAACATAAATTTAATGATCAAGACTTGCAGCACCATCTTACATGCAAATTTCATTTAGCTCTTTAGAATATGTCAATGACAATCCTATAGCCAAGTCCATGGGAATAAATATTAAAAAAAGTTTAGCTATGGGCAATTAAAACTTTTTCACAAGCCAAGACAACAGTTCACCCACTGAATACTTTACTAGATCAAATGTCAAGTAATGGATCACTGTTATGCCAGGAGTCTATCCAATTCCCATACTCATAAAACAGGCACTCTACACAGATTAACTATTATTTGAAGGCAAGGAAGAAGAATTTAACAATTTTGAAAGATACAAAAAGTAAGTTAATAAAAGAACATTTCAGAATACAGGATGAAAACTCATGTTTATGTCAAATTTCTTGTCAGCACAGTAAAAGCTTTAAGTTCAGCACTATGACAGACTGAAAAAGTTAACTTTCGTTTTGTTCTCTGAAAGATTACAGGATAGAATTGATGCAATCCATTGGTCTGCAGAAATTTTCATGAATTTTTTAACATCAGTTTGTGAATCATTGCTGTTGCTGTGAATTGCTTTGATAAAAAAACAAGTTGTAATCAAAATACAAAACGTTAAACTGTAGAACAATGTGGCATTTTATAAAAATTGGCATTGTGAAGGTTGCGTTCCAAAGAATGAATTTATGCCCATTCAAGTTTTAAAGCAAAATAGCACCCCTGACCCCCCATATTGTTTTATTCATTTCACTGAAGCACATAAAATACTTGTTGTTACCGTATGCAACTTTTCTTCCTTGAATTTTAATATTACACTGCAGCATTTTACTACAGCAGCACACTCCAGGTAAACTGCTGAACAGCAAAATCTAGTCAAATGCATACCATCTTCAAATTTCTAAACAGGACACTCACAGTAGTAATATTGTTCCGACAAAAAAAAAAAAAAAAAAAAAAGGGGGGGGCGGGGAGGAGGAGAAGGCCTAGGTCATAGGTTCCCAACGTGGGCGATAATGCCCCCCTGTGAGTGTTTGAAGCTTTCAGGGGGGCAGTAAAAGATCCAGAGAAAATTAGGAGGCGTTAATATGGCACAGAGGGGCATGGAAAGATTAACCAAATACAGTCTAAAAAAGACTTAAAAATCACTCTGATAATTCATTTCTATCACGTGTGTGAAAATTCACATATTTCGATAGGAGACTTCGCTGTTGAGAGAAAGAGATCCCTCTCGTCTAATATACATCTCTAAAACTTTTATTCCTCTTTTTTAAATGAAGAAGAAATCCAGTAGAGTTTCAATTCCAACAATATTCTATCTACAAGTAATTTTTTTTATTTAATTCTTGTTTTCAATATGCATTATGTACGCTCTTATTTCTCTGGAGTGGGAGGCGGTATTGAAATATTCACTAGAAAAGGGGGCGCCAGTTCAAAAAAGGTTGGGAACCTATGGCCTAGGGTAAATGTTTTTGAATACATGTTTTGCATTTCTAAAACATCATGACTTTATTAAAAAAAAAAAAAAAAAAACTCAAGCAGTTGTAAGTTTTTTGATGTCTTTTCAAGCTGTACTATATACTGAAATAAATCATAAATCCATATCAATTATATAATATTTAAAAAATATTCTTAAAAATTGCAAATTTTGCAGAATTTGTAACTGAAAAAAATTTATCGTATAATTCCACGTTTACACAGCAAATTTATTTCTGGAAGCTTCACAAAGGACACCACTTCTTCATTTATTTCAGTGTTGTGCAGCTTACAGAGAATCGCTTAATTCTTTAGAGTCCCTGGTACAAATAGTTTAAGTACCCAAACTGAAACAGATATCCCCCCCGCCCCTTCGATAAACACCCTTAACTTCCATACACAGAGTATCGTAGGTTTTGCACGTGTTCACTTTCAAAAACTATTTTATTTACACTTTAATTGGTCCCAAAAAAACATACTACTTTGTACTTTCCAGTAAGAAATTTCCATTATGAAACTTTGCAAACCACTTCTGATGAGTTTGAGTAGTCTCACCTTTATTATACACTCAAAAGATTTAATTTTTTGTTTTAGTTGCACTCATAATTCTTGAAATAAAGCAAATACCCAAATGTTTCCTATCTTTAACCTGGCCACCCCCACCCCCAAAAAATAAGTAAATATCAAATGGTTTTGCTAAACTTATTTAGAATATAAAAGCTCATTTATCTGCTGCCAATGCCCCCCCCCCTTCCTCAAATCCCTAAACTGCCTGTTTAATTTATAATACACACATACAAAAGAAAACTTTACCAACCCAATATATTTAACACTACTCCAGTAATTACACTGAATTTTTTTTTTTTTTTAACAAAGATATCAACAACTCAAGTAAATCAAATCTCGATCCATGTAAATAAAATGAAGATCAACATCTTTGATAACCATACACAATTATACTTCAGGCCTATTTTGTTAAGTCTATTAATTGAAAGTTTTAGAATTTTTTCACATATATTGTCAGCATAAATGAGATTTATAGCTACTTTAGTTTTATAACAATGAATATTTTAAACTATTGAAATATCCATTGTTACAAATATTTGAAATTTATGCTTAAAAGTAGTACAGTGGAACCCCGATCTATCGTTCCCGCATTCACCGTTTCCGCGTTCCGCATTGATCGTTTTATTTCTATGGTCCCTGCACAAATTGTATTTACATAATGTTAAAGAAACCCGCATTTATCGTTTGTCAAAAAGTAACTTTCCCGCGTTCATCGTTGTAAAATTTTTCCCCTGACCAAAATGAATTGGAAGATTAAGTGTATCCATATGGCATACAAACTTTAACTGCTTCTTGGTATGATTTCTTGATTTGATGATAATCAGATGAACAGTGGTGGCATGTGGCAGAGGGTATGGATACTGTGAAATTAAATGATTATATTTCCATTAATCAAGACTTGCGGCACGTGGTATCCTAAACATGGAAGAAATGCATGATCATGCAAAAAAATGGAAATAGTGACAACGCAGAGGATATTGTTCATGCCGATGAGGCTGAGCCACACTAGTACGAAGCATCTCTGAAGAAATAACGGTATTTGAAACTTTATAGACTTTTTTATACAAACATGTAATTGCAGAAAAGGACCAGAAAAGTATTGTAAATCTTGAAGATTTGCTGTTTAACTTAAATAGTTCCGAAAAACATAACATAAAATTACTGATTTTTAAAAATAAATATCACTTATAATTTTCATCTTCAATTTATTTGTTTTACAATTTTGTAAGAATTAGTACTAACTTGTTGGTGTACAATCGTTGTGTGTATGTATAAGCATAGTTTTCTTCATATTTTGATTTTAACCCGCATTTGTTGTTTTCCCGCATTCATCATTTTTTTCTGCCCTCCCCATGAAAAACGATGGATCGAGGTTCTACTGTATTTTCATTTGTGTTCATATAAAACAGAATTTTTTTTTTTCATGGGTGTACAAGACTATCCTTTGAGTGCCAATACATTTTTGCATTAACTGAATTTCAATTCTTGCTACAAAGCACCAACAAATTTACAAAAACTATCAATTTTAAAATTCAATGGTTATTAAGAGCTTATTTTCTCCGATGACAATTTTTTTTTCATCTAAAATTTGTTTTTAAGACATAAGTGCAGAATATCATTATTGACAGGAAAACACATTTTTCCTTTTTCTTTCTAATTGCTGATTTAAAAAACATGCAATTATCATAAAAGTTTAATGCAAACACATTTTTAAAAAATTTTGTAAATTTACCAATTTATCAGAAAACCATTATGCAGGGGTGATTCTAACAATCCGTGAAACATGACTGGAGCAGATGCAGTTTAGTTGTGAATTTAAAATACTGGTATTTTTCAATCAAGAGCCTGGCACACTTATGGCAATCAAAGCATAAGCATAATAGATTATTTCCCCATGAAGATAGCTGTTAAAACAGCTTTAAATAATTTATTTATTCAGTACAAACTGCTAGAATTATGTATTTTGGTACCTTTCATTTTGTTTTTATATCAAAGCATACATTTAATAATCATTTTCCGTTAATGCTGCTGTTTAATACATCATTTTACTATGTCAGATCAGCCATTGTAATCACAAATCAGCAGTTACCAGACTCACCCAAATAGGCAACTTGAAGTTACATCAGAATAAAGTGGGGTTTAAAACAAGTACAGGATTTTTTTTTTTTTTTTTCCCCATTTCCAATTTTTGAACTGGTAGCAATGAATGGTTAAAATTATCTGGCACACAAAGAAACAGACAAAACCGATTAGTTGATGATGATGCAAATCAATGGCTTGCATAGGTTTTCATTTCAGAGGGGTCCCAATCTATTATTTAGCCTTTGGAGAGGGGGGGCACATTATCGAAAATTGTTTTAAATTATAAGACTTTTCAACTGTTTTTAAACCATCAGATATGAGGAAGTATTTTTAAATGAGTAGTAAAAAAATAAAAACTATGTTGCACTTACCATGGTGGAACTGTCAATTTATCAATGCACATTAATATCTACATGCCTGAATTAGTGAGATAGCAATTGCACTAAATAATGTCTTATGATATACTAAAGTTGGTTTAGTTTAAATCTTGTTGCTAGAGTTAATGTTTACAAATAATTATTTTACATTTTGAGCCCCCCCCCCCCAAAGGTAGAAAAAGTGAAAAGCTTTAAAAAATGAAAATTGTTGCTATGAATTAATTTTTCTTCTTTTAATTGTTTTAAAATTATTTCTAACCAAAAGAGGCATTTATATAAAATATTTTTAAATAAATGCTGACAGTTTATGAAACACTTAAACTCTGTTATAACTTTTGTCCCTGAAAAGATCAGATTATTATTTATGACTATAACGAGTTACATTGCTTGTGGATTTGTGTTCAATGGGACAGTCAAGTGATACTGAATATTTTGATGTTACAAGAGTTGTAACTAATCTGTCACTATAACCGAATTCAGCAGTATTTGTATGTAGTCCAGCCCCCTCCCCAAACTAAAATCCTGGTGTGCTGCTAGTATTTTTTTTAAATAAGAGTTTTTTCAAAAATGTGTGTTTCCGAAGACCACATAAATTTAAAGCCTGGATGCAGTTTGCAGAACTTTGCATTAAATTTGATGTAGTTTATTACAGTAGAAGACCCAAAATCCGCACAGCTTGGTTCCAGACCTTGTGCAGATTTTGGGTCATAATAGAAAATTTATTCTATTTTAACCCCCCTCATAAAATAGAAAAAAAAAATACAATAGAGATCAAGGGAAACAAATCATGTTACTTATAATTAGAACCATGATATAAAAATACAGAGGATTAATGCAATATACAAAATTATAAGATTATAGTACAATTTATTTAAACATGTATATTCAATAGTTTAGGACTTTGGGATGTTCTAATTATAGTTTTTATTTTTATTTATTTTTTTCATTATTTTCTGTTCATAACACAGCTTTGCTGCTTTACAAATCTGAGATATTTCTTTCTCACAGCCTAACCTTCATTAAATGTTAATTTATCAACTTTTTGATCATCCTCACTTGTTACTGGGTGAGTCTGGTCATAATTCAGTGTCAATTATGTCACTGTCAGTCATTTGAAAGTTATCAATGTTAAGATTAGAGCTCAGGCTCCTAAAAAAAATTTTTCAAGTGGGAATAGCTTATTTAGTTTTACTTTGTGGTTATACTGTAGTTTTCTGAACTTGCAGCTGGCAGGGCAGATTTCATTGTTTACATTGAACAGAGAGTGCGGATCTTAGAGCCTTGCAGATTTCGGATCAGCGGATTTTGGGTCTTCTAGTGTATTTCCCTAACAGAGTGCATTTCTTAAAGTTTAAACTCTCATTCCTTGATTAAAATAGAATCATTTAGAGTGATAGTGCTTGTGTCATACATGTTATGCGAGGGCAGATCATAATTTGTACCATTTGGATTGTTAGTTGAAAGGCAATCTAGACTGTGACCATTTTCATAGTCTGGAGATAGAGTATGATTTAAAAACTTATGTGCTGTCTATCTAGATATTTAACAGCAACACCTTTATTTTAAATGAATGCATTCACCCGAGTTGCAATGTAACATGCTTCATTGCACCCTAAATTGAGGCTACAAACTAAATAAATTTATTTTTTTAATTCTGGCTTTGAAAGTATGAAGACCACACTGTAGTGATCCCAATATTTGAAAAATAATTATATATATGAAAACAAGGATGGAAAAGAAAATTACTTTTAGTAATGAAGTTTTTTTTTTTTTTTTAGTGGTGAAAATTTATTAACTTTCTATTCCTCTTGTTGTAAAAATGCAAGTCTTTAAATCACACGAGTAACCAGAATATATATTTATAATAGGTGTGTGAATTACAACTTTCTGTGACAAATCCTATTGATTTTAGATAGAATGCTTCATTGTACTCTAACTTCCCCTATTCATTTTACCATGACAGTACATGGCATGGCCACCATCGACCTTTATGATGACACACAAAATTTGTAGCAACCCTAACTGGAATAAAATTAAAACTAAGAAACATGATTTTCACTGAAATGAGCGCAATAATTTGGCCAACATTGCACTAAGAATAAAAAACGAAGTATGGAGAGGTGAAGCTGGCTGCCTTGGCAGCTCAAGGGTCAAGCATTTTTCTGCTAACAGACTTTTGTTGAATAAAAGTGCATTGCATGGATGACAGATTTATGTAATAACTGTCAAAATTTTCCATTTAGGACAAGTTATTACTTTTTATTAAGTTCAGGTCAGATTTTGCTGTATGCATATCTGTATCTGTCAAATTCATAACCCAATGTCTTACTCTTCAACTTTTCGAAGTGTTATTAAAAGAGCTGATCATAAGAAACGATTATTATTCATAGAAATCATATTCTGTAAAAGTATTCCAATAGGATACTTTCGTTTTTTATTTAGTACTTATAAGATTTATTTGTTGTGAAATCCTAAATGTAGTAAATGGTCAATAAACTTAAGTTGTTTTTTTATTATTCTTCTAGTGTTAAAAATCAAATACACCAAAGCACTATACAAAACTTAAGTTTTGATGGAAAAGATTGAAAACATTATAAAGCCAAAGAGTAAAATAATGATCACAGTTTTTAATTTCCTGAGGTATTCATTTAATAGCCATACCAAAGGAAATACTTTTATTTGAGCTTTTTTTTTTTTTAGATCATAATACAGTAACTTAATTTTCTACGTAAAAATTTAATAATGCTCATGTTCTGGCAGATGTAAAAAGTTTTATTTACACAGCACAAGTCAGTATTTTCCATAAGGGGGAGAAAAATTACATTTACACATAGACACAAAATACATGTCTGGCCAGATTTTTTTCCCACAGAAATGGTGAAATTTTTCCAGCTCTGCTTGCAGATACTGGTAAATTCTAATAAATTGAGCAGACGTGATGCTTTTTTTTTTTTCGTTCTCATAAGAGCAAATAAATAAAATAAGTGCAAGGTGTGTCTAGAATTAAAATTAAAAGAAATGTACAATCTTGCACTGAATACTATGTAAAAGAAAACTGCCAGTACTATAAGCATACAATGCAAAGATGATTTTAGAGTTTCAGTAGCAAAAATACCAAATTTCATGGTTCATCAATTCAAACGAAAGAAATATTAAAACTCTCAGTAATAGAAAATTCAGAAAGTCTAGTAATTAAAACACAGGTAAAGCCTTTAACAATTAAAAAATTTGAAATCCAAATTGTGGGATAGAAAAAAATTCATAGTAATAACAGTCAAAAATTAAAAACCCACTAAATTCTATACAATACACAAATAAAAAAAGAATAAAATTTAATTTTTTACAGCATTACACACAATATTTTTCTCAAATTATGAACTTCACTTGAATTTAAAGAATTTTCAAACATGCATGAACCATGAATTGGGTGAATAAAATTTAATATCTGTTTTTATGCTACAAAATATTCAAAAATGAGAACTGGCCCCCAAAAATATAACCTGATTGACCAGAACAGGAAAAAACAGCAGAAAGTATAATGGTGTAGTGGAAGAAGCACTAGTTCTTATCAAATTAATTTTGAGAGGTCACATAGCGTATTTCCTTGTCCATTCTCGGGCCAGCTCATTGTACTTCTCTCGGTCAGTTTTGTAGATTTTAGCTATTTCTGGAACCAATGGATCATCAGGGTTGGGATCACAAAGCAAGGAGCATATAGACAGCAAAACTGCAAAAAATATATAAACTGAACAACCTGATTTTTACATTTGTAACAACAAACTATAGCATGCAAATTTAAGAAGCTTTAAATATAAAATATGACACATACTTTCTGGATTCCGTAGGAAATACCTCCCTTGAAGCAGCTTTTATTATTCTTTGTTTCATTTAAAAAAGAGGGAGTTCAAAAAATAAGTATTCGGTAATAAATGAGTATTCCTGTTAATTCAATCATTTTCTATTGATTTAATAACTTTAGAACCTGTTCACCATTATAGTATAAATTTCCATTTCACATGCAAACGTCGTCTTCATTCAGTCGCAACTGATTGCAATTTCCCAGGAATTAAAAAAAATATATATATTCTTAGAAATAAACTGTTTTATAGGACCGTCAGTAGTTTATTCGAATAAGAGGAAGGGAAGGGGACAGTGTGCCCAGAACGGATATGCATTTTAAATTGTTTACATGTTAAAATTAAATTTAGCTTCCACTATGATTATTTTTAGTATTCATAAACCTCACACATGGAGAAAATAATTCACTTTTCGTCAGACATTGAGAAAATTTAGACTTAAAATTGCAGACAATGAATTTGTCTAAATTTTAACTCAATTTGAAGATAAAGTCATTGCATTTTTTGACACAAGAACAAAAAAACAATTCAAGAATTTCAACAATTGAGGCATTTCATAATGCAGGCACAAATTTTATATTTAACATTCTAAATTTATCATTAAGTATAATTATTAATTTAAAATAAATAAATCCTTCCACAAGCAAATTAATATAGAAAATGGCTAATTTTGTTAATGTTTATTTGAAATTCTGCATAAGTTGATAGCTAATTTCTTTCCTGATAAATAATTTGATAACTGATAATCATGGTAATATGTAATGTTATAAATAAAGAATCTTGCATTTACCATACATACAAATATAAACCCAAGTTGCTTAATATATCATTACGAATTACAATTTTTAATTTTATTTTAAGAGACAAATTCAATTTTGATAAATGAATTTATCAAAATTGAAATTCAGGAGTCAAACTCTAACATTGCCAAATTATTTTTAATTTTTGTCTTTAAGTGTCTTAAAAATATATACATACATATTTATGAACACATGTATGTATATATATTTTTTTCTGGTTACTGTTTCATATTTAAATGAGTTAGTAATGATAAGGTCAATTTAATGAATCATAAGATTTAAGAAAAATTCAAAAGCGACAAAATTTAAGTTTAACATTTGAGTGCATTCTCTACATTAAAATTACTTTTAATTTGACAATATTAGTAATAATTTGAATTAGTTTTGTACTGTGGTACTATATTATAATTTTGTACTATGGAACTATATTATAATTTTCTTTCATGGTGCAAAAAAAATGTGCATTTGTTTACCAATTGTTGAATATTTAAATTTGTTTACTATTCGGTTGTCAAATACTAAAGTATTCAGAGGAACCGAATATTCGGTTTGTCTGCCAAATAGGCAGTATACCGAATACTAGCCAAACAATTGACTATTTTAAAAAGAAAAAATATCTAAAATTACTATCAGAAATATTTTTTTTTTTTAAACATTCAAAATCTCAGTCCAGATTCATTTAAATGCAACCACGCTCTCCTGGCAAGTACTTATTGCATTCAGACAAACTTTAACAAGGTTGCCACTCAATTTCTGAAAAAAAAAAATTCCCCGACTTTTCCAGACCATCATGTGATAAAAATCCAGACTATTTCTTATTGTTCATGATGTAACTTTGCATATGTTCTTTAATATTTTTAGCTTACCAAAGTAAGGTTAAGCATTGTTTGTTTACAAACGCTGATTTTCCAGGTTTTGGGCCAAAATTTGCAATTTTCCCCTGACTTCTCCCAGTTTTTTTTTTTGCCAAAATGAATTCCCTGACTCTTCCAGGTTTTTCCCTGACCAGTGGCAACCCCGTTTAAACAACATGCTAAAACATAAGGATTAATTGAAAATTTTAGACAAAATGTGAAACGAAATCAACCTTGCAGGGGTCGATCCAGGTATTTCCCCCACATCCAATTTTTAATAAAAGTTACATTTCTGGTTGAAATAATTGATAAAACAGATTAAAATATAGGGTGAAATGCCAATGAAAGGCAAATTATGTGAAGGCACCGCAGAGCGGACCTTATTTTCATCTGCATAGATACCCCCACCTAGATATTTCAAGAAAACATCCTAAAAAAAAAATCAAGGTGTAAACTGTTCAACAGGAAGGCTATAGATTGAATATGATACTGGCAATGTATGAAATGACAGTATTGGATACAATGCCTTGTATTCTTGGCAAAATATGAAATTTGAGAATTATTATACAGGGTATCCCAAAAAGGTGATAATGAGTTTTAATTTATCTTTTAGAGATAAGTGGACAGTGTAAATTGAAAAAATGTTCAAAGTAAGGTCAGAACTAAGACTTGGCTAGGAAAAAATTCCTCTCTATAATTTTCAAAAAGTTACTTTTAAATTTGTACACAAACTCCATAGAAAACAATTTCCAATTAGTAAAATGTGCCCCATACACTAATGAGGTAAAATTCAAAATTTGAAAACTATACCTTAAAAAGTGTCAGATATGAAATAAATATAATGCTGACGTGAACCACTTTTCAATGGCTCTCCAAGGAAAAAAATCATGTCCAATTATCACATTTCAGGGGTCATATGGAAATTACGAAAGAAAATCTTTTTTCCACTCTAGCAATAAGCGTCTATATTCAAAATCGTGTATAGTCCCTGATAATCTTTCTTTAAAGATATCTCTGCAATGGTGTTCGATGAAAGGCACAAATTTGGTAAACCACCCCATTATAGTCTGTTCGCCGAGTCGAGAGAACGAAACTAAACAATTGCATATGCAAACTGGCGAAGAGTAAAGACCTGGCATTTTGCCAAAGCGCCAAACACAGTGTAAATTTCTGCTTTCTTCCATTTATGCTGTTAGGCGAATTTAACTTTTCTTAATTCCAAACTAGGGATTGGTGCCAAAAAATGTAATTCTTTGGTAACCCGTTTGCTTACTTTTGTTCTCTCGTTTCCGCGAACAGACTATAGTGTATGGGGTGCATTTTATTAACTGGGAATGTTTTTGTACAGGGGGTTGTACACAAATTTAAAAATAAAAAGTAACTTTTTGAAAGTTGAGAGGAATTCTTTCTTATATTATTAGAGTATTATTTCCAACCTTATTTTGAAAATTTGTTCAATTTTTCAGGGATGAGATTGGCAAAAGAGCAAACATTTGTACACGTGATATTTATATCT
The DNA here is from genome assembly GCA_038373885.1 of Cheiracanthium punctorium. Taxonomy (NCBI): domain Eukaryota; kingdom Metazoa; phylum Arthropoda; class Arachnida; order Araneae; family Cheiracanthiidae; genus Cheiracanthium; species Cheiracanthium punctorium. The sequence continues at coordinate 71,103 of JAWZYV010007093.1, forward strand.
AATTAATGTGAAAGAAGTTTTAAGAGAAGAAAAACACTGGAACATGCTAGAAGGTAAAAATATCACACAGTTAACTAATAACTGCAATCAGGAATTCACAGAAAACACAGAATTTTCAGAGAAAAAAGACAAAAAAGTGATTTCCTCTTTATTCACAAAAAGCTGAAATCTCTAAAAAGCTGAAGAATCTCATCTGATTTTTACTGCCCACTTACCTCTAATAGATTAAGAATTAAAGCCCATTACCACCTTTTTGGGACACCCTGTATACCTGGCCTAGGACGTATAGCCAGGGCATTATATGCAATGGCAAATGACAAGACAGAAAAGTATGAAATACATCTGATTTTTGTTTCAAATATCATATGATAAGCATATATTGCTACTTAATACATGACTGCTAAACCTTTCTTAACAAAAAAACTGGTTCCAACCTTTGCCTTTTTGGGAAGGGGGTAGGAGAGAAAAAATGCCCTACCACTGGTCCTATGTAATTTTTTAATCCAAAGAGATTGATCGACTTCAATGATGTAAGTTTAGCAAAAGAACAGTGGTAGCATATACAGTAGCAAACTATTCTTGCCAAGTTATATTCGAAATCAAATAAGATGCATATCATGCTTTGTTTATTTCTTATTTGGCATTCTACACGATGCTCAGACAATGTGCAAAATGTTTAATTGTTTCATATATTGCCAGCTAGTTTTTGGTATTGTATGCTTGGGCATTATCTACAATGCCTGATTTCATACATTGCCAGATAGCAAATATATCAAATCGTTGCAGAGATGTGTAAATACCATCTGTATTGTCAACTAGCAAAACACAAAATGGAAAAGCTTAAATGGAACGTTACCTTTTGATATTGTTAGAGCAGGGGACCATTGTGATCGTAGAATATCCAAGCAAATACTACCATTACTGTTAATGTTTGGATGATAGATTCTAGTAGTAAATGCTACCTATAATATTTAAGAACACAGATTTAATTGAATCAACAAAATGATTAAATTCTACTCAAGGGTAACATATTTACCACAAATTTTAGATTTTAAGCTTTTTAAATTTAAGTAAGCTCTTGTAGAAGGCCAGAACAAAATTTATATGAAAAAATTTTTACATATGTTGCATAGCTTATTTACAATACAATAAAAACCATACAACTGGAAAAAGCATCCTTTCAAAAAGTTTTTTTTTTTAATTATTCCAGTAGAATTCTTATTCACTGAAAGCATTTTAAATTTATCTAGAGAAAAAATCAAATTGTTAAGTGCATGTGAAATAAAAATGCTTGTTGTAATGTATTCAAATTTTATATTTCCCCTTTATGCATATTTATGTATTTTCATATTAAAAATGTGAAGTAAAATTTTCTCTATTGGGTTATGAAAGAAATTGCAATATAGTATACACTATACCATAAAAAATTTTGCATTTATCCTTTATACTTCAATTCTACCAGAAAAATTCATCAGTGTACCATATATGCACTTTTTAATTGTATTTAAATTTTCCTCCTAAAAGAAAATCATGATTTAAACAAAGCTTTATTACTTCTTTGTACGAAGTAAAAGGAAGTAATGTGATCACAAAAAGTTTTGGTATCAAGATTGATAAAAAAAAAAAACTGATTTTGACCGCTTTTTATTTACTTATAAAAATTTTTGTGAGGCATCTCATTGAACCCATGTACATGCTCATATAAATGCATGGACAATCACTTCTACGTCCATCAGAGAATTTGAAGAGCTTGACGCGATTCTCTAGCCACTGGTGATGGCAGTTCATTTTTTTTTTCTTCATCTTTTTCTCCATGTTGTTTCTTTGGACTGTTGAATCGTTAAAACTATGTCTTCTCAGTTTTCACCTGATGTCGGCAAATTTTCATCGATATAGACCCAGTTCCAAAATTCACCAGCAAGCTTCTCATCATTGCAGGGCTCCTGTGGAATGACATTCGCTATTTATACAACTCTCGATTTTTTAAAACAATTGAAAATTGTTATTGGACTAGCATTTTCCCATGCATTTATTATCATGTGAAAGGCGTCAAGAAGACCGACTGATTTTGCTATATCACTAGCTGTAGTTTTCGTTGGATCATCTATTGCTTGAACAATTTTCATTTGTATTTCAAATAATATTTAATTTTATATAACTGATTTTGCAAAGATTATGAAGAAAATTGAGGTAAGTTTTAAATTTTTAAAAAGCCTCTGAAAAGAAAAATCCTGAGGCCTAAACAGAGTTGAAAAGCCTGAGACTTAGATCAAAATCCTGAGGCTTGGCACATCTGCCTCATTTATTTTGTGAAAATCTAGCTTGCCATTCATGCCTTTGTATTGCTTGTGTATTCTACGTGAAACTGTTTTACATATTTTAAACAACATGGGTTCTTGCTTGTTCCATGACAGATGGTCTTTTCTTTACTGCTCCAGTCATAGTACATGTCAAAAGAACTGTTATTGCCAGATTGTCATCTTTGAACATCAGAGTATGGTCTGGTAATGCATGATAAAAAAGCCGCCTCATGAATATTATAGATTGATTTGCAGAATATTTTGCATCCATTTTTCTGCTGCGCTAATACCCGCATCTCCTTTTTCACCATATTGTTTTCCATAAACAATGTTGTTTCAATTTTTCCATCTTGTCAGCCACCTGTCAGTTGCTTTAAAGCCATTGATTCAAAGTTTTATGGCAAATTCTTCGGCTTTCAAGCTTAGTATTGCATGAGATATTAGGGCATTTTTAAGTCGTGCATCCTTGAACCATTCCAAGAGAGCTGCTTCGACATCTGCATTTCCAACTCTTTGACTTTTACGATTTGTATTACTATTCAATGCATGATCATCTAAGATTTCACTCCTTTGTTTTAAAAGGTGACATAAAGTTGAATGAGGTATGCTCAATTTTAAAGATGCTTTTCTCTAATTGCATTTTGACAGAACATCAAATTTTTTTAAAGTACATTATTTTTTACTCAAGCTAAAATCCTTATGTTTTGCACGGAATTTACTAAGAAGGCTTACTGTAAGACAACACTTCGAATGAACAAACGAAGTGACCATCTTGTGCCTTTTAACCTCAACCCCTACATTTGTTCTTACCCTTCCCCTCCCCCTTTCACCCCTACTCCTGTTTCTCTTATCCTACTGCCAATGCGTGTGTGGAAGTGGCATCGTATCACAGGCACCCAGCGGTTTCATGTTTCTAAGAAATCAATGGTAAAATCTAACAATGAAAAACGAGCATAGAATCCCGAATTTTTTTTTATCTATTTATCTGGCGATTTCAATCCAAATAGCCAGCGTAGTTTTAATGTAAAAGAGTAATTCCGGTCTGTTTTCCACGATTTGATTCGATAAAGCAACTGATCCAATTAACCAGCATTCCAAATAAGTGGCGACCACGGTACATCTCTCAAACAAAATAAGTTTAGATGAAGTGAGCTGAAAATATTTTTGATTTAATAGATGTGCAAGGAAATCATGTGGTATCCACATCAGATTTTTTAAAAAATTCAATTTATTTGCAGGTTAAAAAAATATACACATTAAGAAATACGTAAGTTATAAATACATGTCATAATTCTAGCATAGTGCTGTATGTATGATTTGATATAATTAATATTAAAATATTAAATAAGTATTTACAATTTTTGATTCAGCTCTTGACTGAAATCAAAGTGTATTTTTCGAGTAATTTCTTTTGTTTTGCAATTTAATTTTTAATGATTGTGTCATTTTATCTCACTCCCTTTATTGAAAATTGTCCCAAAAAAGCGACATAATATTTAAATACTATTAGTTCACAGCAGCTTTAATCTATTGTTACAATATAATATTTTGTAAGCTGTAGAATATGTATTACATGTATTTTTCTATAAATAGGTTACAATCATAAAAATTTCAACAGAGGGTTACCAGGTGAAATACACGAAAGATGAGAAATAAAATGACAGTCAATTAATATTGTTTTAATATGGCAATAATGAAACTAAAAAATTAGGGGTGTACAGGGGGTCTCCCCCTGACGAGGTTCGAACAGCCGAGTTTTATTTTTTTATATGGACCCCAGAGCAACCATGAGGCCACTTACTTAGGGCCAGTGGTTAAATATTCTAATTTTTACACATGTATGTACATCATACGAGCATACGTAATAAATTCTTTTAGAGCGTAAGAATTTATTACATATGCATATACGTCGGTAAGCAATGGGGTTAAACGCAAAAATCTGGTATTTTTATATCAGGAGTAGCCAACAAATCTATCGTGATCCTGAAACCAATTTTAGTCAATCACTTGTAATGCTTTCATTTAAAAACTATTAAACAATATGATAATTAGAAGCACCAATTTAGGGACTTAGGGTCATCACTTATCTTTGTCAGGATCTACACCTTGAATCCTTGAATAGAGACTTGCAAACTCAGTCTACTCATTAATTTTAGGAGAATAAATTCTAAATATCTTTACCTATAGATAATTATTTCATATCAGGAAGAGCATTTCATAGAGTATGTTTATGAGAAAAGGTCAATCACTATACATTAAGATGAAAAGATGATCGTACATACACAACAGTTTGCCATGTCTGTTATATGAGACAGCTTAGAACTTTTACAATTTAAATGTCATATGAGAATGTATTTATAAATGAAAAAAATATTTAAATAAAATCTATTAGATTTTATTTTATTAGACTAAATATTGGACTTTATTCTACAGATTTACTGAACTATAGCTGCCACACACAAGTGAAACTAATGTTAACCATTTAAAAATTAAAAGGCTGTGTAGACATTTGCAATATGTATCATGTCAGCATGCAAATGAAAAAATATTTAGTGCCATTCCATGGCAATTTAAAGGTTCTTAAAATGTTCTTTGTTGTCAGCATGCTAATGAAAAAATCTGGAGTGATTCCACTCGACTTTCCGAACACTTACGATTAAGATCATTACCAAGCATTTAAATAAATTTTAATCGATGAATAATTCAAACATATATACCAAACTGAAGCTCAATCAAATGTGCCGTTTAAATGCTAGCGCACTTTCAATCATTTCTCCCCATATGTCATAATGTAAAAGAAATCTTTGTCTTAGCCCTGTAGAAAAACTACAAGTCCTATACACATCAAAATCAATACCGGTCTTAAGATGGTGGTTTATAGCATATATAACCAATTTGAGCTCAATCCAATGTACCGTTTAAATGTTAGTGCACTTTCAAGAATTTCCTCCCACAGGCCATAATGTTAAAGAAATATCTTTGTTGTAGCCCTGTAGAAAAGCTAAGTCCTATACACATCAAAATCAATATCATTCTTACAATAGTGGTATATGACATATATACCCAATTTGAGCTCAATTGAATGCCCCGTTTAGGAGCTATCATGTTCACTCACATACATTTCGTAAAAATAGAATAAATGAATTCAGAAGACCTCAAAGCGTGTAAATACACCAAATCTCAAATTCAAATTTTTTCATGATTACAATCCTTACATGGTACATGTTCGGAAAGTAAAAATATTTAGTGCCATTCCATGGCAATTTAAAGGTTCTTAAAATGTTCTTCGTTACCATTTACAAATGAAATCATTTCTACTTCACAACGTGTTTATCCCCATGAATACATTGAAAATTTTGTTTTTGATTATTAAATGACTAAACTGACAAACTTTAGTGAAATAGATGTAACTACTGTAATACTGTGATAGTTTAGATGTTACACTAGTCACATTTGTTAAATAAAAAATAATCAATGTCCTCATTTTTGATCCTAAAATACACAAACCTGTTAAAGTTCTAAAAATTATTTTTAAATAATCAGTAATAAAGAGCCATCTATAAACTAATAATTACATTGGAATGATCCAAAATTGGATTTTAAAATCTAGCCAAGAAAATTAAATTGTAATTAAAGCATTATTTTAGTACCATTCAAGCAATAAAAATGTGCAGAAAAAAGTAATTGTTTTAAATAGTGCTATTATAAATGATGAAATTATACTAAAATGAATCATTTTCAATGTGAAATTACAATAAAAAATTACTGTGTTTTCTTCTTTAACAAGGCAAAATGTTTAAAAATATGGAGATAATCAAAGAATTACCTTTGGGGGTTTAAATGGATAATCTGTAGGAAAGTGAATAGTGAGAAAGAATACACCACCTTGGTATGGACTATCAGGCTAAAAATAATAAATTAAATGTTAAAATCAAGGAGAAGAAAAAAAATTAAAATAAATTTTAACTGTTTAAAACACCACCACTTTGTAAAACTTACATAACTTTTCATACTGGTTCAAATTAACTTTGTTTGCTTTTAAATACCAAACAGAATAAACAAAACTGAACAAAAATTCAGTCATACTTTAAAAAACTTTCAAAATCGTTAAAATATGTCTAATTGAAGACTAGAAAAACATTTAGGGTGTTCTTTAAAAAACTGCAAAATTTTCACTGAGCACACACTGATAAATATGTATCGGACATGTTCACTAGAATCGAATCATAAGGCTACTCAAAATTATTCACCTTTTTACTACACATGAAAACAGCAAGGATTAATAAATTTCAGTATCTTTTGCTGGAGAAACAATGGAGTATAAATATATAAATGAGTTAAAGTCTAGCTGAAAAACCATGCAACTACTGCTAATTAATGCTTGTGCCTAGTTTATTCCATCCTCAAATTTGTATTTGATTCATATTTACCATTTTTTACTAAAGACCATCGTTCTCAAACTTTTGAAGTCTGTCAATGTTATAAATAATTGTAGGTGCACTATATACAAATGAGAAAATTGTTCAGTTAGCACTATATAAAATGTGAAAATGCTGAATTTTACATAATCTTTTCTATTCCTGAAAATAGGGATGCACCGAATACCATATTTTGCCAAATAGCGAATACTGCTCGCCCAAAGATAAAAGGTCGGCTTTGGCAAGATGCTAAAAAAAAATGGATGTTGCGATTTGTTTCATAGGAAAGATGGGTTCAGATGTGCAAGGACTCATAAAATTCTATACAGTAGCAGTGTTTTTTGTGATATTTGGACTTTCATTTCCGATTTACAAAATACTTCCGTATTGCCAGTTGGCCAAAATCTAGCCAGAAAGTGGCTAAAATGGCAACACTGTCAGAATATACTAGAGAGAATTTCTTGCACATCTGAACCCATCTTCACAGCATACATTTTTTTTGGCAGCACGCCAAAGCCCAACCTTTTATCTTTGGGCATGCAGTACTTAATTACAATTTATTAAACTTTGATTACAATGATTAATTTAATTAGTTTGTTTTCAAATAATATTTTATATGCTGTAAAACACACATGGGCAACCTCAGATCGCAGGCCGGATGTGGCCCGCCACAGCTTTTAATCCGGCCAGCAGAACACATCAAATTCCCGTATAAACCATTTAAAAACCCATATAAAGCCCACTTACACAGGATGCGACTTCTCTACATCTTTAAGTTTGCCCTCAACATTCTAAAGGTTGCCCATGCCTGGTGTAAAAGGTCAGAAATTAAAATACTGCAAGTGTCTCCTTTATACATTATTAATCAGTTTTTTTTAAATGTTTGTAAGATATGATGATAATTTTTATCTGCATATTTTATAAAAAGTTAGTAATTAATGGACTTTACATATTTATGAACTTTTAATATTGAGTCCCCCCCCCCCCAGTTACTGTTTCATATTTAAATGAGTAATAGAAAGTTAATGTAATGTATCATACAATTTAAGAAAAATTGAAAAGCAACAAAATTTAAATTTAACATGAGTGTTTTTCTTCCATTAAAATTACTTTGTGTGTGATATTAGTAAAAATTTGAATTAATTTAGTATTATGGTACTATATTATATCTTTCACCCATGGTATGAAAAAATGTGTTTGTTTACTAAATAAGTTAAGATTCACATACAGAAGTATATGGACATGAAGCGGCATGCTGGAGAGAAGGAAGAGATCTTTGCCAGTTCTGAAGATGGTTGCAGGTGAAGCAGCCGAAAGTGCTCAACTATAAACACTTGGTGTGTTGTGTTTTTTAATGGATTTTAAAAGCCTTTTAACGGTTTTTAACTAATATGTTTATTAACTGTCGAACATTTAAATCTGCTTACTATTTGGTTGCCAAATATTAAAGTATTCGGCTGAACCGAATATTCAGTTTGTCGACCGAATAGGCAGTACACCGAATATCAACCAAATTTCAGTGCATCTCTACTTGAAAAGTTGTGTGTAATTCATTTTTACAATATTTACAAAGCTGTAGCAAAAAAAAATTACTATTTTGTTAAAAACCCATTTTCTTTTTAATAGCTATTTTCCTAAGTGTTGTCAAACTTCAACAAAGTGATGCAGAGTGGCCACTGAATTTCTCAAACAAGATTCCCTGACTTTTAAAGAACTAATTTTGTAAAATTCCAGACTATTGTCAGGATATACATATAATTTACAAGGATCATATCAGTACAGATCATCATTAATCCTTAGTACACCTATGTCAAATCCTATTTTTAGCATTCCAGACTGGATTGATAATTTTTCATGTCACATTAAGATCTTCCAGGTTTCAAAATTGCGAAAAATTTTCCTCAGCTTTTGTTAAAATGAAATTCCCCCAACTTTTCCCCTGGCTGGTAGCTTGATTGCAATACACCAGTGCTTCAATTGCGAAAAATTTTCCTGCACATTTTTTGAAGCTCTCTATAGTAATATGTAAGGTTTATATTTTTATATTTGATCAATGATATTTGAAATACCACAGAACTTGCACAAAAATCTGACACACCAGGGCGTCACTTGAGAAGTACTACTGATCAAAGCTAATTTCTCAGGCTCAAATATGAAAATAAAAGGCTAACATTGTCAAGGCTTTGAAAGAACATTCTTTGAATTCAGTTATCAACTTCAAAATTACTTTTAATTTCATTAACTTTAAAACTGACTAACTAGCAATGTCCATTACATTTATTACATAGCAAGAATTTACAAGTGAAGAACTAAGGGAAAAAATCTGAAACAAAATTAGAGTGAAAAGTAAACCAACTTACTGGACCCATTATAGTAGCTTGCCAATGAAACACTAGAAGAAAAAGAACATTTCAATAATTAGTAGAGCTTTTTTTTTGTCCTAAGCATTCAAGATGCAACAAAGCATTACTTATAAACATAAATGTAATACATATCAAAATTTAAAAAAGTGTTAATGCATAGTAGTTAAAATGTCTTATTCTGAAAGAATAATAAAACAGACAGAATAACAATGAGTTATAGATTGACATAAATGGCCAGAAGCAGAGCCTTTAGCAGCATAATTTCACAATAACTAATGGAAAGAAAGGTTGCTGGATTCAGTAAGCATATGTTTATCACAAATTTGAATTTACCTAATGCAAGTCAATCATGGCTAGCCTTTAGCCCTGATGGAACCAGCCAACCTTTCTGGAAAGAAAAAAGTGAACTGAAAAGATTTTCAGTTCCCTCTGCTTTGTATAATGGAAGGGCTTGTCTGATGAAGACCGAAAGATTTTTTGGTTGAAACGATCGTTACACCTTATAAGTAACCTTTCATGAGTTTTTTTTTCACAAAGTTTTTATTTTAACTCATGTAGCCTAAGGATGTGAATCATTCAATGTGAATTAATGTTCAAATGGTACATTTGATTGACATTAAATTAGGTATGCATATTATAGGGCAATGTCTTACATACTACATAAATTTTAGCGTGTACACCCTACAGTTTTTTTTTTTTACAGGGCTACAAAAAAGTATTCTTATATATCCTGGATTACACACTCAAATCCTTTTAAGTGCACCAGAGCCTGAATACTAGATCCGATTGAGTTGAATGAAATTTATTAAACGCTTGGTAAATATTAAGTGTTCGCAAAGTCGAGTGGAGTCATTCCAGATTTTTTTTAGTATTTGGCTTATTTTTTTGACTTGGGTGAACCAAGTCTTTTTGACCAGTTCTTTTTTGTTAAGTATTTTTTGAGGACAAAACAAGATCTTTGGCAGCGTTCTAAATTACAGCCCAGTTTTTTTTTATTGCAGTCTTGACTCTATTTACACTGCTGGCCATCGTAAATGCAACACCCTGAAGGAAGCATGCAAATAATATGAAATTTACAACATGCATTAGCTGAGGTGAGATATGCAAATGATTAGAATTTCAGCGCAGACGCACATCAAGCGCGCCTGTGGCGCCACCTCAAAGCGCTATTTAAGGCTTGGAGATTTCGACGGTTTCAAGTACAGCAATTGTGTTTTTCTTGCTTTTTTTTCAAAAAAACGATAAATTATGCCTCGTAGGAAACAACGATCATCTTTTGATCAAGTATCCGAGTTTGACAGAGGAAGGATAGTGGCATACCGAGATTGTGGGTTATCTTTCAGGGAAATCGGTCGTCGTATTGGACGAAACCAAACAACTGTGATGCGGATATGTGATCGTTGGGTGCAGGAGGGTACGACGGACAGACGTGATCGACCGCATCGACCTCAGTGCACCACGTCACGTGATGACAGGCAGATTGTACGCATGGCAGTGACGGACCGCTCAGTCACATCACGAACCATATCACAGCAGATTCAGTCTGTAACGCATCATCCAGTGTCTGCGCGTACCATTCGACGTCGTTTACAGCAGAATGGTCTGTCCGCAAGACGTCCGTTGCTTTGTCTACCTCTGACGCGGAACCACAGACGTCTCCGCCGCCAATGGTGCGATGAAAGAAGGATGTGGACGACAGAATGGAATGAAATTCTCTTTACTGACGAGTCACGCTTCTGTATGCAACACCACGACGGTCGGATTCGAGTCTGGAGACACCGTGGAGAGAGGATGCTGAACAGCTGCATTATGCACCGTCACACTGGTCCTGCACCGGGTATTATGGTATGGGGCGGTATCGGATATCTCTCTCGCACTCCTCTAGTACGCATTGCCGGTACTTTAACCAGCCAGCGCTACATCTCCGAGGTGTTGGAGCCAGTTGTCCTTTCTTACCTTCAGGGCTTGCCAACAGCCATATTTCAGCAGGATAATGCACGGCCACACGTGGCACGCATTGTCCAAGGGTTCTTCGTCAATCACCAGATTGAATTGCTTCCCTGGCCGGCGCGCTCTCCGGATCTTTCGCCGATAGAAAACATGTGGTCCATGGTTGCTCAACGACTGACCCAGAGTTCATCCCCAGCTGTCACACCAGATCAACTTTGGCAACGTGTGGAAGCTGCTTGGTCTGCTGTACCCCAAGAACACATTCAAAGTCTCTTTGAATCAATGCCGAGGCGTGTGGCAGCTGTGATCTCCAACAACGGCGGCTACTCTGGGTACTGATTTTGGCAGGAACCACGCTTCATAGAATGCTGTAAATTTAATCATTTGTTACTTGGTCAACATGTTATCTACACAATAAATTTTGTTGTGATATCTCTTGTTTTTCTTGGTGTTGCAATTTGGGTGGCCAGCAGTGTATTATCCAGTATTTCATGTGAAGTGGGAAATGCCTAAACCTATTACTTATGAAATTTTTATGAAATTAAGATTGCCAGAATTTTTAGAGCATGTTTTGTCAGAAATCTTGATTGTAATCCTTTCTAAAAACACTACTTTGTGTGGTTTGGCACTAAAAATATTGTCAAAAATTTGGTTTGTGGGCAACACTATAGCTGTTCCGTGTTCCTTAATAAGTTAGTATGATCAAACCAACAAGTTTATGAACATACTTAATTTAATTGGGAATAAAACTTAACCTGTGTTTCAATTGTCTTGGTTAACAGAGTTGGACAGAGAAAACTGCGAATACAAAATCAGAGATATAGCCAGGGAATATGCCATAAGGCCTTGACTCAAAAAATGAAATTAAGTTTCAACTGGGTGTCAATCAAGCTGTTTTAGAAATTCTAACTCTTCAACCACAGCTAAAAGGAGAACTTGAGGCTCCTTTGTCTCTCTACATGGGTGGCCACACAATGAACAATACACAGGTGTTGTGTTGATCATCTGCAAAAATTGGCATGTAATATGGGGGGGGGAGAGGGGAGCAAAATAGTATTTCCTATAGTAGAAAATATTTTGAAATAGATGAAATCTGAATTTTTTAAACTTGGAGGGGGCCAAGTGCACTGGCGTAGCCAGGGGGGGGCCCACCGGGCCCGTGCCCCCCCCGAAATTTTTTCAGTTGTTATATATATATTGCAATTTGCAAAAAATGGATCGTCTCATGAATCCTTGTAGTGTGATATTTGTCTAATCTTTTTGATAAACGTTTTCTAGATACTTTCACATTGAGAAGGAAGTAAAAAAACAAGTCAATAAAAAGGTTAAAAAGTGCCTTTAATCACTAACCCGTGGTGACTTTCGACACGCCTACACACCAGAAAAATATACATTTGGGCAATATCCTACTCCCGGGATACTAAAAATTTCCCCCTCCCTATAACCTCAGCTCGTTACTGTTGTACCCTGTGAAGTTTGTATCCCCAAGTGTTATCAGCTTTCATGGCCACCTGTGGTATTTTTAAACTATGGTGTATACAAAAATAGTACTTTCTACTAACGATAAAATTACAAGGAGGGGCACAAGTTGACCCTTTCCCCACCATTCCCAAGGTCCAGATGCTCGTGTTTTTGACTAGCGTGTTGCTCTGTACAGTTGGTGGGTTCGAATAGAGATTATGGCCTCAAGAAAGTGCCCGTTGAGTAGAAGTATAGGAGAAATTTTAAATAAAATTCTAAAAATTATACATAAGTTTGCCTGCTAACAATGAAGACTCAAATCTACAGGAAACGGACAAAGCAATAGATGAACAGATATTTCCAGAAAACTTCAGAAAGCACATCAGGAAAAAAAACTAAAGTAAATACTCAATATTTCATTGTGTGTTTTTAAATGATAATATAAACGATGACATAATATCTTCTTAAGTATGTTGAAAAATTTGTATTATCATATTTTCATTAATATGTAATTTAAGAAATGTTTCCATTATACCCACCCTTTCAACTGACAAGAGGGTAAATCTGTAATTTGTTTTTCTGTTCTAAAGTTTTATAAAACTTTATGAATACTATTTTACATGCTCTCGTGAAGAATAAATGAATATTTGAAATATCTAGTGATGCACTTGATATCCGGCTGATTTATCAATATCCGAAATATCATCGGATATCCGAATCACAATCACCGGATATCCAGCTCACGACTAAATAAGGTCTATCAACAGTCACTAAGTAGTCAACAGTCCACTAAGTCCACTGTATTTTTTAAACTAAAATTACCCTCAGTAATGTTTTCTTCTTAATATTTTTACTGCTCACAGTTTAAAAAAAAAATAAATATTCATAAGTGCTTTCCTTTGTAATTTAAAACCGCAACCAATGAGAACAGCAGTTTTGCTTTGAAAGTACTCTGATAACAGCAAACCATTAATTCACTACCTAATCCGTTATATTAAAGTTTATCAAATAATATTAATTAGTTTATTTCTCCCATGAATCACTTTTTAAAATCTGTTTACAAGGAATACGTTCAATAAAAGAGAAATTTCTCACGAGCCTGGTTTGGGCTCGGGCTGAGTCCATCTCATCTCTAGTGCCCACCCCCCTGACATATGGCTCACCAACTGGCGATGAGTGCAACCCCTCCCCCCTCAATAATTTTAAGAACTTATCCGTTCTGGAAAAATACTGAATGCAAATTTCCAAAAAGCAAGAACTTTCGTCAGCACTGTAGGAGTACGCAGAATGGAAGTAATATGTTGCCAAAGTAAAGAAAGCGAAGTTATAATTTTTATGTATTGTTAAAATATTACAGGTTTGAGAGTAACTAAGTGATATCATTTCATTCACTTTAGTCGTAATTATGTGATGCACGAGCGAATATTGACACATATTGAAATAATTTTCGCAAAATCTCAAAATCTAATCAATATTTTTGAAAAATTGGAAGCCTAGAATTTAAGTGGAGTGACAACCTATCATGTCTCCCAATTTCGTTTCATTCCCTGCAGTCTTTATTTCGTGATGCTGGAACAAAATTTCAGCATTTTAAAACGATTTTCACAAAATCTCAAAATGTAATCAAAATATTTTAAAAATTCAACGCCTATAAATTAAGATTAGCAACTACCTATCATATCACCAAATTTCGTAGCATTCGTATTAGTCGTTACTCAAAATCTAATAAAAATGTTTAAAAAATTGGACACCTATAGTTTATGTTGAACAACCATCTATCATGTGCCCAAATTTCATATCATTCGCTTTAGTCGTTATTACGTAATGCGTTTACGCACAAATTTACGCAGTTTGAAAAGATTTTCACAAAATCTCAAAATCTAATCAAGATTTTTTTAAAATTCGACGCCTGTGTTTCAAGTTGAATTACCACCTATGATGATACCAAATTTCATTTCAATCGTTTCAGTCGTTTTTACTTGATGGTCGAACACAAATTTACGCAGTTTGAAACGATTTTCGCAAAATCTCAAAATCTAATCAAGATTTTTTAAAAATTTGATGCCTATGTTTTAAGTTGAGAGAGCATCAATCATGATACCAAATTTCATTTTATTTGCTTCAGTCGCTTATACGTGATGCTCGAACACAAATTTACGCAGTTTGAAAGGATTTTCGCAAAATCTCAAAATCCAATCAAGATTTTTTAAAAATTCAATGCCTATGTTTTAAGTTGAGTGACCACCTATCATGACACCAAATTTCATATCATTCGCTTCAGTCGTTTTTACGTGATGCTTGAACAAAAAAAAGCGTCACGGACAGAATGGCAGAACGACAGACAAACTTTTTTTTGAGGGTCGCACCGGATACCCAGGTGCTTGAAACGGATAGAAACCGCAAAATTTTTGAATTCCAAGAAATGTACAGACAAAAGTCTAATTTTATTTATATAAATGTACTTTGAAGAGATTTAATTAACAACTCAATACTTATTCAAGTCAAAAATTTGCAATTAATTATATTTTTTAAGACTGCTTAAGAAGAAAAGTTCTATATATTTTGAACCAACTTTATTCCAAAAACCAGAATTTTCGAAGATTTTCTTCTAGTGGCGTCTGTGTTATTTCAATACGTATTTTGTTAGCAATGTGCAGAAAATTTTAATCTTGTCACTCCCAAATTGTTAACCTTGTTCCAAAGAGCAGAGTTTCGGAATTTTTTTTCAAGTGATGTCTGGGTTATTTCAATATTGTTTCTGCATTGTATACGTATAATATTCTAATCCTGTCACCAACCTTATACAGAAGGGCAAAGTTTTGGAAGATTCTCCTTAAGTCATATCTTTGTTATTTTAATATTGTATTTGAATTGTGTAGGGTATTTTAATCTAGTGATCAACTTTATTTCAGAAAGAGTTTTGGATGATTTTCTTCAAGCTATATTTTTCTTATTTTAATTTGTGTCTGCATTATTTAGAATATCTTAAGTATGTGAGTCACATTATATTAAAAACACGCATTTTGAAAAAAATAAAAAGATAAATAAAAAATCTAGTCATAAGATTTTCTAGGTTAATTATGTGTTACTGCATAAAACTACATTTTAACTTATTAATTGAAATAAGAAACTGAGTTAGTACAGCCTGTGCATTATAATTAAAGGTTTATTTTTTTTAAATTAGCGTCGCTGTTCTGTGGCTGTTAATTATAAAAATAATAATAGGTTTGTGTTGGCATGATACAGGTTGATTTAAAAAAAATAAAACGTGACCAATTTCAGAACATCATAAAATTTTAAGTTATTTACACGAAATTTTCAATGTGGTTTCCTTTAGCATAGTACATTTTACGCAAACGTTTAGGTCAAGCCAAAAGATCTTTTTAGACCATTTTTGGAGGTATTTTTCCAACTTCCTCTTTGATTGCTTTTTAAAGCCCTTAATCTGTTTTTACCTTACGTCTATTTAATTGTTCTTTCAAGTATCCCATAAAAAATAATCGCAATTAGCACAGTCAAGGGATGACGGTCGCCATTTTTCAGGAGAAATAAAGTTAATTTTTTTAAAATCTTTCAGCCATTTGACAATTGACCTTCCAGTATGACTTGGTGCAGAATCTTGTTGTAAAACAAAGTTTTCTTGGGTGTAAAGACGTTTACTTTCTTTGATCATGTGCTCCAGACCTTTATTCTGATAGTATTTAGCATCAATTTTAACCTTTGGTTCTACAAAAAATGTTTTTATTAAGCCTTGAGAGGACATTCCCATCTATACCACAGTACCTAACGTCTAACTTGCCTTCTGCAAAACAGCCGCGTCTTTGCGACGATGTTCGCAATATATTGAACCTCCTTTTGCCAGTTGTGAATTACAGACGAAACAACGCTTCATCAGAAGTTATCCATGTTTTGTATCTACCTTTGCGTAACATTAAATACAGAGGCCAAGAACATGTTCTTCGTTTTTCTACAGTGTTTGCAGATATTTGATGACAACTAGTTTCTTCTACTAGTTTCTTCAATTTTTATAGGCAATTTTCTTTATCTGACGCCAAATTGTCGATTGGGATACCTGTTTCTTTTCGAAAGTTCTTTGAGGAAGAGGATTTTATACAACGATAAGTCTTTTCAGTTTCTTTTTTTCTTTTTCACCGAGGACTTCATTTCGTCCACATTTCCCCCCCTGGAGCTCTTGATTGCCAGCCAAATTTTATTTCTTTTCAAAGTTTAGATAGTTATACATTAGAAAAATGCCTTTTCTGAATTTTAAATGCTTTATTTATAACAGAATTTGAGCAACCATCCTACAAAAGTTAAAAATTTCGTTTCGGGCTTGAGGATCTAATTTCGGAGCCAAAATTTACTCCCACTAATAAAAGTACTTCGATTGGTAATTTAAACGTTTAATTTTTTAAATAAAACTGGTGGTAAATTAAAATTTACCAAAATAATTATACGCTTTTAAAATTGGTCACTGTAATTTTGAATCAACCTGTATGTATTAGTTATATGCAGCTGCAAATGAGCTGATTGAAAATCCGGGATAGATTGATATATTCCCTGTTTATAACAATAAAATTTTACATAGAAATATTTTTTAGTACGGTCTTTTATTGAGAATTAAAAATCATTTATTTAGTTTTCTTTTCAGTATCTTCCTTTAGATATATTTATTGTAGAATAAGACTTATTGTAATAGCAGATACGGGCCTGGATTTAAAATAAAATCTTATCTGGTTGAGATAATTGCTAGACAAACCGGTACATAAGCATCTATCTACAGAGATAATTATATTGAAGAATTATTAATTAACTCGCGAAATTAATACTGAATAGCATCTTTAAACATACATTTATAAGGATATTTTTTGTGAAATTACTAATTAAGTAATATTATAATTAGAATTAGCAATTAGAATCTTATTATTAGTTATAATTAGTACTTAGAATATTATTTCTAATTATAATTAATAATTATAATTAATAATCATAATTTTTTTTAATTTAAGATTAATTAATAATTAAAATAGTTCTAATTACAATTAATAATTAAAATATTAATTGGTTGGACAAAACTCTCTGTGCCCCTCCCGAAACAAAATCCTGGCTACGCCAGTGGCCAAGTGTCCTTTTCTTTAGTGTTACGTCTAAGGTGTTGATACACCGCAGTGTATATTTTATCCCTTTTATCTAAAAAGAACGAAAGAACTCATTCTTCTGAATAAGTCCTTTTTAGATTTTACATGTTCTCAATGACCTTAGAATACACTAACTTGAGAATGTTTGAGAAACCACTTTTTATGTGGGTTAAACTTGTAAATATTTTTATTTTTTCAATTATGTGAAAAGACCCATTAACTCAGAAAAGGGCTTTATAGTTAAAATAGTCTTTGGATCCCATACATTAAAGAGTAGGCTAGGGTGGCTGTTTTTTAAAGTTCTTCGCAATAGTGATTCTCTATTTATAAACCAATTGCTTTCTCTTTTGGGGAGTGGAGGTGGGGGATCTAATGCAGTATCTTCAAAGATCATATACTGATGATATTTTGTTCAGTCCCCCAAAGAGGGCTTTTATCAAGCCATTGGGTCTCGAACATGCTTTTATATAGGATCCTGTATACACTTGAGAACTCACTTCTATGTCTTGTGAAAACATATGAGTGCTTTTATGTTATTGAAAAGGACACTGAAAATACAGCAAGAGAATCTTAAATAGTTAATCTTATGAGATGGGTCCCTGCAGTTCAAATTTATGAAGCCACTGCTTATTGTTGTTAATAATACTCTTTGATAATCATGGAGCAGGGCCAAAACCTCCATATAGGACAGCAACGGAAAAGGAGAAGCAGCTTCCATTTTAATGAGCCCTAATGGGAAGAAGTCCAATTTAGCTTGGGGTTTCTTAATTTTGAACCCATTCCAGATGAGAGACCTAGCACCTGGATAGACAACCCCAGTGGTATCATTTGAAAATCGAGGACATTGGACCTATGGCAGATTTTACGTGCAACAGCTCTCTCCAGCTTACATGGTATCACAGCAGCTCAGCTGATCGGTTTTCACCCTCCCAAGCACTGGTCAAGATAGTGCTGCTTCACTTTCCGTTTTCTTATGGGAACAGAGCTTAGTGACTAGGCCACAGTAGGACTAAGCCAGCGAGACCCCTGATCAACCATCAACACAATATTATGAATCTAACTTAAGTAAATTTTAATGTAATACTTACAATCATCACCAACTGGCCCAGCAGAACATTGTGCTGGAGGATCTCGTCCAAGATCTTGTAGTTCCTAAAATTAAAAAAAAAAAAGTTAAACAAATATTTTCTTAATTTTTGAGTAACCTCTATTCAGAAGCACAACGAGGTTATACAAGGATCAAAATCTGACACTGGACAAAAAGTAATAAACCTCATACTTCAAGTAAATGAGTACAAAGAAATAGCATTTGAAATTAAATGAATAAAGATACTTTACAATGCCTATTTATTATTCATGGATAGAGACCTAGCATTGAGAAAGCACATAGGGCATGAATGTTCCTCCCTTTGTTAAAAAAAAAAAAGTAATATCAAAAGATTTTGAATATGGGAGAAACTTCCCATTTCTATTGTAGAATGCTATGCATCCTCCCCCCAAAACACACACATAGCTACACCCAGGGGGTCGCGCTGTCAATTGCCAACGTCGCAAATTGCGAAAATATTAGTTTGGTGAAAGAAAATACTACATTTTGGCAAAAATATTGGCAATTGCACTTCTTAACAACATCTGGAAAATCAAATTTGGCAAATGGGTTGGTGAAAATTTGAAAAAAGCCAGTGCCACCCCTGGCTACACCCTCCCAAAAACTAAATAAAAACTGATGATGCAATGCTTATGCTACTGAGATCAGATAAATAAAACAATCGTATATGGAATTTCATTTTATCAGTTCAGTGTGTAGCTGGTTATGTATAGCCATAGTCAGATAAAAGAAAAACTATCTGCAAACTCATAATAGCTTGCGATAACTGAATACATAGTGCATATATGAACACGTGCACACATCTGTGCAACGTGCTTGCACTATAGTGATTTTAAAATATTTCTTTTAGGAAACTGTCCATCTTAAAAAATAAAAACATGGAATTACCAGAAAACTATTTGCAAGACCTTTGAATGCATCAGCGCATGGAGTGCGTGCTCATCTACATTATCTGATTACGGGTACAGCATAATAAATATCAACAGAACCAGATTTTTGCAAAAATATTTTTTCTTTACCAGGATCAGCATCCCTCTCCTGATTACTTTGAAAGAGGTTTCAAGACTATGAAAATAGGTGCTGATCATAAAAATTAATTTTTAAAAAGCAGAAACACAGCATTTAAATACAAAAATCACTGTTTTAAGAAAATAAGAATTGTACATAAACTGCACAAGATGCTTTAAGTCACACTTGATTTCACAAAAAATAAAATGCTATTTATTTTACTTTCATTAATATGGTAAATACTGAGGAATTATGGTGGTTTCTTTTTTGAGCTAACAAAACCATAAAAATTGGAACTTCAAGAAAATGATCACTCATGTTTGGGAGTAGCCCACAACACAGGAGGGAGCAATGTCAAGTAACATTGAATTTGAAAACAATCACCTATGCACCGATAAAGCACATAAACATTTGATTATGAATATATAATACACACACAAAAAAAGTAACTTTTTGTTATTGGTAAGTATACACATAAACTACAAAACAAAAGTATTGTTATAATGGTTTAACTTTTAGATTTCTAATTCTTACATTTAAAGTTTTACATTGATTGCTAATTAATTTCATTGAAATTCAACAGCAGTGTTGATTCAACTAATTTTAAAGCATGCATTTCTAACAAATTTAGAATTTTAACTTATTGCAAGAACGTTAGACAAAATATAGAAACAATAAACTTAGCGCACTATATGCGTAGCTTTTGGAAATATTATAGGATTTAAATCTGCAAATTAAATAAGTTATTTCCGCTCATAACATTTCGCAACTTTAATATTTTAACTGCAAATCAACAAACACTTCAAAAATACTTTAATTTTAAATCAAACCTCATGGTAATTGACACACAAGTATAAAATCGGTATTTTTTTAATGCATTAGCGGTATTTCAACACTTTAATAAGAGCATTCGTTTAACCGCAGTGTAGGCTTAACGAATTTTCACTCTGAGATTTATTATACTTTAGGTCGAAAATTCAAACAAGAAGTAATTTACGAATAAAGTGAAGGCACACGAGTAATAATTTAAACTTTATTTGCACTATAACAAAACTTGAACCGGTTTCACAATAGGTACTGGAGTACTTAATATACAGCAATGGTCAAGGCCTTAAATAGGAAACGCATCTCACCTTATTAATTCTTTTCAGTGCCATTTCTTAATGTGTGAAGCGGATCAAATCCGATAAATAACCTATATTTAAAATACGTTAACTCTTTGTTCTAATAATACTCGAACACTACAAGAAATTTAACGCGTAAGGCGTTAAACTGCAGCTGTGGAAATATGCCCCAAAGAGCAACAGAGTAAAGATAGAGGAGTAGTAAAAAGACGGGAACAGGGAATTGATATGACGTGAAATTGCCAACATCAAAATGCAATTTTGTGCCGCTAAACAAGAAACATACCCAGCAGTTAAAAAATGAATAGAAAATGCAATTTTTTTCATTTATTATTTAAAGTTATGTGAAACAGACTTTAATAATATTATGGAAAGAGTAAATTTAAGAAGCCTACCTTCAAAATGTCTACTTCATAGATTCTTATAAAATTTTTATCATTTTCTATACTCAGATGTGTGTTAATAATTTTTTTTTTTTACAGTTATCCCCCCTCTCAAATCAAAAATGAAAATAATTGGGGGCTAAGCCCTTTCTAGAACGATAAGCCTCAGCTGTTAAAATTTTTCTAGAGGAATGCAAGGACTTGCAAACCTCTAAACTGACACCCATATAGGACACATTTATTTAGTAAAATTTAATAAAATTTCTGTGATCAGAAGAATCCAGGCTGATCCAATAATTGCCTTTCCCTACTATAACAATAGCTCATGTAAATTCATTGTTTTTAGCAATTTGAATTCACAATGTTGAATCTTTCCTGTTAGTCACCTGTGCAATTTTAAATGACGCAAAAATAACATTGTTCTCACTTGCGATTTAAAAACGGGAAGGGTGGGAATAATTTGAATGATTCGAACTTTTTTTTAATAATTAATTTCTTTATCAAAGTGTTCCTCAACTTTTTGAAAAGTGGAAAATACTGTCCACTAAAATATATTTTCTTTTATTCTTATTCTGGGAGAATATTTGGAATACTTTGACCTAAAATTTTACATTACACCTTGTCAGAATAAAATAAATGAATCAGTCATTTTCCGTTTCCGACCATAAAACACATAAACATACTTTCTCTTTCTCCTCATTATGAAATATGACAAATCGAAGTTGCCATATTTGCAGAGCTTTCGCCTCTTTATGAATGTTAAAACAATGGTATGATTATTCTGAAACGAGTTTCAACTTATTTTTTGGCGACAGTTGTTAGCTGAAAAATTTTTGATTTTGGCGATGGTGATATAAGACTATTGACATCTGGCAACCCTGAAAGGTGTAGTGCAGCTAGTGATGCGGATATCCTTAATTTGCTTTCGAAATTCCATGTACTTTTTGACAGCAAAATTTTGGATTGAATGTAATTTTAGATTAATTTTAAGTGCAAGGATATCTACTTAATTTCCATCAATGAAGATATGATAGTCTTCAGTCTATTTTTCCTTTTCACCTTTGTTACATGGAGTACTGTAGAAAGTGGTGAGTTAATAACTCTTGTTTACTAAAAGTTGTGTTTGTTTTCAGTTTACTATATGTATTCAGGTTCATTTTAAACAATTTCTTTTGTTTTTTTGGATCATAAAATATCACAATAATTAATAAAAATAGTTTATTGCGTTCATATCTCTTGCAATCCAATGTAAAATTTGACACTTTAATATAATCCCACTTTATCAGATGATTGTTGTCATTTGCGTATGTAAGAAAATGGGTAAGGTTTTCTTGGTTGTGGCTAATTATATTTGAATTTAAATGTATTTTTTAGTTTATAATGACCATTAAGCCGTCTAATTATGTTGTTTAAATTGTAAATTTCTTCCATAGAAATATTTGAATTATAGTAACAGTAAGTATCCTGTTTTTGCATGTTAATCTTGCAATTTTTCTACAAATACTCCATAGTTTTCTCAACGTAGGTCATAATTTTTTTCCCCCCAAAATTTTATTATTTTTCCATACTTTGACTAGATTATTTATTACGTTTTTGAGTGAGCTTTGTTCGTGTTTACAGTAATCTGATTTTATTATTTAATTAATTTATCATTTTGAATTTTATTTTTAGTAATTTTTCCTTTGGAAGTTTTAAAATAAATAGAAATTTGTTTCCAGTTATTTTAGCATTCGTTTTATAACGAATATCAGTACACTTGACCTTGATTATTCTCATTGAGTAGTTCGTTTAACTATTTTTTTTTAATTTAAACTCTATCTTGGCTCCTTTTTAACATTTTTTAATTCATTAATCTTTTAAGAATGGTATAAACTGTATGTTATAGCAGTAGTATATAATGTATTAAAACCATTAATGAAAAATGTAGACACAATTAAACAGTTTTATATCAAACGAATTCTCACCAGTTTAGTTCATTTAATAAATTTATACTAAGCTATTTTTGAAAAACATGAATGCATGTTTTATTTATTTTTTATCAATTTTATTTTCTGTGTTTGTAATTAATTGGAACATGTAATTCTGCCACATTGTGTAAAAATTGATTAATTTATTAATTCAAGTAACTTATAATTATTATTAATAGGGGAGTAAAGAAGGGGCAACAGTAGGATTAGAACCTAGCTTTCTTATTCTGTCATTTTAAAAATTGCTATTTGTACAGTTTTGGCTTGCAGTTTTGGATGGTTTGACTAATTTATATATATTTCTGTCACTGTGGATTTTTAAATTTTATATCCCTCCAGGCTATTTTATTGACTGAGCTAAATTTTATTAATGTATATGCAACAGCTTGGATATTTGCCAACCATAGTGGCATTTTAATTATTTGGTCATTTTCACACAAGGACCATAAATATAAAAAAATATCATATTTTGATACATATATCAGATATTTTCAAAAAACGGTTTATCATACTGTTGATAAATATTTTTGGCCATGATTTAAATGTTATCATATAAGATATTCCATGTTATATTTGTTAATATAATTTTCTTTTTCATGTAACAAAAAATTTTTATCAAATAAAATAGAAGTCAGAAGCAACTTTCACAGAAATTAAATGTTCCATGTACACTGCAAAACGTAAGATTCAATATCAGTGTCAAGATAATTTTATTTATTTATTTATTAAAACCCCCAATTCTAACTTTATTAGAGTTAGTTTAAATTAACATATCATAAACACCTTCGAACAAGGTTGAAAGCAGGGTTGGGAAAAAAAAAAGTGTTTTTGTTTTTTTTTAAACAAAGAAAAACAAAACAGGTTTTTTGGTTTAAACCAGGTTTGAGTTTTTAAAAAAATTCTTTTATAAATAAAATTATTTGTAAAATGTTCTAATAACAATTTATATTCCTTTTGAAAATAATTAAAACAAAGTAAATAAACAATTGTTGCTATTCTTATATGGACATTGAAATCATTAAATTTTAATATTTATTTAGAGATACTATTTTTTAAACTTTATATATAATATAATACAATAGAAATTGTTTACTACATTTTACACGGAATACTATTGCATTTAGATTCATTAGTAATAATGGTGATAAGTTGCTCCAAATGATATTTAAATAAGTTTTAAAAATAAGTTAAAACCTAAAACCTCTATTTTAGAAACAAATTAAAAATGCCGCCAATAATCTAAGTTTAATTAATAATTTTTAATAATGATAAAACATTAAGGTATCTATTAGACTGATATAAAAACTTATGGTTGATACTTATAAGTATAATTTAAAAATATATAACATATTCTATCTGTAGTATTCATAATTTTAAACTATTCTTTTAAAAAAACCAATTGTTTTTTGAGAAGAAAACTATTTAGTTTAAACCATGCAACCCTGTTGAAAAGTGTTTATAATTTCAGTTTGTCTGTCTGTGATCTAACTTGACGTAAATATATATCGATTAGTATGAAATTTGCATGTGTCATTTCTATGTATGGAACCATATAAAACATTAAAAATGATGTTTGTTGCAATTTATATTCCTTTTGTAGAAACACCCAAAAGAATTCAAAAAGAACATTGTTTTAATTGCATTTGAGAAATATTTGTCTATTTCAAAGAAAATAAAATTGATACATGTCATTAAAAATTACAAACTAATGCTTTCCATCAAAGCAGTGTATATAGCAGTCTTTTTTTTGTGAAATGGTCCCTGTCCTCCAGGGAAGGTCTAAAGCTATTGAAAACTAAAATCTGACTTATAGAAATTAAGTTTGGGATCCAAACGTCCTTTCACAATTTGTGAAACATGGTTGCCATGTTTGGCAATTTCCAGCTAAATAAAGTTATTTAGATTCTTGAATCTAACCAGTGCAGTAAAAATAAAAGAATCGTGATTTTTCTCTTTTAGTTTATTTGTAAAATTGTCTGCATGTGAAATTAGAGCAGGAATTAAATGTTTTATACCCAAAAGACTACAAATTTGGAGATTTCTGAGTCTAAATAATATGAATAACATTTTAGAGTTTGCTGAAAAATAAAATGACTGTTATGCCAATTTCAGTAGATTCTAGCAGTATGCACAGCTCAAGGCTTGATTAAAGTTACTGACATTATTCCCATGCGCCTTGAAAAGTCCTTAAAAAAAACCATATTAAAAAAATATTAATAAGGCATCCTTAAAAAGGCCTTATTTTTACCCTAAAAGCCTTAAAAAATTGTAAAAGCCTTAAATTATCATTTCATCTTCACTTTTCCTGTGATTTTTGCAGATTTTTTTTTTTTTTTTTCCTCTCAATGTGAGTAGGGGTAGGGGGCAAATCGTATAGGAAGCTAACAATGTTCTTTGCATGTTACTCCCTCTGTGGAGAGGGAGAAAAAGGGGCAGGGGAGACATTTTCTTTTTTTTTTCTGCACTTCCTTGTTCCATGCAGGCCCAAACTGGACAGGTCGGATAGTCTGCAGATGCAGAGGAGCCTGACAAGGACCCCAAAAATGAATATAACTCAAATTATAAAATAGTTTATAATTTGAGTCATTTGTTATAGATCATAGTAATTATTTATTTCTCTGTAATCTTACGCCTTTAGACAGTGGCATAGCGGAGGACTCGAGAGGACCCCCTAAGAATCAATGACTCCAACAGCCTTAGAATAGTTCAATGTGGTTTTTAGGCACATAAGCATAATTTTCAAATATTACATATTCTAATATTCTGTTCCCTCTAAATTCCCCTGTAAGGGCCTTATTTTCAGTCTCTAGCCTAGGACTCCCAAATCAGCCAGTCCGGGCCTAGTTCCATGATTTGTTTACCTTTCTCCATAGTTGGGGAGGGTGGGAAAATATGGTCAGGGACAAGAAAAGGAGTGATATGAGATAAATAGATAACATAATTATAACTGATTAAAACACAATGATTGTTTTAAACTCAAATACACTTTAACCCCTTAAAGATATTATTTACGAGGAAACGGTCATAAAATTACCTTTTATTTTTAAAAAAAAATTGTTAAAAAATAAGTGTATGTACAATATGTGCATTTATTCTAAGATTGTAGACATTTTGATATAAAAAAATTTCGGTGCATAAGAATTGCAATGTTCTAATCTTTCTGGTGCATAACTTTTGAACTCCCCAGCCCGGAGATATCACAGAAGCGAGAAGGAAGGGGTTAGTGCTTTAAAAGACATAAAATGCAGTATTATTAAGGAGATGTACAAGATAATTGTATTGGAATGTATCTTTGATTATTTGTCTTGAAATCTTTAAAAATAGCCTTAAAAAGGCCTTATTTTTTATATCAAGAAATGAGTGGGAACCCTGCGTGTCATAAAATGGCATTTCTAATAATAGTGTTGGTTTTATTTGAATACATCTAGCCATTGGGATAAATAAAACTTTGTATAATAACACACATTAAAAAAGATGTGTTTTATGGAAAACACAAGATGTGTTTTATGGAACAAGGAAGAAAAATATGTCACACTCATTAATAATCATACACTTTCCAACCTAATGGAATAAGAAAAACAAATAGGGATGAGGCATGGATTATGATATGCTTTTAATATATAGCACTTAAGTGCATATTTAAAATATAAGTGTTCATTTTTTTTTTTTTTTTTACACCACTACAGTGCTATTTTGTTCACTCCATACATATACAGGGTGTCCCAAAAAACACTGTCCTAGGCTAACTCCCTAAATATTAATCACATGTATACAATAAATTACAAAGTTATACAAAAAAGGGGGGGGCAGAATTTTGCTTTATTAAATTTTTTTTTTTCGAGAATATATCTAAATAAATACAGAACTCAAATTTTTGTACGGGTCCTGTACAAAAAGGTTTCCAATTAGTAAAATGTGCCCATGCATTAATGAGATGATGATAAAATTTCAGCCTTTTATCATAAAAAAGCTCAACAATATTAAAAATAAATATATGTTGACTTAAACCACTTTTCAATGATACTCATAGAGAAAATATCACATTGGGAGGTCACGGTTCAGGGATGTTTACAAATTGCAAAAGAAACCAATGATTGCATAGATACATAATACTTAGCCAGCCTATGGTACTTACACATAATTATTCATGGTTTTAATATTTAAGTACAAGAAAACAATCATGTTACAAGACATAAATTTTTCGGAAAGTCTTAACCAGCAAAAGCTTATTGTTTATTGCAGTGTCTAATATGCTTAAGAGACATCCCAATAATTTTCAAGTGTCTGATACAGTTAGTCGCATTTATGTACATAGTTTTTGTGCTGTTTTAATAAGACAACAAGAGGTTGTACAAATTTGAAAAACTACTTGGTTTGGTTGGTAGTAGCGTTTCAATAATTTAATGCTCATAAATGTTAAGATTATTAAAAATGTGATTTTAACTACTACATTGTTTTTTTAATCCATGCATTACACATGATCTGAAGTTATCAACGTGGTAGATTATTTCACACATTTTGTTTGAAATTATTGCATCAAAATAGTGTATTCTTCAAAATAATTTCCTAACAAAAAGATCCATATCTGCAGATATGACAAGAAATTATCCATTTCTGCAGAGATATAAAGCCAGTTGTCCATTTTCAGATTCATATCCACAGATCTAACTTTTTAATGATCCTACACACCTCTATCACCTTATTAGTGTATGGGTGCACATTTTACTAATTGTAATTTTTTTGTATGGGAGTCATATAAAAATTTAAATTTGTATTTATATTTATCTCCTGAAATTTTTAATTAATACCATAAAATTCTGTGCCTTTTTCTACAAAACTTTGTATTAAAAATTAAAATTGGTATGAAATTTGGATTGTTTCTGTCCTTGTCAGTGGACCACAAGTTCCCCCAATGGAGAGGCACGTGCCCCTGCTGGCACCATCCTTACACCTTCACAACTACTATTCTAATAATCCCATAAAACCTTTTTCTCCCCACTTGATGCAAATCAGTGGCTACTGTTAAATTCTTTAATTTTGACCTTTACAGTAAGTAATATTTCTATACTCATTGAAAGCCATTTTTCTTTGCTGCATGAAGTGGAAGCCATATGAATGCAGCTAAGTAAGATTAACGTCAGTGGCAGAATTAATTTCTCTATGCATCAGTTTTATTTCTTCCTTTTGTATATCTCCATATGAATTCTGCACACAGCATCTGTTTTAATGTTTCTTTGTTTTGTGTTATTAGCTTAGTCTTTTTTACACTTTCAGGATCTCCATATAATTTAATTGCTTATTTAAGCCTCCCTCCCCCCCCCCCTATTTTTCAGATGAAAACATATTAAGATCAAAGTCCTGAATTATTTATGTTATTTTAAAGTTTTTTTTAGATAAATTAGCTTTTGTATGCAGTCATTTTCCACAAAAAAGCGGACTTCTTTAAATCTGATATTATCTTATAAAATCAAAATTTGCTCTGTATAAAGTAGCCACATTTTATATAGCCAATATGCAAATAAGAATTTTGCTAACTAGTAAGTTGAATGTGTATTTTTTCATAAAATTAGAAAAGTCTTTAAATCTTCTACTGCTTGAACCTTAATTAAAATCAGCATTATTGTAATAGTTTCATAATATACATATAGAATTTTTGATCTTTCAGAAAAAAATTTGCCCCTTGATTTTTGGTAAAAAGCCCCCTTTGGTAGATCCTCCCCCATTGTCAAAATTTTTTAACAAAATGCCCCTAAATTTTGAATTTTTAACTTAAATTTTAATGCAAAGTTATGTCTATACCCCCCCCTTTGAAGGAAGTCTGCATACGCCAGTGTATAAGACTAAACATAATTGTTAATTAATAAATATAGGCTAGGTCTTTTATTATCTTAAACTATATAGAATTAGAAAAAAAATTAATTTGATTTAATTTTCTATGTATCACTGTGTAAGACACATTATTGCTCAACTTAAAGCTATTGTTGTGTCTAGTTAATGTAGCTATTATTTAAAAAATTTATAAAACATGTTACATTTATTTACTGCAATCAAAATTAAATTTTTGGATTATAAATATGCAAGAAGATAACAAGCATTGCTTAAACTTTAACATTATGTAAATTGAACAATTTTATATTAAATTTAAAAAATAATCTAACAAATATTGTTAAGATTTAACATTATTTACATGCATGCATTAAATATTAAATTTCAAGAAAATGAATAATGAAGCATTGCTTAAATTTTAACAACTTCTTGCGGTAGGCCTTTACAAAACAAAACTCACTACACTAAGCATATCTATAACCCATTTTACCCCATCTAAAGAAAGAAAAGTTCAAAATATGTTTTATCTGATTGGCTTAAGATATTGTGTAGAGCTTATTTTATGAGAAATTTTTTTTTACTTCCACTATTAAGTAATAATAAAAAAAAAATATTTTACAGAAGTTAGTAAACCATGTATTTTGTCCATCACCATCAACACCTTGTAAAATATTTTTCTACTATTGATATATTTGGGTCATTCCATGTCAAATCAACAAGGTCCACAACGTGACCCTTTCAGAATTCAATGAAATTTGGTGTATTTGTTGCATCCATAGAGAAATGAAGAAGTGTGAATTTTTTAATCTTTTCCTTTATTAGTTTTTGAGATATTTAACTTTAAAATTTGTGAAATTCACCAAATTTTAAGAATTTTTCAGTTACAAAATCAACTCTACTTTCTGTTCTAATTACAGTAGAAACGTGATTCAAGTGTCTGTGGGAAGTACAGAAGTTTCCCTTTCATATGATATGCTACATGAATAAATTGTTCAAAATTTAAATTTCAATGTCATTATATTTAACTTTAAAATTTTAAAATGTCAAAAACTACATCTTCAATTTATATATATGTTGTTCTTACACTTATTGTCGACAATATCTGAAAATTTCATGCTGAGATCACCATGGGTTTCAAGTAATAAATTTAAGAAAATTGCTAACATTTTAATTAAGAAAATACATTTTTAACTAAAATTTTGCTTTTATTTTAAAGCAATGTTTTGAGAGTGGATGAAGAATTTTTATAATATTTTTACGCCACTTTTATTGGGGTCCTTTAAAAGATAAAAGGTTGTCATTTGCCCCCCCCCCCTCCTCCCCCAACTATAAAAATACACATATTATATATATATTTACTAAAACAATGTAGAAAAAAATGTTTTGGGACTGAATTTTGGAAATGTTTTATAATACTTTAACTGGGGATACTTCAAAAGGAGATGGTGTCAATTGCCCCCCCCCCCTCCTCCTCTCCAAAAAAAAAAAAAAATAAATTTGACTTTTATAGAAATAAAAAATGTTACCAACAAATCAAAAAATATTATTTTAAAAGTTTGCTTTTAAAAAACTCAATTTTAATGTTATTTGCATTGAGTTATTATAAAGTGATCCATTTTGCCCCATCGCTATACCAAAAAGGCCTGGGAAAATCAGAAAAATTACAAAAAACATTAGGGGAAATATATCAGTTATTTCATTATTTGTTTGATGAACTTGATGGCGCCATAGTTTCGCTTTCAGCCAGAGAGCAAAAGGTCCCTGGTTCCAGTCCGCTCTGTCTTTTCATTTTCTTTTTCTCCCTTAAAAATTAATAAAACAGTGTAAAATGACACGCATTAGAAAATTGGTGTGATTTATTGAATAGACACTATTTCTATGAAATAAAATTGAATATCTGCAAATGAAAGGGATAGAAATGAGAAACATTATTTATCAATCACATTTTGAAAAATTTTTGTTTACTTTTACAGATACGCACTGGGTAAGGGGGGTTTATATTTGTCCTAAAAACATGCGAAACAAATTGTTTGAACATATGCTACAGCATATGAAAGAAATTTTTTACATTCACATGGTCTTTTCATTACTGTTTGTGGGGGAAAAAATTTCATTTACATTTAGAAATTTCATCTGAAAATTTTGTAGCAAACCATGCATGTTTTAAGATGTCAGAAAAAATGGTGATAATAGCAGAAAACACATAATGAAGTTTTATTGCATCTTCTCAGGTGCCTATTTCCTCGTTTATTTTGCATAAGATATGGGTAATTTAAAATTTTTAATTTTTTTTTTTTTTTTTTTTGGGGGGGGGAGGGCAGTCAATGACATTACACATCAGAATGTTGACAAAGCAATGTACATTTAGGTAGGATTACTTTTAGGAGACAAGGTGAATTTCTTTCATCGTCATAAAAATATTTTGTCATAAATTTCTGGATTCGATTGACCTTTCCACGAGTCTACTAAAAGCAAAAGCTTCTCGTTTCTTACATGTAGTTTCAAAATTTGGACATGGAATAAAACATACAGACTTGTTAGAAGTTTCCCGGACTTTGAATGTGTTTACATTCATCTTGGAATATTCTTTCATTAAATTCTGTATAGTTTTCTCCACTTGGGTGCTAAAAGCTCCTGATATCTTATTATTAATATTTTTGTTATCTACTCCTTGCGAAGTTTGATAAATTTAAAATTAAATGTATTTTGCATTCTACATAAAATCATAAATGTTTTATCCATTTATGACAGTTTATACCGAATATTGAATCTCTTAATTACATGCATGTAACGCATTCTAGCTGAAGGGAAAACTAAAAACAATAATTGCATTGCATCAGTGAAAATGAAGAAAGAAGCATATCCTTTTTTATCATTCTTTGCTGGTCCTAAAAAAGTATTAGTAAATTATAATATATTTACACAGCAAACAACTTTATGACTCCAGTTTTACAAAATAAGTCACAATATGTTCCTTCCATTTTAAACTGTTTTATTAGTTTTTAAGGGAGAAAAAAAAAGTGAAAAGACAGAGCGGGCTGAGTCGGATTCGAACCAGGGACCTTTTGCTCTCTATCGGAAAGCAAAAGCATGGCTCCACAGAGTTCATCAAACAAATAGTGAAATAATTGATTCATAACAATGTAAATTGATTCATAACAATGTTTAAATGGAATTTTCTTGAAAATGCAGGAGAGTTGGCGGCTAATTTTTTGGCATTTTATTATACTATGGGTCCCCTATAACCCATCAACATTTCACCAAATTCGGTGATCCCAACCTTTGAGCCTCCCTTTGTAAGTAAAAAACCCAAAGATAAATGTACAGGGTGGCGACAGATTAGGGAAATCATGGTAAAATCAGGGAATTTATTTAAAATATCCTAAAACCAGCAAACTTTCATTTTTGCCTTGTGAATGAGACTGTTTTAGTTGTGAATCAGCATCTGACTTGCGGGTCATTGGTGCAATACTCAACTGATGCAGACACTTTACAAATCCGAAACTAGGATATGGATCATACGGGAACCTAACAGTAGTCTCGGTGGTTTGTTTGTAGTCTTTTCTTTTTGGAATAAGCAAGTAGAGACGCATCTGTATCTGAGTCTACTGTAGAGCAAGTATAAAGGGTATACAGTGTATACATTTAAGAATTTTACCAGAAATCAGGGAACTTTTTTCTCAACTGCTGTAGCCACCCTGATATACTAATCTTCTTCATATCAGACAATTCATGTAAATATCTGTTCAAATATTTTATTATTTACTGTAGTTTTTAATATTAACAGTAATTTTCAAGGACTTTCCTATGTAGATAACTGTAAATAAAAACTGTAAAAGTTTTTTAAAAAATCTAAAATAGTTAGAAGTTGACAAAATGTCAAATAAAAAGTTAGGGGTAAATAGTATAGAAGTCAGCATAGTAATGTAGACACACGCCCGCAAATGGATACATTCGAAGATCTTGCAGGTAGTTTTCCGGCAATTCCAAGTTGTTGTTATTGTTTTTTTATAATGGGTAGTTACCTAAAATCTTAAGTCACTATAGCGCAAGCACATTGCACAGATGTGTGCGCATATGCATATACATGTGTTCATATACGCACTATGTATTTAGTTATCATGAACTAGTATGAGTTTGCAGATAGTTTTGGATATTATGTGTGCAGATAGTTTTATCTGACTATGGAAGTCAGGAAAATAAAAACTTAAGATATCTGTAAAACCCTTATTTAAAAGATTTCTGACCACTTTACTCAATCAATTTTGATTTTGCCCCCCCCCCCCCTCCAAAAAAAAAATTAATATTCATAATTGATTTTTTGTAGAACTAAATACATCTCAACAATGTTTTCAGATTTCCTCTATTTGATTGTGTGAAGTTTTATTATTAGCTTGTTTTATTCTCTTTGTGCTTTTTGTGTTATGGTTTTTTGTTCTACTAATTTCTGATTTACAGAACTGAAATAATTATTTAATTTTGTATTTATTGTATATTTTACTAGTTAATATCCAGTGTCTTAAAGGAAGCTGGGTTTTCTAAAGCCCTGCAACTACTTTTGTTGCTTCATTTCAAAATTATTTTAAAAATTATGTATTTTGTAAAAATCACTAAAATAAGATGAATATAATTGAAATTACTAAATGTCAGTATTTGAAGTAAATAAAACCTGTCAAAATTTGCTTGACAGATTAACAGCGTAAAGATTTGGGGGGGGGGGGCTGAGAGAGAGCAGAACTCCACTGAAATGTCAGAAATTTTTACAAGTTACTGATTTATTAGGAGTCGAGCAACATGGAAAGTCCACCTTCTTTTATACTTGAGATTGGCTTTGATGAAGTTAGAAAAGAAATAAAGAAATAGTTTAAATTTAACATAAGTCACTTCTAACAGTTTTGAAAAGGAACAAACATTGTTTGAGTTTAAATTACTGAATTTACCAGTGTTGACTTCTAGGCAGAAAATTTTTAAATTGTTTGTTTTGAGATATTTTGATTTTAATTTCTTTTATTTACTTTGTTTCAGCCCAAAAGCTTAATGAATATATACAGTATTATGAACCTTTGAACTATAATACTAAAAGAGTTCATGATAATCATCTACGTGCCAAGCGTTCAACAGAATCAAGTCCATATGTTCATATAAATTTCAATGCTCATAGAAGGTAAAATGCTTTGCTTTGTCTTTTAGATATATATACATATATACCATTTTTCTTTTTGACTTTTTTACACTGATGTTTTGCTTACATTCTATAGTAAGCACCATACAATTAAAAAAAAAAAAAAAAAAGGCATAAGCACAACTGTCAACTCTTTGGATTTTTCAAGAAAGGTTTTAGTAATAGATGCTTTCAGAGCATAGAATGCCTTTTTTTCTTTTATAGCATGAAATGAATTACTTTTTAGTATATGGAATTACCAACTTTTTCTATTAGTGTGTAAATAAATTTTTTTTATAAGAAAAGTAAAGGCATGACAGTTTTTGCTTCACTGTCTGTCAAGTCATAAAAAACTACTTATCATTAAGATATTTACAAAAAAATTATATTACTATGTATTTCTTAATTGTAAAATTTGGGGACCTTTAATATTTTGTGATTAAATTTGAAGGAATTTTATCTTGTAAATGTATTCCCCACCCCTGTTAACCATGAATTTCATTTTTTCTATCCTAGAAACTTCAACATACGTTTAAAGCGTGATACTTCTGTATTTTCAAAGAACCTTATAGTTGAAACACCAGATGGTGAAATTAAAGACTTTGATGCTACACATTTGTATGAAGGGCATTTGACAGGTTTGTTCCATTCTTTTGTTTGTTTGTTTGTTTATTTAAGTGTAAAGTGGGGCAAATGCAAAACTTGACTTGTTAATAAATGATGAAATGTTCTTTAACTAACCAACTACACACAGTTAAAATTTTCTCCAAACTATTTTTCACAATGCTTGAGTGAGATATTTTGAAAGCAGTTTCATCGAATTGTTTTGCTTTAGAAATAGTCTTTATTTTGATGTTCAATAGTTTTTGATTTGTCAAATCCAACTTTAACTCTTAATCTAAATGCTGTTTGTCTCACCATTGATGTTTATAATCTTTTTAAAATATATTTTAGAAATTTAATATATTTTTTCTACAGCTTTTCATATATTTATTTATTAAGAGAGGGGGGGGAGCAAGCTCTTAAAATAACAAAATACTTCCTTGAATAATTCATAACTTAATGCAGTATATAGTTCATTTTTAAACAAAGCTAAAAATGTGCAATGATGAATGCAAGCAACTTAATTTCAGAAAAATTGATTTTATTAAATGTTTCTGTATTTATATTTTTTATTTTAACTATAAGTTTGTTACTTAACAAATAATATACTTGAATTTCATTAGCAAACTTCAATAATTATACATAAATAATAATTTTAAAAAAAGTTTAGCAACTTTCTTTTTGCTTAATATTGATCACCTTCTTGTCTGAAATTTGTAAACGTGACAGTATTAATAAGAGTGGATTTTTTTAAATTTAATTTAATGCATATATCAGAAATGATGCTTTTAGCCCGATTTCAACTTTTATCAATATTAATTCTGATCATTCCTAAAGTCTTAAATTTCATAGCAAACGTCACTAAGAGATATCAGCAAAACATTGACAAAAATGCCAGTGAATGTACTCCAAGCTTTAAATGAGATTTGATGAGTGGAAATTTATTGTTGAAATTTCATGGAGTATCAGTGAGGCCTAGATTTTCTTTAATTCAAGAAAGATGCTGTGGAGCATTTAGTTTCACTTAGCATAGACACAATAAATGTATGGAATTTATTTCTACAAAGATTTTTTTTTCTCTCTGTAAATAACAATTTCATTGCATTTCTTAATGTTAAGTCATATTTTGGTTTCATATATGTTTGTTTCTTAGTTAAGAGTGATCTTATTCCCCCTGGTTAGACTCTTACTTTTCAGTGGGTACCCAGTCATTTGATATTGATTGCAATGAGAGGGCTGATGATCTTGCCAAAAAGGGATGTAATCTTTATCAGCTGAATTTCCCAGTGTCTTATACAGCAAAAAATAAATAAATAAAAACCTATTGCCAAATGCATTGTCAACAAAATTAAACATTTCCAAAATATAACAGCTAGTAAAAAGATTTGGAGTGAACTTCTGAAGAACCCTGTCGCAATGGATCTACCTTCACACATTTTCACTGTAAATTTTTGAATCGCCACTTCACACAACATTTTGTTTTGCCACCTATGGTTTGGTCAACTCTATTTACTGTCCTCTTTGTCTGGGAACATTAAGAATTTTCATTATCTTTTGATGTGCACCCTTTTACTCTTGATATCTGGGAAAATAGAGCTATTTTGTATTGGACTGCTAGAAAAGAGCTATGTTCTCTCGACATGAAAAAGAAATAGTTTTTTAAAGTAGCTCGTTTTGTGTAGCGTGCACTTGTTAAATGTATGCATAGTCCATATTTTACCCTTTTTTTTTAACAAAAGTAACTCTTTTTCTTCCAAATTACCAGGACTCACTTTAAGACCTTAGTGTACTTGCTAACCCATATTTATGTTTCTCTGTTAAGCTTGTGAATTATGTTTTCATTATTTTGTAATGTCATTAGGAAAACTGACCTAGAAAATTCAGCAAGGGACCGCATATATTTATTTATTTATTATTCTATTTATTGAGTCCTTGATAGTCACGAATTTAAAAAGCCAGCATGACCCCAAGTATATATTTAGCAAGTTTTTTCCTTTCTTTATCAACTATGCTAAAAGGTTGTGGCATATCCAATTCTTTTCTCTTTTCAAGTAAGCTCATGCTTTCTGCCATTTTCAATATTTTTTGGATGTAGTATAAAGGCTAAAAGGGAGACAGTATTGTTCCATTTTATCTGAAATTGAACTCTTCACTGTGGCTTCACTGAAGTTTTGATCTTTAAGAGCATAGCCATTTTTTTAGTGTCTTCTTAAAGATTATTACATTTGCTCTTATTCCAGATTAATTTAAGGAAATAATTTTGCACAAAATAGTTACTTACCAGTTTTGAGCTTCATAATTTTCCTGAAGAAAATTGGAAATAAAGTAACTTCTGTTTGCAGAGTTGCAACCAGTCAGGGGAAATCAGGAAATTTCATTTTGGCAAAGAAAATCATGAAAAGTCAGAATATTACAAATTTTGCCTAAAAACCTGGAAAATATCAATGTGGCCTGGGAAAATAATCACAAGTCCACGTTTAGTAATAATTCTGTTTCTCATAAGTGCGGAATTCTCCAAATATGATTTGATATAGGTGATAAGGCTTCATGATGATCTGTATTGATATGACAGTTGTAAATTATATGTATATCATAACACTGTAGTCTAGAATTTTATCAGAAATCTTTAAAAACCTGGAAAAGTCAGGGAATTTTGGTTTGAGGAATTGAGTGGAAACCCTGTATCAGTAATTATTAACTCCAATTTTTTTCTATCTAAAAATTTTATTTATTTATTTACTTTTAAGTTACTACAAAACTTATTTGAAAATTTTGTAATCTTTTTCTTTCATTCTAAAAAAGAAATCTAGTTTTGCTTGTCATAACTGTAAAGTAACAGCTAATAGTAAATACTGGTAATCTTTTTTCATGTCAAACATTTTTTTTTTTGAGCACTTAATCCATGAGCATTGGTTTGAAAACCAACATATTCAGCAGAATAATTTTTTTGCACGAATTTTAGAAAACTGATTTAAAACTTTGTGTTCATATTGTTTCAAAAACTGTTCTAAAAAAAAAAAAAATTGTTTATTTATACTATAGATGCCAAAATGTAACTTTAAACTTG
Organism: Cheiracanthium punctorium; assembly: GCA_038373885.1. Taxonomy (NCBI): domain Eukaryota; kingdom Metazoa; phylum Arthropoda; class Arachnida; order Araneae; family Cheiracanthiidae; genus Cheiracanthium; species Cheiracanthium punctorium. Next base: position 108,980 of record JAWZYV010007093.1, read on the forward strand.
CACAAGACTGTTTATTTGTTAGAAATTATGGTAATTTTTAGACCTCTATCATAATTTTAATTATGTTTAAATTTCTCAGGGTCAAATGTGCATTTGTGGCCTAATAATTTTTATTTTCAAGTCACCATCACTGTTTATAGAGTTATGCCTCATACAAAAAGTATTTAGATGGGAAAAGCTTTGTAAAATTTTTATTATACTTTTCTTTTTTTCTCTCTCTTCTTTAGATGAGCATGGAACCCTTGTATATGGCTCAATTCGAAATGGAATATTCGAGGGTAAAGTTCATACAAAGAATCAGACATATTATGTTGAACGCACTCATAAGTATGGATTAAGGGATCAGCCATATCATTCCATCATATATTCAGAAAATGATGTTCATGATCCATATGCTGCAAAGAGAGAGAGTCATATTGGTGGCTGTGCTGGCACAGGGAAGGTTTTGCAATGGATGCAAGATATCAGTATGTCAGCTGTAAATGATAAGAAACCAAATCATAAGTCAGTTAAGGATAACAAGTTTTCAGAGGTAAAATCTTTCTTTTTTTTTTTAAAGTGTATTTCATGTCTGTTGTTACTTATAATAATATAGTGTTATAGTTTTATGTTTGTAAACACAGGCGTCAAAGTTATCCTACATTTCCTGTAAATTCTCTCTCTGTTATATATGTATATATAATGTATATTAAATGTAGAAAACCATCCTATAATTCCTACAAATCCTATATTTCTGGTATCCAAATGCATATTTCAAACTAAAAATTTAGCTATTTGGAGGAACTAATTAAATATTGTGAAATAGCAATTGATAGTTCTCTTTTTCTATTCACCCTCCAAACATTTTTCTAGTTGCACACCTCCTTTCAACATAAGGGGAAAAAAAAGAAACAAAGCTTTTCAAAAAGGATACATTCTTCTTGATCAATATTCCCCTCTGAAGTATGAATTTCCGAGACAGAAGACAATTTTTTTCTCAGAAAGCTCCCTGACCTAAACGGAAAAGCAAAGTGTTATTTAAGTATCTGAGTAATCAACAAACCACAATGATGAACAAACATTTTTAAAGGCTTTTAACATATCATAAAAATACTGAATAATTTCTTAAAGGAGCAAGCTACTTCATATGATACAACAAACAAGATTGTTGGTTGGTGTCGTTCCAATATGAGATCTATAGATGACCATGAGTGTACAGAACACAGCTTAATGATTAAACGAACACAGCTCACGATTGCCCTCGGGGCAGCCTGTAACCCCTAGAGGGCGCATCCCCGGGTGGCGGATAGGGGAATGCCTCCATTGGACTTTCCTCTGGGTGGTAGAAGGGAAATAAAATACCTTCCACGGACCAACAGGCAGAAGTCCAACTTCCTTGGAGGCAATGGCAACCACTTTTCTATGGGAGATCATTTTGGAAACAAAATTGTCATATTAGCATTTGACAACATAGTAGATTTGAATTCCATTTTGATCATATAGATTGAGCCATCTTTGTCAAGCTCAGTAAAGGGCTAAAGTAGCTGATGCCATGGATTTCAGTAGTTGCAATTATACTACTTTTGAAATTATTATTCGTTTTACATAATTTTTTTTTTAACTGAAGTTCCTGAAAAGTTTTCCATTTTCACTGAAATTAGGTAGTAACTAACCTAAAACAGTGACCATTAATTAAATTTTTACTCTTTGCTTTTTCCTAGTTTTCGCTTAGGGATTAGTATAATTAGCTGTTGTGTGTACAAAATTATTATAATATAACAAACAAAACAAGCCATTTACTTGCTTTATGTGTATATTTAATTACGCTATTTCACTGATGCTACATTGTATTTTCTGAATTATAAAATGCTGTTAACACTATATTAAATATTAGGCAAATGTTTTTGCATTTTTCACTTATGATGCCCACAGTTGTGTCATGTATTGCACTATCAGTTCGTTAAATTGCTATTATTTTTATTCATTTATTAGAATGAAATCAGAAGAAAACGAAGCTCAACTTTTGCCAGAAATTACCATAATATTTATACACGAGACGCACAACATTATACTTCCTATTCCATGAAAGAATCTTCAGAAAAACGAGCATGTTCACTTTATATTCAGACAGATACATTTTTGTGGGACCATATCAGAAATTACGAGCTGTCTGATACAAATATTAGAGAAGAAATTACTTCCTTAGTATCTCAACACATCAAAGCTGTAAATCATATATATGAGAACACAGATTTCGATGGCTTTCGAGGCATCAAGTTTGTTGTTCAAAGAATAAAGGTAATTTTTATATATTTTTTTTCTGTCATTTTGGTCAAGTATTTGTCTTTGAAAAGAAATTTCTAGTCAAATACAGCTCTTAAAACTAAATAAATAAATAAAATCAACTTAATCATTAAAGATATCAGCAACTTAATCATAAGTTATATCATATGAGAAGTTCCTTCATATAACTTCATAGTGCAGCTAAACACAGATTGTTCATTTTCTCATGTTTTCATCCTGGAATTAAAAAGCAATGTTTATGCTGTGAGAAGCTAAATTTTAAATTACCATTATATTACATATATTCGTAAAATAATAGCTAACCAACCAACCATTTTTTATTATGTAGATTTTTTAGAAGACACAATCACCCCAATTATAATACTCCTGCTTACTCCCACACCTTGCTTAGCATAATATTGGTATATGCATTACACCCTCACTCAGCTAGCCATGCTGCACATATGAATGTGGCATGCCTTGGCGTGTTGGCTTAACCAGACCCACTACTAAAGGGTGGACAAAGGAAGCACACACCCCAGCTCCCATACAAAAAGAGGTGCCAAAATTAAAGTTTGTTCTGTACATTGCAAGGGGTTACCAAAATTAAGATTTGTCCTGGGTGACATTAACTCTAGTTGGAGCACTATGTGCAACTCAAACAAAATCACTCCAACAACCAATGTAAGGGAAGTTCAGAAAACCTTTAACATTAGGGAGTTTTTGCTCACGGTAATGCTAACTTTTAAGTACCATTAAACAGTACAGCACATGCGCAAGTATAAAGTTTACAGTATCTGAACTCTTCTGAAAGAGACTTTTTGCATAATGTTCGCCTGCTTCCATAAGCGTTCATCAGATTATGTTCTTCTTTTCTCTTCGTACTGCCATCTGGTGGCAGGGAAATAAACTTATTATACTTTTTTTTCCCCCGTATTTGCATTGCTTTTAGAAAATCTATATATATATATATATATAAATGAATGTTTGTGGGTGTGTATGACGTTGAAAAACTCCGAAATCGTTTGACCAATCACCATGAAATTTGGTACACTTGGTCTTTTGTCATGGAGAAGGTTTTTATGTTATCTGTTTTCCTCTAGCTCGCCGCTAGGTGGAGCTGCAGAACGTCCAAATTCTATTCAACCGGTTGCTTTAAAATACCGTTAACTTATTTTGACAAAAATTGGTACGTATGGATGTTTGAACACGGAGAATATTTTTAAACTATCTTTAATATTTTTACACTATCTGTTTTGCCATGACTTGCTGTTAGATGGTGCTGCAGTACATCTAATTCTATTCCATTCGACTGCTTCCATTGCAAGTACTGTTTAACCAATTTTGATGAAAATTGGTACACACGGATATTTGAAGATGTAGAATATTTTTAGACTATCCATTTTGCTGCAACTTGCTGCTAGATGGTGCTGCAGAACACCGAATTCCATTTTGTTTAAGCGCTTGCTGTGAAAATACCGGCCAATCGATTTTGATGACAATTGGTACACATGGATATATGAACATGGAGAATATTTCTACTCTATTCATTTTGCTATAACTTGCCACAGGATGGCGTTGCAGCGCATCAACTTCTATACCGTTCGACCAATCGCCATTAAATTTTTTATGCTTACACATTTGAGCACGGAGAATATATTCTAACTATTCATTTATCTGTTACTCACTACTAGATGGCACTGCAGCGCCTTATTACTTTAACTCGCCATTAGATGGCAATGCAGTGCACCAGTTTCATGACCAGAACAGATCTCTAAGAAAATTGATATAGATAGATATTTGAACACAGAGAATATTTTCGTGTTATACATTTTGCTATAAATAGCTACTTCATTGTGCTATAACACATCATTACTTTAACTCGCCAATAGATAGCGCTGCAACATATCAACTATGAACTTCTTACTTTAATTCGTTGCTTGATGGTGCTGCAATATATAAAGACTACTCAACTGATCACTATGAAAACTGGTATAGATAGATATTCGAACACGGAGAATATTTTGGCGTTATCCATTTTTCTATAACTTGCCACTAGATGTCATTTCAAACCAATACCTTCAGGACCGTTCAACTAATCGCCATGGAAATTTGTAAACATAGATGTTTGAACAAAAAGAAGATTTTCGCCGCATCCATTTAGCTACAACTCGCCTTCTGTACCGTTCAACCGTTTGTTATGAAAATACTGTTCAGTTGATTTATGAAAATTGGTACACACAGATATTAAGCACGGAGAATACCTTTACGCTATCTATTCTGCTATGACTTGCCTCTAGATGCCGATGCAGCGCACCAACTTCAAAGCCGTTCAACCAATCACCTTAAAAATTGGTATACATAAAAATTTGAGCAGAGAGATTATTTTTTAGTATTCATTTGGCTGTACTCATTTGATGCTACTACTACTGCAACCAGGGCTTGACTTCCGAGGGCCATTCGGGGCAAGCGCCCGGGTCCCAAACAAAAAGGGGGACCCCCAAATTGTTCTTTAAAAATTTGTAAATTTTGAAAAAGTTTTCGAAAGAGAGTCCCCTAATGAAGCTTTTGTCCATGGGCCCCCAGCTCGGCAAATCTGCCCCTGACTGCAGCCCTAGAGTTTAATTTTAACTCGCCACTAGATAGCACTTCAACAATGAACTTCTTGATCATTCAACTAAACGCTCTGAAAATTGGTATACATACACATTTGAACACGGAGAACAGTTTCGCGTTATCCATATTGCTTAACTCGCCCTTTGAATGCATTGTAGTGTATTATTACTTTAATTGGCCACTAGATGACGCTGCTGCATATCTTGACCATTAAATTTTTTGCTATGAAAATTCATACACATAGATATTTGAACATGAAAATATATTGATGCTATCTATTTTGCAAAAATTTCGACAGTTGATGGCGCTTCGCCGAATCATCTTCTTCACCGTGCAAATGATCCCCATGAAATTCTTTATGCATAATTATTGAACGCAGATAATATTTATGATACATCAATTTTGCTATATCTATTCATTCTGATAAATAGTAATTACAACAAAACGTATTATAAAAAAAGAATCCATTCATTCCGTACGAAGTACAGGGCATTCAGCTAGTATCATGTAAAATATTGAACAAAATGAATTTATAGAATTAATGAAATCCTCATAAAATAGTTATAAACAAATTAAAACATAATTTTTTAATTTTAAGCAAATTTTTAATTTAAACACAAATTTGTTATTTGTTTATTTTTATTTTTACATGTATTTTTTTTATGATTTTTTTTTTTTATGTATTTGGATAGGTTTCAGAAAATATGGTTAAATTTTTAATGAAATTAGTTTGCAACATGTTATAAAAAGACTTTATAAGTGGAAATAAATGTTTTTATTTTAAATAACATTTTTGCATATTTGAAAAAAAGTTATTAGTTTGTTCATTGATTGTTGCAAGCATAAGGAAGAACAGTGCTGTTTTTGTCATACACTTTTCAGAGTTTTTTAAGTCCAACAATCACCCCTGTATATGGATATTATTTGAATAAAGCTTTAATCTTTGTGACTTTCATTCAATTTGCATTCAAAATATATCATGTGAAGCGCAATTCTCTGATTGCATGATAAATTTACTTCACTATGGAGAACAAAATAACATTGAACTTTGATTCTTGCTCAATTTGAGCATGAAAAAAATCAAAGGATTGATGCAAGTATTAAAATTTAATATTTTTATCTTTTAAATTACAATGTGTTCATTGATTAGAGTATAAGAATTTTTAGGACAGACTGTATAATGAAACTGTTTGATGAAAAAGAAACAATGTTGTCTCATCATCTTTCTGCTGAATGCTTGGTTAGCATTTTGTTTGGAGAATTTAAAAAAAGAAAAAAACTTGCTTACATCTTTTATCTTTTGTGATAGTATCATATTTTAATTTATATTTGTTTTAAGTCTCTTTTGATTCTTATTTCAGGTAAATGACTCAAGAGTGTGTGAACCACGCTACAAACGTAATAATCCTTTCTGTTCACCAAACATTGATGTTTCAAATTTTTTAAATTTGAATTCTCAGTTCAACCATGATGACTTTTGTCTCGCCTATATCTTCACATACAGAGACTTCTCTGGTGGCACTTTAGGTCTAGCATGGGTAGCATCTGCATCTGGTAATGCTAATTTTGGTACTATGAAATTTTATTCCTTTTTAAAAATTCTTTCAGTGCATATCCATGTTACTTCTGTTAACATCTGTGTTACTTTAACATAAGTGTACTTATGTATGTTTCGAGAAATATTTCAATACTAGAAGGTAAAGCCCATTGTGGAAGCAATTACAACAAGCGCTAGAAAAACATTTGACAAAAATGCTTCATACACAGGAAATATTTTATTTGTGAATAAAATAAACTGTGTATTCTGGAAAACTGTTTTAAATGAATTGGAATCACAATTTTCCTTTCAAAGCCTGGTAACCGTGACTTCAATGTCAGTTGCGACAACTAATTTTTTCACACAAATGATTAACTCTTTTTACTCTTAGAAATAAAATAGATTTGAAGATAGCAAAAAATTGCTTAAAAATTAGGGAACGGGTGGATTTTCAGATTTTAAAAGTAGCACATATTGTTTTCTATACTTTAATGCATAATTATAGAAAATTCAAGCAGATCATACAAACGGTGTAAATTTTATTATGTTTTTGTGCTTAACTTTTTCATCTTTTTGAAGTAATGGTGGTAAAAGTTTTGTCTTTGGGTGGTTGAACCGGAATTGTTAGAGTTAGGGCTGAGCGTAACTATATAGTAGGATTTTAATTAATGTATATTTTTTTCAATGATCACTTCTGTTCTTGTTTGTGTTGTGTAAATCAAGTGTTATTTATATTTTCGAGTATGAATTTTGACAAGTCTCTCCCATCCCTTCTCCCTCCCCCATACACAAACTTTCTCTTCAGTAAAATGCAGAAAAGCATGTATGTTGGGGGAGACACATTTTAAAAGGCAGTGCCTTTGCAATTTTCTCTCTTGTAATTTAATATTTATAAAGATTTTCTGATGAAATTGTAAGAGTAGCTGGAAGCCTTTCAAAACTGGTCTTAAATGGATTCTTTCATTTATTTACATGTGAATAAAAGAATTAATTGGTATATTTAAAATATAATAAATACTGAGAGGGATTATATAATGTTAAGTAACCCTTGTTCTGAAAAAAAAATAATATGCTTCTCACTAATGCTTTTAATCTTAGAATTTAATCTCTACTAGTATAAAATTAAAAACAATTAATATTCTTAAATTTTCTGTAATGTTATAGAATGTGTTGCTAATGATATGGCCACTTTTAATGTAGGTACTTCTAGCATATTATGCAACTCTCCCTCAGAATATCTTTAATTATGAGCAGTGAATGTAGATGACACTACCATATACAACCAAGTTATGTTTGCTTTGTAAAAATTGTTGCACATAGTTAATAAATACTGTGAAGTGTTATAGTTGCAAAAAAAATTGGTATTAAGAACTTGATGAAAAAATCGATTTTGACCATTCCTAAATTTACTTTGACAATCTTCTGTTTGACATTTTATTGTATGTGTGACATTTTATTGTATCTATTTATGCATGTACAAGCCATTTTGACCAACCATGAATTCATTTTGATTAGTTTTGGGGTGACATTTGTACATATAAATGCATATATGTATTTATCTGGAATAACTCAAGAACAATTACTAGCTATAGAAACTTTGTATTTAGTAACCAAATGAAACTTTGTACTTAGGAATGTTGCAATATCTTGTTGTGCATCTCCCTTTTTGATTTCAATCAGTTTGGTAGTTCATTTACATTGCCAACCAAAAGATTTCAATAAATTAAGGTCTTTGGACTTCTTGAATTTATTAAGTCTATGAGAGTTATTTAAATGTATTACATAGATTTTAACTTACTGCTAAGTGTTTTGTGAGTGGTGTAAATTCGTACCAGTGATATTCCCAATTTAATTTTGACATATTAATCTTGCTTTTATGCCTTTACCAGACTGAGATCTTTGCTCTGTTATTAAAATATATTGAATTTAGTGAAAACAAGATTATTTTTATGTATATGCAGGGGCTTCTGGTGGTATCTGTGAAAAATACAAATCTTACACAGAAAATATAGCTGGACGTCAGGTACAAACAAAGAGGAGTTTAAACACAGGTGTTATTACATTTGTAAACTATAACAGTAGAGTACCACCTAAAGTTTCTGAGTTAACGCTAGCTCATGAAATTGGCCACAATTTTGGATCCCCTGTAAGTTTGTTTGTTTTTCCCTTTTTAATTTTATTTATCTTGTATTTTATTATTTTATGACACCAATCTAAATATTTCAGCATGATTATCCCAAAGAGTGCCGACCCGGTGGTGCAAAAGGCAATTATATTATGTATGCTAGTGCAACATCAGGTGATAGACCACATAACAATAAATTTTCAGAGTGTAGTATTCACAATATCAGTGCAGTTTTGCGTGCAGTGTTCAGCAATGAAGGAAAAGAAAATTGTTTTGAAAGTATGTTTAATTTTATCCTAATTCTCCAGTTATCCTTTTATCAATCTTATTTGCTTTTTCTTTTTTATCATTAAAAATATATTTCTTTATTGATATTTTTGAAAATGAAATGTTATTGACATTGAATTGTGTAACATCTAACTATTGAATTCAGACCGGATTGTTTTCATGTCTGCCCTGAATTCCTGGGTCATTTTTTTTTAATGATCATTTTGAGTCTTCAACATTCCTACAAAATTGCCTATCTCTCTCTCTCTCCTACATACTGAGCAAATTTTCCAAATTTCTGTGAAAATGCAGAAATCCACTTTTTTAAATTAAAATTGCACTGGAAATTATGCTTGAGCTTTCAATCGTTTTCCGACCTTCTTAGGAATGACTATTTTTTCCAGGGTTTTGAACTGGAACTGAACCCCAAAATAGTATCGGTTTATTTTGGTTCGATATATCTTCAGACATTTTGTTACTCTAACCAGCTTATCAATATTTTCTAATTTAACTTCCAGCATATAATTATCATCGTTACATGTACAGTCTCGGAGCCTTCCTCTCATTTACACATGCATCAGGTCTGATTTGATTTCATCTAAATAGGGGCGAGCGGAAGTTTAGCTAAGCTCTTTTATGTTTAAAACTCTATTTACACTTGTACTTGCAATAAGTAGAATAATTTCTGAAATTCTGAATTGAAATAAACAAAAAAGAAAACATCATAAAAAGACAGTGCTCCAAAATAAAGCTTCAAAAAGTACCCATCAATACCTATTGCCCCTTTTTCATGTAGAATTGTCTGAACCGAAAAATGTTATTTTTGGTGAAATGAAAATTCGAACCAAAAAAAAATTATGGTTCGAAGCCCTTATTTTTTCTTTAGCCTTCTTCTGTTTAAATGTCTAATGCAGTAGAATTAAAAATAGACCCCTATTCTATATTTATGTTTCTAATTTTTTACTAATTTATACTAAAATACAACTACAATTTTTTTGAAGTTAAGAGTTGATTTTTAAGATCAAATTTACCTGAAATATCTGTGTCAAATATCTACCCTAAATATACATGTTTGTGAAAGATTTATTTACAAACACAATAAATAATTCACTTTTCATCAACTACTGTCAAAATAGTTAATGAAAATTATAACACACTCTTTTTCAATAACTTCAACAATAGATTTATCTATTGTTGCATATGTAAAGAGTATCTTTTTTGTGTTCATTTGGCTAATTCTTTAATTCAAAACTTGCATCATTAAATTTCAGGATTTTCACTTTAACTCACAATCAGGTGTGTGAGTTGGATATCTTACAAATTAGTCGGAATTATATGATTAGAACTAAAAACTGTGAAATATTAAAAATCAATGTAAATTTATTCTACCTGTTACTCTTAAAAGTTATCTTAGAACTTTATCATTTTCCTGAATTTCTTTTTAAGAATATTAACTATTGTTTTAAGTAAATAGTTTCTGCCGAATTCTAATACATACGCCTTTCAATGAATAATTTTCTTTACAATGAATGATTACAATATAAATCTTCTTTTGCTTAAATAAAGAAGCAAAATCAATTTTGTAAATTTAACAATTTTTTTTTTCTTTTTAATGTGGAAACAGAGGACGATGGAGCATTCTGTGGCAACAAGATAGTTGAGGAAGGGGAGGAGTGTGACTGTGGATATGATGAGAAAGAGTGCACGGAACTTTGCTGTTATCCGAAAGAAGTTGGTGCGTTTATTAGTCGTGGTGAACCAGCAAGACCTTGCCAGTTAAGAGGCCAATACCAGTGCAGGTAAATTTTTATTTCTGAAACACTTCATTGTAGCTTATATAGTTAAATTTATCTCACCAAATTATGATTGCATTAATCCCATTTTCTAAAAAATTGATAAACCAAAGTAGGTTATATGTTTGTTTGCTTTAATATTTAATGGTTTTATTCATTTTGAGTTTTTTGTATGTGTGCATCTAAAGCACAGGTAAAAGATTTATTGCAGTGTATTATGGCGGAATAAGATAATAGTCTCTCTCTCCCTCTTCCCCCCCCCCCCATAAAAATTTGAATAGCCCAAGCTTAATTTGAAGGAACTTTATATTTACACATTGCCTTTTGAAACTAAATTTTAATTTGCAAGTTCTTTTTTTTTATATTAACTTATCTAAAAGTAAGAGTATTTGATCTATTTCAAAATGTATTCTCATAGAGTATGTGGCAGTTTATGTATAAGGTAAGCTAATAAAGCAGAATGATTTTAAAGAATTGGGGAAACATTCAAAAAATCATCTTTTGCAAAAATTTGTTCATGAAAATGTGTTCTACATGAATGGAAATATTGTGTTACTGCACAATTGTTCATTTTTTAAGAATAATGTTCAAAATTTGGCCTCCAATTTATACACACCCCTTTAATATTCCCAGGCGTGCATGCACTTTGGCACTGCTACCTCTTTTTTTGTGTTGTTGAAACATTACTTTCAAAGTCCCTAACTCATGTTTGAAGAGAGCACACAAGCACAGGGCAGTAAACAGTAGTGTATATGAAACGCTTGTCTAGCGCAAATGAAATTTTCCCCATCTTGGTAATATGCTTTGACAGCATATATGCATTGTGCACCTGACCAAGTATCCATGATAACTAACTTCCTGCCCTCTAAATTTACAATGTTTACAACCGAAACCTGCCTTTTGTCTCCTTTACTGAAGTGGCATTCTCAAATCATTCGGTTTCACTGGCTAACCTTGTTATGTCTATATGTTCTTAGTAATCTATTTTAAAATAATTTTAACCGTTTTAATTTCTGATTTTAATCAAAGTATTCATATGCTATCAAAAGGAATTATTAGTATACAAATTGAAGAATTTATCTACATGATCTTACTGTAGTGCAGTGTAAATTGCTCAAATGTATTTGTATGTATGTAGAAACATTAAAATATCATTGATCTAGTCTCTTAATATGTAAGCATTTCATAGTAATTTTTCAAGAATCTTTTGTTAATGGTGCATTTAAGTTTCTCTTAGATAAAAAATAGGTTCCCAGGTGCACATTGCATAATAGTAACTACTAGTTTAATCTTTAAAGTACTGTATTGTACATGTTTATTTAATATTTTATTCTGCTTAATAAACATTTTGCACCAAAATTATGAAACTTCCTTTTTGTGTGTGTATGTCTACTGCAATAACTAAAATAAAAGTGTTAACATTTTATATTTGTATAACTGAAATATTCTTGAAGAAATTTGTTTTCAGAATGCAAAATTTTTATTCAGCTGTGGTTAAGTTTCTTTCCTTTTTCAGTCCAAGCAAAGGGCCATGTTGCAATACATCATGTCAATATGTTAGACAAGGCACTCTTTGTAAATCGGAATCAGATTGTACGAAACAATCACGATGCGAGTATCCTTTTAATTCTGAAATTTATTTTCCTGAGAGTCTTGAGTATTTACACTTGCATATTTTAAGTGCTATATCTTAATAATTTTTATATTTTAAATTGTTATCATTAACAAAAATATTATTTTTGCAAATATGTACCTTGCATATTCTTTTTGTTTCTAAATAGATCTTTACTAATAGTGTTTGAATAAACCAAGGGTTATTTTTATATGAAAAAACAGGATGTTTGCTGGTCACATTCTCAATTGAAAATTTAAGTATTTTAGAATTTTCTCTGTCTAAAAAGTAGTTAGGCTCTAAAATGGCTGAAGGGTTATTGGTAGAAATTGGTATCCATAATCTGTAAATTAAAAGAAGTAATTTCTATTGTAACTTATCTAAGCCTGTTAGTTAGAGCACTCAAGTTATCAGGTAAAATCCATCTGCCATTACCACCTCTCTTAGAGATAATGCTATCATTTACTATTATATAGGGTGGCCAAAAGTCATGAATGGGTATAGTTGTGAGTAACTCTTATTTATCATTAGTTAATTGATATTTCAGAGAATAAGAGCAAGAATGCCAGATTATTTACACTAATGTGAAGAATATAATCTCGGGTTAGTGTCTGTCATTATGGGCACAAAAGAAATTTCGCTCTCAAATGAAAGAAAATAGAATAATTAACCACCAAACAAATTATCATGAATTGTAACACACATAAATATAAGCAATCTTCCCTCCTTGGTCTTAAAGCTCATGAAATATCAATGGAAACTAATAATAAATCAAAAGGTTACTCAGCAAAGATTATTATGATCCCATTGTGGCTTTTGACCTATCCTGTAACCTTTAGCCTTTAGTGCAAAACTTACTGCAGATTTTTATTTAGAAAAAAAATATTGTGTCACTTATTAATGAATAAAATCTTTGCTCCCTGCCTTATTAAAATAACAAGTCTTGCATATTTATACACATTATTACAAGAAAAATATTTATATATCTATTTTTTTAATGAAGGAAAAGCTTGGTGGTGATATTTGGTGATAATCATTTTTTCTGATGATATTTAGTATAAGACATGCAGAAACATCATTAAATTGTAATAATGAAAAATGGTGGAAAATATAAGAGACCTGAAAATAAAGTTTTTTAAATTAAGTATTCAGAAGTTTTTCAAATTTTTGAAGCTTCTCTAGTTAAGAAAATAGGCTGTTTCCTTAAGAATAATCACTCCTCTAATATGTGTGTGCAAAATTAGTGTTTATTTAACTAATAAAATTTTCAAAATGCTAATGGTTTTTAAAATTTATTGCACTGCATCAGTTTTATTTTCCTTAATGATTGCTTTAGTGGTTATAGAGCGGAATGTCCTGCACCTACTGCCAAACCCAATAAAACTATATGCAATGAAGGAACTCAAGTGTGTTGGAATGGAGAATGCATTGGCTCGATTTGTCAGAGGTATGACATGGAAGAATGCTTCTTGACAGAAGAACATCAGGCAAAACCTGAGCAGATGTGTGAAGTGGCTTGCCAAGATCCAGGTAAACATCCAAAACATGAGTTGTTTCCAGTAACATTTCTGAAAGCGAATTTTGTGCAATGCATATGATTATCAACATAGAAAATGACTGTCTTGTAAGCTTTCAATTTAATTTTTAAAAAGACAGTGCATTGTTTTAAAATTTTTGTTACTAATGATTTTTATTAAAGAGTGCAATAATTATTAAAAATTGTGTGTACTTTTAAATTACCGGTAGTCCGTTATTTAAAATGTAAAGTTTTTTTGCTGTGTTTCCTACTGTTGGCCTTTAGAGATGAGAGGCTTATTTTTTAAATCCCAAGTCCAAGAACTTCTGATGTGAACCTGAATGATATTTGCTAATTCCAATCCTAAAATTTCAGCTAATTAATAAATAAAAGTAAATTACTTCATTGATAGAATATCATACATTTTGTTGATTTGTGCAAATTTAAAAAAAACTCTTAATGTACTTTTTAATTCTTTATTTCTCTTATGAAGTGCATTTACAAAGAGTATGTTCAATAAATGAGAAATTCCTCATGAGCTCGAGCCCAAACACAATCCTGAATTAAAGAACCAGAGCCAGTCTCATCTCTAATAGCCTTATGCTTAGTTACTTTAGTATGTCAATCAGGTTTAATTTCTCTTACAGAAAACAATATTCAAGCTTTTACACCCTAGACATTTAATGTGTGTTTCTTGTTTTTGGTGAAATTCCTTGTAAAATGTAGATGTTCAAGAATTTATTTATGCTAATTCATCTTATGTATATTATGCATTTATATACATAACAATCATATGTACCTTGTAAAATTTTTATGAATTAGAACTCAAACATGTGGAGGGTTACCATGTTAATTTGTTGTACAATGAGAATTGACATGTAACCCCTCCCCACACACACCACCACCACTCGTTAAATATGTCCTTGATCACTAGCTATTAGGAGTTTGCAGATAGTTTTGGATTATGTATGCAGATAGCTTTTCTTTTATCTTACTATGATGATGCCAATCATTTCAGCTTGGTAAGCAAATACCAAAGCTAGGCCCAGTTTTCTAATAAGTGTGTTTCTTTTTATGTGAAATGTTGATTTATGTATGCATATAGTTGATCATCACTTCTCATTATGTTTGCAAATCAGACAATGCTTCATATGTTTTCTTTGCTAAAAGCTACTGAACATCTAGGATATCTTTCCACCAATGGCAACTTTTCATTATTTGGTGATTTACATATGTGCATAATCAGTTATCATTTCCCATGCAAGGCTGCCATGAAGCAGTTCTCCATATATTTGTATGCATAATCCTTTGCAAATTAGCATATTTAGCAACTCAAAGTATTTCATCTTGCCGTGCTGGTAAATATCCAAGCTATACTAAAACTGCTATAATTGCATAGTTAACAACGCCAAATATCTCTACTCAGTAATGGGTGTCAAATATCCGAACTGAACCTAACCAGCATTACTACAATCTGCATTTGAATTACTTTTCACTTTCAAGATACTGGATGCTAACATTTTGGAATACACACATTTTAGATTTACCCTTCTTGGAGAGATGGCCTTTCGCCAAACTGTGCCCGATGCCAAAAAGGCATTTTTTAGATCAGTCAGTGATTTTGTATCAAAAAAATGAATAATATGTAATTTTAAACTCTTGTTATGTAAGAGAACATGCTTGCTGTTCGAAAATTGTGAGCTTTGTGCAACAACTTTTGACTTACTTATTTCTCATACTTTTTAATTTGGCATAATTCTGCTTCATGTTTGTCGATTTCATACGATTCTACATACTTGGAATAGTGTTTTGCTTTGTTGCTAAGGCATGAATGATTTTAGGCTGGCAAAAATTGTCAAACCTGGCATCCATGATACTCATTTTTTCAGTTTTTTGTGGATATCTTCCAAATAATTCAAATTCCAAAATTTAATTCAGCTGAATGGCTTCCCCGGAATTTTTAGAATCCATGACCACCTTCGTTGAAATTCAACTTCCCACAGTTTCGGAGGAGATAGCTTTTGGGAGAGGAGGAGATAAGCTTTTGACAGTGGCAGCAGGAGGTACTCTTTTTGAGATTCTTATGCTTTATTAAGAGGAGTGTTTCAAGTTATCTTGTGTTTTATGAAAACTCGTCATGATTATATATTGAAGTCATTCAATGAAAATTGTATAATGTGTTTATTTATTTTCCATTTAAAGAAGGCAAATTTTTTAAATTCACCTAGGTAAAGAAAACACCTGCCGAAGCACTTATGTTATCAAAAATATGAAAAATATAAGTGGCATTAAGTTACGTCCTGGATCACCGTGTAATGACTTTAAAGGCTACTGTGATGTTTTCCAGAAGTGCCGAGCTGTAGATGCTGAAGGTCCTCTAGCACGACTTAAAAACCTACTTTTTAACCAAAAGACACTAATGACAATTAAACAGTGGGTTACGGTAAGTATTTAAAGCTTCAATAAACTATATATAAAAAAAATTATAATGCACATGCGTATGTACAAGAATATGCATAACTTCGATGTTTTAGGTATTTTAAATGCGATTGTTTTATTTAGACAGTAAACAAATAGAAACAATTTTTCATTCACTTTATATATTTGGAATGTATTTTTTATAACTTGACAGGGCTCCCTCGCACCTTAAAAAGGCCATATTAAAAAAAATAGTAAATCGCCCTTAAAAAGACCTTATTTTTATCATAAAAGCCTTAAATTATCATTTCATCTTCACTTTTCCTGTGGTTTTGTAGATTTTTTTTTTTCCATATGAGCAGGGGAGGGGATTAGAGAGGGAGAAAAAAAGGGCAGAGGAGATATTTTCTTTCTGTAGGCTATACTTCCTCATTCCATGATTCATTTTACCTTTTGCCATACTTGGGGAGGGAGGGAAAACATGATCAGAGACAAGAGAGGGGGGGGGGGAATCAGTGATATGAGATAAATACATAACATAATTAACTGATTAAAACACAACTGTTTTAAACTCAAATTAACTTTAACCCCTTCAAGGTCATATTATTTTCAAGAAAATTGTATAAAAATAGCTGTATGTACAATATGTGCATTCATTTTGATGTTGTAGACATTTGATATAAAAAAAAAAAAAAAAATTCCATGCATAAGAATTGAAATGCTCTAATCTTTTTGACACATATATGGCCGAGTGCATAAGTCACTCAAAGTAATAGGCAGATGAAGTGTAAAGGTCTCATGTTCGGGCTCCATCACGCAGCTATCGATCTAGTGGTCTGGAGCTTTGTTCAGTTTTCTCCCGATGTAATGGGATTACACAGTAGAACCCCTTAGAAAGTCCTTCGACCAAGGCATCCCCCCCCATCCTTGGCAGATTAAAATCATGGCCCATCGTAAGCCGATCACCCAAGTGTACCATTGCCTTAACCACACAAACCAAAAGTTAAGTGCCAAACCTTTTTGGCACTTAACTTTTGAATTCTTTAGTCCGGAAATATCACGTAAGTGAGAAGGATGGGGTTAACCCTTTCCAGCACAAGCACTTAGCACTTATCATATTTTCCCATTTTTGCAGATGCCTGGAGTAATAGCTAAATTTCTGATATCAATTTAACAAAACATGGATGACTTTTCTATAAAACACCTCACATTTTTAGAAATATGTATGTCACTTTGTCTCCCATCACCATTTTGTGCAAATTTCATTATTATCTGGTAAACAGACATAAGATAATTAACTTATTCTTCTTAATTTTGTCATGTTCAGCATGAATAGGTGACTAGAACATCTAGCCACTGCCCGCAAAAGGGTTAATGCTTTAAAAGACATGAAATGCACTTTCAATAAGGAGCTGTACAATGTATTTGTATCAGAATGTTTCTTCAATTATTGGCCTTGAAATTTTTTTAAATAGCCTTAAAACGGCCTTATTTTTTTATATCAAGAAATAAGTGAGAACCCTGTATTTGTGATTTGTTAAGTATCTATATTTAGGACTAATTTGTTGTTATCTGTTTTACTTAAAAGTAGTTTTTAAGGTTATTAGTCGAAGAAGCAAAATCTGTCTTATAGTCTCGGTACACAAATTAAAATAAATTAATTGCACCAGGGACTCAAAACAATTGAGGTTTATTCTTTATACTGAGGTTTTTCTTCTTTTCTTGCACTACACACTGAAATAAGTGAAAAAAATGGTGCCTTTTATGAAACTTTCAGAAAAATATTCTTAATTATTAATTATTATCGATTTATAAAGAAACTAGTAGATGATAATGCCCATTCTGAAGGCAATTACAATAAGTGCTAGATATATTTTGTTTTGTAATATTTTTTATGTATGTATGATTATATGAGGCATACGTCATGAATAACTACATTATGCATCATATAATGTATTCAGTACTACATTGAACATCTATGTACCATTTTTCATCATTTTTTAAAAGTAAATTATGGCTTTTGAAAAAAATTAAAATCTCAGTTTACATCTATCACTTCTTATATGTATGATTCACTTAGAAAAACATTAGGGACTATTTTCTGTCCCTATTGGAATCTGAAAATTCGTGGAATTATTTCATCCGTAATTGTGTGTAACATCGTGTTGTATGTCAAATCCTTCCAATCTAATTGGCTTCCTAATGCATTTTTAAACTCGGGACATGAAAGTGACGTCAAAATCATATATGATATGTAACTAGAATTCTTGAAATCAAACTCCCACTTGGTAGTGCATGTGACATGTTGGTGAGAGTATTTTCAGGTTTTTAAAGTAGTATATTTTTTCTCTTATATTTTTTAACACATCTGTGTGAATTTGTAGCCAATTGAACCAAATGGTGTAGATTTTGTTACATTTCTTTAAAAATAAAACTTTTTTATAACTCAAAAATTGCAAGTACTTTTGAAAAAAAAAAAAACTATTGACATATGTGGTGCAGCTTTTTAACTTTTTTCTACCCAAATAAACCATTATTCCTGAAGTTGAAAATGCCCCCTCCCCCCAAAAAAGCTAAAATTCAGGGAAAGGGTGGATTTTTAAAGTAATACAGATTTTTTTCTTTTTTAGACAGTTTATTATGAAAATTTTCAAGCCGATTGTAGCAATACTGGATTTTATTACATCTTTTGAGCATAATTTTCTAATCTTTTTGGAGTAATGACAGTAAAAGTTATGGGTCAGGAACAAGTAAATGTGTTTGTAATTATTGCATGTTAGATATACAGTAGAATCTCGCTACAACGATATCCTCTATAACGATAATTCTCTCTATTACGATATTTTTTCATAGTCCTGGCTGAATTCCCTTTAGATTAATGTAAAACAGTTCTCTGTATTACGATATCCTTTAAAACGATAATTCTCTCTACAACGATGGTAATAATTATCCCTTACATCACAATAATTCTCTCTACTACGATATATTTTTTTTTCTACGATGCATCAGAAGCTCAACTCATGCACAGACATTGAAAGCTACTCAAAGAAAGTCGAGGTAAAATGTGGTTGGAACGGGTTGAACCACGCTTCTGCCAAAGAACGTCTTCTAAGTTTCGTTTTGCTGATGTAACACTATGGTAATGAGAAAGTGCATTTCTCGTAAGGTGGAAGGGCAGTTGGCATTTCCTGGATGACACATCTTTGATTCCTATCCCCCTCTTTAAAAAATGGTCGAGGATTCCTTTCGCCGGTCCGAAACTGATATAGAAAACAATACGTTCTTTTGTCCGAACTTGAGTAAGAATTTTAACCGCCAATAAATCCTATCGAGGTCGATTATTACACGAGGATATTTTAAATTATTTGAGTTTTGTTTACTTTGAAGTTTGTTTAGTGAAAATCGAAAGCAAATGACTAAAAGAAAACAAATATCTATTGAAGTGAAATTCAACATCATAAAAGATTTTGATAAAGGCATGAAGCAAAATAAATAAGGATAAATTAATGATTATGTATTTTCAATTAATATCTAATACATTTTAAACGCTTTTGCGGCATTCAGGTACTATTTATTTAGACATTATATATATTTGTTATTCAAATATGCTATAAATATTTATAAGCTATATCTCCGCTAGAATCCCTGGCGAGGCTGCAAGTGTATTTAACTAA
This sequence comes from Cheiracanthium punctorium, assembly GCA_038373885.1. Taxonomy (NCBI): domain Eukaryota; kingdom Metazoa; phylum Arthropoda; class Arachnida; order Araneae; family Cheiracanthiidae; genus Cheiracanthium; species Cheiracanthium punctorium. Next base: position 128,800 of record JAWZYV010007093.1, read on the forward strand.
AATTAGTGAGGGTTGTGTAAATTACTGAAAACTATAAACATGTTTCTCTCCTTTTATTTATTATATATTATTTGAAGAGGGTGTGCTGAATGAAAACAGCACACTTTCTGGTGACACCGCAGGCTATGGGATATATGAAGAACAAAAATCAAAAATCGTTTCGTTCCAATATCGATTCTCTCTATAACGATAATTCTCTTTACAACGATATATTATTTTGACCCCCAAAATATCGTTATAGAGGGATTTCACTGTATATGCATAAATCTCTGGCATTTTGACTTTGAAAATGAGGAGATCTTGGCATTTTTTATTAGTAAAGGCCAAGATCTTTGCTGTTGGAAACTGCATATCTTTAACATAAATATTCTAATGTTAATTCTGTTATATTTTGTGATAAATATGGTTATGTCAGCTTAAGTTGATATAGTAATTATGAGTATTTTTTGTTTTGCATCGTAGTTTTGATATTTGGAGTATAAACTGTTACCATAATCAATAAAACAGTACTAAATATATTTAACTTCCTCATCCTTTAGAGTTGTTGGTGGGGTGTAATGCTCTCTGTTGTGGGTTTTGCAATTGTCATGGGCATTTTTATCAAGTGCTGTGCCGTCCACACGCCTAGCAGCAATCCCAGAAAAGCACCTGCTCTTAGGATAACAGATACTCTTCGGCATCCAGCTGATACTTTGCGAAGAAAGGCAAGTGTTAAAATTTATAATTCTTTTATGTTGTCTTTTTTTTTCTGTTTTATACTGATTATGTATATTTATGTAAGGTATTGTAATTTATTGCTGGATTATGCGTTTAATAATATCAAAAACACCATCACAAAATCTAATTCCCTCCCTGAATTACACACAATCTGCATATACTTTCCCATGCCAAAACATTGCAGCACTTATTGGAACAAACTGTAGAAGGTAGGAAGGTCTGTAGATGGTTGGTCAAAACTGTCCACATATGGAATAGAACAGTCTTCATTTTCATTGCTGCGTCTGACTGCAAATTTGCAGAAATTCATTAATTTAAGATAGTTAATTAGTGGTTTTCTGCAATTTTTTTACTATTTTAAGATAACTTCCATAGTTTTTTATATTTTCAGATCTTCCTCAAATGTAAATATATATATATTTTATTTTTGAATATTCATTAGATTTTTCTCTAATCATGTTTAAAATCAACAGCCAGCATAATTGTGCCAATTTGAAAAAGTTGCAATGTATGTCCAGAACTGTCCATTTTTGCATTAAAATTGTCAGTCTCGAAGTTTTCCTTACAAATAGTTTTTGTTACATTCATTTGTTGTAGTGGGTTTTCTTGTACCAATTAACCATTCTAAATAAATTCCCCATTTCTCTTGTAAAGTTCAAAAAGAAAAAAAAAAATTAGGCTGTAAAAATTGCTGTGTAACATCATGAAATTTGACTGAGAAAAAATCGCTTAACCCGTAAGCAGGCACACTGGGGTAAATGTCACCTCAGCGACATTTTTTCTTCAGAAAATGGGAGAACTTTTTTGCAAACAAGTTTGCTCCGCCTTCTACCTTTCAAGGTCAAGGTCTAGTTGAGGTGGGTGAAGGAATTTCGTTTCTTTGTTATCCGGAAGGGAAGAAAATTCCACTTTGGGATTAAATACTCCTGCGCGACTAACAACGTTTCATTAACGTAAACTAAGTATAAACTAATGTAAATTAACTATAAATTGACATTACACTACTGGTATGTATTGACAAAAGGCTATTAAATTAAATTAATATCATATATTAATAAAGTAATTAGTACTTTTATGTATAAAGCATATCATGAAATTTTCTTCTTAGAAAGCATGATATTTAAAGGAACTGCTAGAAAATCTCAAAATAAATATGAAAAGCACGATTTCTTCCCACAAAATGTAATAGAACTGATGTATTTTACGTTATAAGTCCACAAATGTGTTTTTCAAACGTTTTTAGTCAAAAATATAAAGAAGACAAAATGGGGCAAGATTTACCCTATGCGAGTGCTTAAGTTACAAAAGTAGGCGTGCCTGCTTATGGGTTAATATTATGCTCAGGCTTCACTTTCAATCTTATCGAATAATAAATAATAGTCATTTGTCAATTCACAGTTAATGTTACAGTAAGTTCAGAGAAATTTGAAAACTTTTAAAGCACACTCATTGCTTGAGTTCTCCAGCTTATGTATCAATAATCAACTCTTAGTATCAGTGCTTAAAACGTACTTATATTTTCCCCTTTCAGCGCCATCGACCTCAAGGACCACCATCAGGACCACCGCCTCCCTATCCTGGTCCTCGTCCGACAGCACCACCTGCCCCTGGACCTGTGGCTCCGATGGCGGGACCTTCGCATGGGTACGGGGAAGGCCGGGGCCACTATAACCGTCGAGGAGACAAGGTTCAAATGCCTCCCACGAGGAACAAAAGTCGCATCGATGATCATGCATATGTGTATAGCAAAGGTACTGCCATTGAAATGAGGGGGAAAGCATATGCCTGACCCTACGTGTGTTTAGAAGCAATTATTCAAATGCCTTTACTCATCAGTGATTTTTGTCATTCATGTCATTGGCTGTAAAATGAGACATCTGGTGAAACAATCTGATCTTCTCCAATAAGAAGTCGTGCAGAGGATGGGTTTGAATTGATCATGATGGATGAAGATAGTATTTAAAAATATTACACTACACACACAAGCTGGGAAGGCTTTCACAGAATGAAATTGTTTTAATTTATTACACCATAAATTCACATAAACCTGCAATAACAGGTGGCTTTAAAAAATTTATCTTAGTTCTAAAACCAAAAACTTAAAAGACCATCTATAAGAACTAGACCATAGCTTCTCCTTTCCTGAATCCATGTGGTTAAATATAAAATATGCTTTCATGTAGGCATCTTATTAAAAAGTTAAGTAGAAAAAAACTTTTTTTACTGGGAGAAATTTTTTTATAAGAAACAATTACAGGAATGGCTATTCATTGACTGAATGTTGTCTTTGGCCAAATTGAAAAGGTTCTATAATCAATACCCTACTTTGTTCATAGTAATCTAAAATTCAGGTATATTAATTATATTAATTATTAATTGTTTTGTCTTAAATCTTCCAATGTAAAGTTACGAAATCTCTATATTGTATTACATTTCAAATTCAGTTTCGAAATGTTTGCAAACCAGATGCTAAATTTTATTTACTATCTTCATAAAAGTATGATAATCTTTAAACCCATCGTGACAAGGCAGAACCACTTCTAATGGTGGGTTCTCCGGTGCTGTGTGTATGATCTTGGGCAAGCAACTAACAGCAACATCATCAAGGTGTCTATTTTCCACAAATATCATTGCATATTTGTTCTCATAAACTCTACAGTGCAAGATGGTAAAAACACAGTTATCATGCCATTTTGAAAGTACTGTGGCTCCAAGATTGTCACCGTTTTAACTGAGGTTCAATGTATAGACTAAACTACATAATGGTGCAGCATAACATGCTGTCTTTCTTTTTGTTTTAATTTTCTACTTTACTGTTTTGAAAGTTGTAACATTCTAGCTAACTTGCAATATACAAAAATAGAAGAACACTGCACTGTTGATAGATTTTTTTATCTGTACAGATTTTTTATATAAAGTCAATTTTTTTTAATTTAAAATAAAATAGAGAACAAAATTTGTATAAATAGCTGATTTTATTGTTAGAATTTGTTTTGATTGTTTATTTGTAACTGTACATTCATTATTAAATAGTATTACTTAAATGTTTCCATTTTTGTAGTTTTATACCAGATATATATATAAGTTTACTATCCATTTTGAGTGCTTTATTGTTTTTCAGTATAATTTTGTAAATTAAAATAATTGTTTTAATGTGAAAAAAAAAAATTAGCTTGTAATGCATATAGTCACTGTATTTTCATTATTTCAATGTATTTTATGTTCTATTAAGTTATATAATTTTTATAATAACTTGTTTGGAATAAAATTGAAAATTTAAGTGAAATGTACTTAACATTGTGGTTTATAATTAAAAAGTGTAAAATTTTTTCCGTTATGGTTATATTTATTACTTTATTTTGAATTAGTAACAGAGTGTAAAATAACTCCTGTACTATACTTAATCTGTATTTAGCATTTTTATGTGTTCAGTCTGATAATAATTCAATTTTAAGTGAACTTCTTTAATTCAGTATTATGACTTACGTTGACTCATAAGCTCTATATAAAATTTTCTTATGGTATTAATACTTAAATGTGTACCACTGACTCAGCACTTTTCATTATTACATAAAATATTAAAGTATTAAAACTATATATGCATTTTAATTATTTTTCAATAGAAGGGGGGAGTGCAGGCAACTAAACTTTTATATACATATATATATAGAGAGAGAGAGATTTGTTCCAAACGTTTTTATCAATTTATTGGTTTTCCCCATTATTGATTCATATTTTAGAAACTAAAATTTATTATTTTAAAAGTATGTTTTTCTCTTAATGCATGTATACATTCACCCAAACATGCATGTGTTTATCAAGTAAATGAGCTATTATAAACCACAAATGTGAATCACAGTTTTAGTTTTCTGTAAATTCCTTCTCCCTAATTATTGCTAAGATAAACTAATAAAAGTAGTAGTTAGCATTTACATTTAATTATTGATATGACCATTATAAAGATAAATACTCAGAGCTAAAGACTGCATTGTAGTATAAAAATTAATGAACTATATGATATTAGGTATATTCAATATATATGCATAAAGAAAAAAGCCAAAGTTTCATTTGTATACAGTTACCACTGGGTTAAAAAAATTAATTGCGCTTATTTTAGTTAATGTTTTATTGATTTACATCTAGTCATATCAACGTGTGTATGTTATTTATTTCCTCTGAATTATTTTGTCTTTAAAACATGTCATTGTTAATGTGAATGTGAAAAACATTTCTTTATTATTATTTAAGAATATATTTGGTTCAATGAGTTATGTGTTTTACTAATTTAAACAATTATCTTTTTATATAGAGTTTGTGAGTTTTTAAAAGTTATTTACTTTGCATTTCTACTTATCAAATTTTCTCAAACGTCTCCTTTGTGTAAATTTACCTTGTATTTTACTAGAATATATGCTCATTCAGATGTACATTTTGTATACCTTCGTGTTACATATAAATGTATGTTAAAAGATATGCTTTGTGATAATAGAGAAGACTGCATTGTCAAATTAATGCTTTCTGCTGAACAAAAAACTGAATCTCTAATTAATACTTCCATTACTTTTGTAAGATTTTTGACATTATGTGCAAATACTTCCGCAAATAAAACTTCCTTTATATTTTATTTACAAAAATTATCATATTTTACATTTTCCTCTTTGTTTTATTCATGAACTGTTATGTTTCATTCTTAAAAAAATAAAAAATATATTTAATACTAAAGTGCAGTATGATTTTAATTAAATACATCAGTATCTATTTGCATAAGAAATTGTCACTCAACTTTTGGAAATGTAAAATATATACTCTACCACTCTTTTTATTAGCAACATATTTTAAAGTTATTCATTGAAATCAACTTTTAACAAACCTTTTTTATCTATTTGCATAGCATGTTGTTAATCAACTTTTGGAAATGTTAAATATATGTTCAATTCTCCAGTCAAATGCTTTGTTTGTTTCCAATATAGTTTAAAATTACTTGTTAACTTGTTAAAATCTCTCTCTTTAAGGGAAATAGAGAGAATGTCACAATATGATAAATAGTATATATATATTTTTTTTAACATAACCTTTTTAGGAGGGATTGTGGACATATTTAGTTTCATAAAAATGTTATTTGGGACTGTATTAAACTGAAATTTCTGAATTCATTGAATAACTATCTACATGATTTCTTAACCACTTCATTTCTCAGGTCCTCATACATGAATCTCTCTTACTCTAAACATGTTACTTTTCTGCCTAATAGCGGAATTCTGCCTTTTCCGCATTAAATTTTATCATTATGTTGTTCACACATTTTCAACCATCTGAAACTCTGAGAAAGATAAATTTCCCTCTTTTTAAGAATTCTTTGTAACTATACTTCATCTGCATTCAGCTGTCTTCTCTTAGCAGACAAATATTTCCATGGAAAATATTTTGCTGCTCTGTTTTTCAAAAAAGTGCAATAATTGTATCTGCCTTTAAGCACTTTTGAATTAAAGTTAATTTTTAATTATTGCAAAATTGATGTGGCCAATTGCCTGTTTTTTTTTTTTTTTTTTGGGGGGGGGGGGGCAGTAGGTCTATGCCTCTACAAACATGGATGATTGTGCTTTAAAAAGATACCAATAAATAGCAGCACTGAATTGGTTTGATGTATGAAATCGCTTTGTTTTGGTTAATTTTCAAAAATGGCTTGAAAACGGGATAGGCAGAAAAAAAAGTAATTATCATAATATTTTTCAAAATAATTCATTGTTTTACAGCAATGAAATTTGTAATTATGTAAATTATTAATTTGTTCAAAGACATTTGTCAATCTTGAGGTATTTAGAAGCAGAGCAGCAGTTAACATGTAGGCCCATGTATTTGGACTTCACTATTACTATCTTTTTGCTCTGTTTAGAACTGATGTCCATTCACTTTATCATAATTTGCCATTTTAAGTTCCTGATTTTTTTCATATAATTTAATTTGTTTTAAAAGCAATCATGAGTTTTTAATAAATATACTTGTTTCTCTCTTTAGTAAGAAATGTAGATATTTTCTTTCTTTTTTTAAATATGCCAAGACAAATGAATGATAAAATGTAGATGTTTAGGATGTAAGTCGAGAACAAGAGTGCTTTTTATAAAATGCAGTATGTATTTCTGTATAATCGGTTATAATTGCTTTGAACAGTATCACTATTCCTAAAAATAGAAATATTGCATTTTTTAATTTTGTTATAATTCAAAATGAAATTTTCTTTTGTAATATTTTATTAATAACAAAGAGGTTATATTGCATGTAACATGTTAGTGTGTAGTCAAATTAATGTTATCCCACTAGTATGTGTTATCTGAAGTTAATTGAGCTTGAGAGAGGGGGAAAAAAAGAAACCTCATTGCTACTATGAATCTCGCACTATGTAGTTTTAGAGCAAAAAATTATAATAAATTTTATTTGTTCATAGAAATAATATAAAACATTCATAAGTGCTTCACTCCAGAAATTTTACTTAAAACTTATGCAGAATGAAATGAATATAAATTTGTCTTATATCCTTTGAATGCTCACACACATAGATATTGACTCAATGCGATTTCAGGAAAACACAAAATGTTGTATAAAATAAATATTGTATAAAGGTTTTTTTTTAAGTTGAATTTAAATATCAATAAAGTTAAGTCACTTTCACTAATTTATGTTAAAACTGCTGTAATAAAAAAACTCAAGCTCTGTTTTGCAGTTTTGACTGCATCAGAAAAAGCAATTGAGTTGGTATTGTGTACTAAAATTAGTTTCTTGTACCCACAAATTACATGGTAATTATTTGTTCACATAGGAGGAACGGAATATTATGAGGTTGTTTTTTTTATATTTACTTTATTGATTTACTTTATTGATATATAAAAAATCATTTATAATTATTTGTTGTGGAATTAATTCATAAATGAAGACAAGAAAATAAGGACAAATTTTGAATTTAGGAATATTTTTTAAAAATGTGTTTGACATTTTTATGCTGAAATCTTCTATTTAGTTTAAAACTCGTGAAATGCAAACAATATGCTATTGAATAACATTCCTCATCAGTACTTTAAAAAATATTTTAATTAGAATATATAAAGTTAAAAATAATTGTCTTTTATTTATCAGTAGTTACGGAAGCTAGTGGAGAAAACACAAAGGGTTTACATGTTTTTGTTTACCCTGGTTTTCATGCACAAGAAATTATTGTATAATTAATATTTCAGCCATGCGATTTTCACTACATGCTACTAATATGATTTATTATACTTTTCCAATTAATATGTTGATAAACTAAGTGTGTCCTTGTGTGATAAGTGTGGTCCTTGAACTCGTAATAATAATAAATACATTCTGAACAGAAAATTTTTGGTGGTGGTAGCGAGATGAAACTTTCTAACCTGAAAGCTTTCCTTTGTTTATTCTAATGATTATAAGAAAAAAAAAAAACCAAATGTTTTATAGTTTGTTGAACAGAGTGTTGATTGTTATTTTTATTTTTTATGTTCCATCTGAATCAGCTTGAATTGAGAAGTTTTTTATTGCTGTGTGGTCAGTATTCAAAATGCCATTTAATTAAAATTGTAGTTATCTCAGTTCATTAGTATGGATTACTTTCATAACTGAAATACCATTATACCGTTAATCCGCCACTGCAGATTAACACCCTCCACCAAGCACACACACACACACTTTTGAAACAAATTGCAATCTGTCCACTGGCGACTAAAAAGGCGATTTTTGCTACTTATTTAAAGATAAGGAGACTTGGGCGACTTTTTTTAATAAAAAAAACATCATTTTCATACTATTTTCAAGTTTTTGGCTACTTGTATCTTTCTTCAGGTGACAAATTTGAAAAGCAGATGCAGGGGATTTTTGTCAACTCCCTTTTCTTTTCTAAGTAGCAATTGGTCATTCATCAAACTTTTTAAACTTAAAATTATGTACTACATGTTCTGTTATATAATGCATAAAGTTTTAAACATATTAAATTTATTTTTCCTTAAAATCCTGTGTAAGCACTCCCTCTGCTTTTTTTAAAATGAGATTTGGTCGCTTTAGGGGGGGCAGGTTAACAGTATATTACAATAACAAATTGTTTTGGGGAATAGCCTAGCCAGGGATGTAGTGAGAGAAAAAAAATTTTAGAAGGATTAAAAGATGGAAAGGTAGAATTTCTCACAAAAAAATTGACATCCATTCAACAAAAATCCAAATTCCTAAGGGGACCACTCCCCCATGAGCCACCCCCAGTTACACCCCTGACACTATTACAAAATATGTATTTTCTAATTTGGTCAGTTATGTCTTACATCAACTTAACCTTTCTCTAGTTGAAAGAATTTTGGTCTGATATTAAATCAGTAATACTTTCAAAAGTGTGTGTTGTGTACATGTGATAAACCATCTTAGTAAAAAAAATTTCCTGTTAAAATCACCTTAATCTTATCACAAAGGAGTTTAATCTCGACCGTAAGTTCTGTCTATAATGTGTGAGCATAAAAATATCTTAGTTTTTTATTATTAAAAAAAGAATTCCTCACAAGCTCAATTGACTGTTTCCCTTCTGTATAATTTGTTTTGTTTTCTTGATACATTTAGCTATCAGACTGTAATTTTTCAGTAGTAAACACCAGAAGTAAAAATTTAGTGTTGCACAGTTGAATAAAATTAAATGAGCCAGTTAAACTTATAATTAAAACTATATTTTTTTAATAGGGCTTAAAAGCATTTGTCGTTATACAATTTTTATGTATTTAAAAACTTCTTCACCAACATTTAATGTTCTTTTTTTTTTTTTTTTTTATAAAGAAAAACTATTTTAAATATATATCATTTGTACTGCAACATTATACATAAGTAAATTAAATGTTGGTATTTCGTTGGATGAATCATTTCAAATTGCATTTATTTTTTATGATAGTTAAAGAATTTTTTTTAAATAGAAATCTCAATTAAAGAAGTAAACTGATTCTTTGAATAAAGTTTTTGTGTATGTGTTCAATACTTTTTTATGTAGTTATGAAGAATGTTGAGGTAACTCTAAGTCAGTTGCATACCAGCATATGATTGTAGAATATTTGTTCCACATTAATATTCTCAAAGTATTTTATACTATCATTGTTCCTTTTTATTTATTAATTTATGCTAATGCTTAGTTGTAAAGGTTTGACTTGCTTAATATTCTTTTTCAATTTTATAATTTTTAACTGATTTAGCTTTATTTTTTCTGGCACTTTCACTTTTCTGTTTCATGAACTCTGGAATTGTTTTAGAGTCTTTAACAGTAATGTGCTGTTACATTTTATTGAAATGCTCTTTCAGGTAAAAACTATTATTTCTTATTCAGAAACAACAAATATTAAATTATTTCAGTTAATTGTCCATCTACATGTGTTTGAAAATGTGTATTCTGCTTCCGATATCTCTATTTTACACTGTATTTGTATTTTTTTTTTTTAATCTTTTTAAATACTATTACATTTCATAGTACTGTGCTTGCTAGTTATAATGTATCTAAATTGTTGGAGACTTTTTGTCATAATGTATGTTCAGTTCTTAAAGAAGTAATATTCTAGCAGTTATGTTCTTTCTTCGCTTAAAAAAAAAAAAAAAAAAAACTTTGAACATGTTATTTTGGCTTCTGCATACTTTCTCCCCCCCCCCTTTCAATTTAGAATTGGAATCGAGTGTTTATTTTAATTGAACCATAGAAATAGTTTTTTGTTTGTGCAAAATTTCAGCAAATAATAATAAGTAAAATTTCAAGCAGTTTTTTGAAGTTAATTGATGTTTATCAGTTGTTTAACTCCTTTTCTTATGTACTTTCACGAAAATACGGCTATATTAATGCTTTATGTGCTATGGAAAGGTTTTGCTCATGACATACTAGATTATAGCATCAAAACTTCTAGTCAATTGGTGTTATAACCAGTGTGGGCTACGTAATGAAATTTTAAAGTTATCAGTTATCCTCCAAAATTTTTATTATTTGATGTAAGTTGGATTAGCATTTCAGGAGTTTTCAACCAAACCCTCCCTTTTTTGTCATTAAAGTTCAAACAATCCATAGCCTCTTGGCAGTAAAACATTTATGCTCAACAATTATTCAATGTATTAAAAGAGCATATATTAAGCTTTGGATATCTTAACATGCTATTTCAATTACTTTAAATTATTATCAACTAATTCAATACTTTGCTTGTACATTTCGTCCAAATATTTTATAGACATTAATTTATTCTATTGAAAAAAAATGCATCGACACAAATCAAGTTACTCAGTTATAGAAATTTGCCTCACATTTCTCTTACTAAAATTTAAGCTCAATGATTCAAATGACAATTCTGCAAAGATTGAATCAAAATTATCCTTAGCAAACACTCTGGGCATAAATGGATTAATATATATGTTAAATACCTTATACTTTATCTATCTATAAATTAAATAACATATATATATACAGGGTGTCCCCCAAAGATGGTAATATGCTTTAATTCTTTATCCATTAAAGAAAAGTGGGCAATGTAAATTGAAAAAAATGTTCAAAATAAGGTTGGAAAAAATACTACGTTAAGAAAAAATTCTCTATTTAATTTTCAAACGGCCACCATACAAAAGAAAATTCCCAATTCGTAAAATGTGCCCCATATATTATTGAAAAGATATACAAAATTTCAGCCTTTCATCTTAAAACATCTCAGGTATATCCTTAAACAAAGATAATATTGGGCCATACATAAATTTAAATGTAAACATTTATTACTAGAGCAGAAAAAAATCTTTTCTTTTGTAATTTCTATACAACCCCTGAAATGGGATCATCCGAGATTTTTTTTCCCTTCAAGAGCCATTGAAAAGAGGTTAAGTCAGGATATATTTATTTTGATATCTGTGACACTCTCAAATTTTGTATAAATCATAATGGAATGGATATTTGACATCTGGCTCTCATAATTCCTTTGCATTCTTATTTTAAGGAGTTATAGGTTCAAGCACTACTATTGTGAACACAGGTGTTCTGCCATATTCATTTGGAATCTACCCTTAAGTGCATAAAAGTAATCATGGAGTAGTAATAAATCAACCTAAATTTTGCAAGTTATTTGTTCCGTTGTTTGCTGAAATTTAAAAAAGAATAAATTTTAACAGAAAACTGACAGAAGTGTCATTCAGAGCTGCTTCTTTCTTCTTCTATAGAAATGTGTTTAATGTTTACTGGAAGGCTTTTTCATAAGAATATTGTCCTGCATTTGCATATCGAAAGAAAGAATACCAGTAAAACTTCCACTAAGCAGCTTTTAGAAAGAGAAGACTGGGAAACACTGCTGTAATACCATGTCAGAATTAAGGGATGTAGCCTGAGCCTTGATGATGTGAAATATTCATTTAAAAAACATAGGATACCTTCCCAATGTTTTTCTACCTGTCTTCATTTATTGAAAAAATAAATTACCATATATCTGTATACTTTAATATCTTATAGGAAACCAATCCTCTCCTTATTTTGGTTTATTTTAAATCGAATTAATTATATATGAAAAGGGGGGTTATGAGGGAGGGTGTTCTCCTCCTTAAAATTTCTAAGGTATCCCGCAGTTCCATGATTTTAAAACAATTGCTACAAAAGAATGATCATTCTGCCCTAGAAAAATTAATTTTAAGTTTTTTTCCTCTACTAAAAAAATCTTTAAAGTAAAATTCCTAAAATTTAAATTGAAAGCATTTTTTGGTCAAAAAGGGTTATCAATATAGTCTCTCCCATCACACATTTAATATTAATAATCCAATGACAAACAACTTTCTACTATCTAAATACATTGCAAGAGTGTTGAAATTTTAAATAATGTACAGTTTAATTGTCTGTGAAAAATATTAACATAATTGTTTTTGTGTTATGTTGAATTCAAAGCTTGAAAAGGACTGCAGTGCTAAGTCATTTGTAAGTAGAATCTTCAAGGTATAGCTAAGTCCAATAAATATATTCTAACAGAATTGATTATGATGGATACTTAACTGGTTCCTATGAGGTGACTTGGGAACAGATATACAGCTTGTGCTTTCATAAATGCTTCATCAAGTTTAATGTACAACACTTTTAGGTCTTTTCACCGAGGTTATTTTTGTCATCTAGTGTTAAAACTACAATATAAATGTAAAAACGAAATTCAGTCTTGTTTTAGCTATCAGCTAAAATGTGTGAGAACCAATAACAAAAGCAAGAAAATTAGAATATTTAACTGCTTGAAATATTTATTGTGATATTTTTATGACTAACCAACCAAGTCGACCTCAAGTGACCTTCACAGTGTGATTTAAAATTGATTTATGTATTATTTTTTCCTATGAAAGGTTGGTTGAATTTGTTTGGGTAAAGTATAGCAGTGAGACTTCATTCAATTTGGAAAACATTTTTAATGTCATTTAAAATAAAAATTTTGCTTTTTTTTTATAAAATCAATGAAATAAAGGAAAAAGTAAATGGTTAGCTTTTATTCGTTTGCTTTTACATTCTTATTTTTCTTAATATCCTAGAACTAAATATGTATGAGGATATTTATTTGGTACTTTTTTCATGCTTATAATTTATATTTTAGATTTAGAAACTTATGTGTTTACTATGTAAATTTACACGGAAGTTTGGATGATAAAAGGATCTAAATATTCATAATTCTTGATGTGCTGTAATGATAGACTGCTACATTACAGATATGAAATAATATTAAAAGTAAAATATTTAAATGTTAAGATTAAAATTTTCACCTAACTCTACTTTTATTCAACCTGCATTTAAAAAAAAAAAAAAATTCTTTTACTGTACTGCTTTTTAAAATTATAATTAAAATATTAGCAAAAAATGTGTGTTATCTTATTCCTTGGAATTTCTTAAATTTATATGACACTTTTGCTGATTTTCTCCAGGTTTAGTTCCATATTGCAAGTAAATGGGATGAAACATGCCTAACTTTATCAATCTTCTTCCAAAAAAAATATGCCAATGCCATTTTTCATGTTTTAAATTACTCAAATATTGGTTAGTTTCAACATGAAATTTCACTGCTATTCAGTGTTTTTATCCTTTAGTTAGATTTTTTTTTTCCCCTCGTGTGTTATTTTTAAAGTCAGCATGATCTATCACAGAAATGGCATAAATGCTGCAGAAAGCAGCCTGTCTATATTTTAATAGCATATTTTAAAAATGTAAATATGTAATCTTGGAAGAGCTGTTTGATAGACTGTATGTCTTCTGTTGCCAAATTTTATTTGTAGAATTGTTGACCATATAATGTCTTTTTAAAAAGAAATTTTATCATTCCCTTATTTGTGTGCAATGTATCATTCAACCTACCTTTCGACTGTAAAGTTGAGTCAAATTTAGTAAAATAACTTCTTTATTGATGAAATGTGATTTACAATGTAGCTTTTTAAAAAAGAAATTCCATTGGCTTATATGTGTTCGAATTTTTTAATAAAGATATTAAAAATGGAAGCTATACTATTGAATTTTTTAATCTAGTAGTTTATGAAAAACAAAACAGATTTAATAAATTTTCCGTTGCTTCAATTCCAGTGTACTGTTTCTAGCGATTTTCAATGACCATCATCTAGTCACAATCTGCATTTTGTCACCATGTTTTGAGCATATGGAAATTCATTTAATTTAGTTGGTATATATGGTATTGTTTAAATAGGGTTTCATTCTTAATTATTATTTAAAAAAAAAACTCAAATATTTAATGGAATTTTTTCTTTTTTTTTCCCCAGAGTGTTTTGAAATTTATGATTTCATAGGGAAGTTTTCATAAAAATAGAAAAAGCTTTAGCAAAGTATTCAAGGCATCACTTCAAAAGTATATAGATGAAGCTTCATATGAATTCACTGGGCTCCTTTAGGTGTCTTATGTACTAATAAGTATATAATTTGTCTTGGGTGTCTATATATATGGTGTATGAGACCAGGGACACAGAAAAAGTGTATGGGAAGGTTAGGATTCTTATTTGTTTTTAAAAAACCTGTTAAGTGTTTTAAATTTATTTTTGCCAAGGCCAGGTGTATGGTGAATAAAATATATTAGAAACCATGGAATAATAAGACAAAAAATATTTCTAACAGAATGCAAAATTTCATTAGAAGCTTATTGTAAGATGTTGCATCTAAAAAAAAAAAAATCCATACAATTGAAAGTCCATCTTTGAATTTGTATCAAAATTTAATTCAGCACTAAGGCACTTTCTTAATAGTTGGACAGCGAAGCATAAATTTCAGGAAATAAAATAAATATCAAAGGAAATGGGGGGGGGGGAGTTATAAAAGCTACATGTACAGAGTAAGCTGATATAATAATTAAAATTATAGGTAATTTTTTTAATCGCAACTACACAATGTAATACAACAAGTGCAAATTAATCCAACATCTATACAACATAAATGAATTTATTATATGAAATAATACAATGTAACATATGTATATAATGTATGATAAAACAATAATCATGGCTTCCAAAGTTTTAGTAAACCATCTTCACTGTATGTGCTAATCAAATTCTGATGAGGATGATGACTTATGCCTATGACGTCTTTTTCATGGACCTACATGAGGAAATATTAGTTAGTTAGAAACAAGTTTCAATTTAGTACAGCTGAAGCAAAGAATTAGGTATCAATCAGCATATTTTTTGCTTCATGGCAAAGTATAAAGAAGAATGGCCCAGATGATGAAAGATACTTTTAACTGGAATTGCATCCATATAGCTTTAAGTAAACTTCACAATAAAGTCAAAATTTGAATGAAGATCTTATGCATCAGTAATCTAATTTTATATATATAAAGAAATCTTTTTTAATAAGGTACACTTGCATGAGGAGTACCTACCTTGGGGGGGGGGGTTGCTTTGGGTAGAGGATTTTTAAGGGGTATAAGGCTATTGAATTCAATTTGCACATTTTTATATCTCCATAAGAGCATTAATCTTTATACTTTGCTTTAAAAGTACAAAAGTAATTCAAATTTACTGACAAAGAATTTTATCTTTATATTAAAATAGGAGGGGAGGAGACAAATGAGGGGCAGAAAGAATCTTTACCTTGACTTTGATTCTTAGTCTTCAAATTAAAAATTATGATAAATCTGAACTGCATGGGAGTTAAAGGATTTTCATTATTCTCTCAGGATGCATAAACCAGATGTCTATTAAATTGTTGAAAGTCAATTTCCTTATTTTTTCCAGGCTTTTGGGAGCTTCTGGAAAAAATCTCCTGACCATAGATGCATTTTACTTTGGGAAATCTCTTAACAGCACCACCTCTTTTTTATATTTAAATATTTTATTACTACTTATTTGAAATAAATTTTCAACTTTAATATAATTATTCGTGCACTTGAGTTAGACAGAAAAAAATTACTGCGAGCAAGATACTAGTTGATTCAGATTTAACTAATATTGACCAATACTACTTGTGTTACTGGTGGTAGTTATGTGATATATCTAGAGGACAACATGAAATGCAGATGCCGAATTTCAAACACTAATTATTATCTTTTGGTCTAGTACACTTCAAACCAGGAAGAATACAGTGATAGTAATGAAAATTTCTATATTTTATCACTGGTCACAGATAGATAACTTTTTTATCCTACTGTCACACCACGCCAGAGACTGTAAAACAAGTGTGTACCGCATACCTCACAAGCATTCTGAATCATTTATTTTATGTAAATACGAATCATCTTTATCAACACTCTCTGGAGTTCAGGGAAAAACAATCAGACAAGATTTTTTTTGGTGAATTTTCCTGTCCAAATTTGCATTTTCGAATCTTTTAATATTTTCCAGAATTTTCTGACTGGTAGACACCCTAAAAAAACACATGCAATTATTTGAGTTAAAATGTATTATCTGTAAAATTTATTTAGTACTTACAGTGAGAGTTCTTTCCAATTTTCCTGATGATGTAGAAAAACAATACAATACAAAGTCTTCTCCAACACAATATATCCATTCTCCTCTAGGAGAAACTGTACAACATACAAAGTCACCGCCTTCTCTTTTACCACTGGAAAAACTCCTGACAATCTAAAAAAGAATATACATGTATATATGTATGCATAAACATAAATAATGAGCAAAAAAAAAAAAAACTTTAAGTACTTTGTACTCAATAAGGCTAAGCACTTCACAGTGTCCACAAAGCATCTAACAAATCCAACTTTCTCCACTCCCATCCCTTTTAACACTTTGAAGTCTGAAGCCGGAGTGTCACTTGGGTTGCCATTTAAAAAAAAAAACGAACTGTGCCCTAGAATCTGTTGAGGTAAATTTTTAATGCTCTGAGCTATAAATCTCACCATAATAATCAGACCGATTATATATGTTTGTGGTCTATTTCAAATATTATCTACAAACCTTTTAGTTAAAAATATATAGATACACTACTGGCCAAAAGTATTGAAAGTTTTTAGAAATCTAACCATCGTTTGAAGAATAAGCCCAGAAAAAATGGAGAGGAAATTTTCCAGATTTAAATATTTTTGAGAATTTATATAGTAAAATTGGAAAGAATACATCTGAAAATCACCAAAAGACAAAATGAGAGCTTCAGGAACCAATAATTTAAGATAACACCTTGAAACAACGAAGGCAGGAAAAAACACTCAAAATACTGGTGTTAAACAATAACGTAAATAAAAAACTTTGTAAAAAACACACATAAGATGTTATAGGTAAGAGGATACGCACGTTTCAACCAAAAATTGTTTTGGCCTTCGTCAGTCCAAGCCCTTCGTTGCAAGCAACACAGGGAACTGAAAAGAGAAAAACAAGCAAGATGTTGCCACAAGGGGCAAAGAAAAATCGAACAAAACCACGGAGAGGGAGAAAAAAATATAAAAAAAAAAAGGGAAAGGAAAGAAGCACAAAAATACAGAAATAAAAAAGAATAAATAAATAAATAATAAAAAAGGAACACACGAATACAAACACACACACACAAAAAGAGAAAACAGAACAAAACAAAACAAACAGAACACATTTTTTTTTTTTTAATAATTAAAAACCATGAACAGGACAGCACAAAATATATATATATTTTTTTTTTAAACATACACATATATAAAAAAAAAATAACGTAAAGGAAGACAGTAACACACGTACACACACAATAAATAAATAAATAAATAAATAAGGGGCGGGGAAGACGAAGAAAGTGAAAAGAAACTTACAACAGCAGCTTCCAAGCAGAATGAACGAAAGGAACGGAAGAACCATCGTTCACAAGACGTTCTAAGTGCTGGGTAATGGAAAAACCTTCCAAAAAATCAAGATGGGACAAAGACTGAGGAGTGCACAAAATCTTAGCTTTAGAAAACTGAAAACGATGATTGGAATTCCAACAATGCGAGGCAATAGAAGATTTGGAAAGTTCGTGCTTAGAAACATATCTCTCATGCTCTTTGAGCCTAAATTTGAGAGCTCTTCTGGTCTGACCAATATAGCCCAAATCACAAGATCCACAAGGAATATAATAAACACCCCAACGGTTCTCAGTAGGAATAGGATCTTTAAGGGAAGAAAATTTAAGTTTATTAACAGGTTTGAAAATGACTTTGAAACCGAAATTTTTGAGAAGTTTAGAAATTTTGTAGCATAAAGGTGAAAAGAAAGGTAGTACAATTAAATCGTTGTGAAAATTAATAGTATTAGTAGAAGTATTAGTCTTATTAAATTTAGAAACAGCTTTATCAATAATAGAGGGGCTAAAACCACGAGAAACAGCTAAGGATTTTAAGTAACTAATTTCATTATTAAGAGATGAAGAATCAGAGCAAATTTTGATAGCACGAAACACGTAAGTGTAAAAAGCAGAAAGTTTTTGCTGGTAAGGATGATTAGATAGGGCATGAGGAGGTAAAGATATAGAAAAGGGTTTGCGGAAAACAGAAGTAGAGAAACCGTCAGGATTCCTAGAAACAAGAACATCCAAAAAAGGTAAAGAATTGTTGCACTCCTCTTCTAGAGTAAATTGGATACACGGATCAACAGAATTAACAATCAAAAGTAAATTAGAAATATCACAATTGGAATCCACTAGAACAAAAGTATCGTCAACATATCTGACCCAGCACGGAAAATTAAAGACCTTGAAGAGCTTCTCTTCAAAATAATGCATATAAATATCACATAAGAGAGGAGAGAGAGAATTACCCATAGCAAGACCCTCGGTTTGTTTATAGAAAGAACCATTAAAAATGAAAGCAGTTTGTTTAATACAAACGCTTACTAAAGCTATAAACTCCTTAATCTCAATAGAAGAATAATGAAACTCGCGTAAACGCTTTTCCAAACAGTCAATCGTACCTTGGATAGGAACATTAGTAAATAAAGATTTAACATCAAGAGAAAGCATTTTACAATTAGTATTTATGCTACAAAATTTCTAAACTTCTCAAAAATTTCGGTTTCAAAGTCATTTTCAAACCTGTTAATAAACTTAAATTTTCTTCCCTTAAAGATCCTATTCCTACTGAGAACCGTTGGGGTGTTTATTATATTCCTTGTGGATCTTGTGATTTGGGCTATATTGGTCAGACCAGAAGAGCTCTCAAATTTAGGCTCAAAGAGCATGAGAGATATGTTTCTAAGCACGAACTTTCCAAATCTTCTATTGCCTCGCATTGTTGGAATTCCAATCATCGTTTTCAGTTTTCTAAAGCTAAGATTTTGTGCACTCCTCAGTCTTTGTCCCATCTGGATTTTTTGGAAGGATTTTCCATTACCCAGCACTTAGAACGTCTTGTGAACGATGGTTCTTCCGTTCCTTTCGTTCATTCTGCTTGGAAGCTGCTGTTGTAAGTTTCTTTTCACTTTCTTCGTCTACCCCCCCCCCTTATTTATTTATTTATTGTGTGTGTACGTGTGTTACTGTCTTCCTTTACGTTTTTTTTTTGTTTTGTTTTTTGTTTATATATGTGTATGTTTAAAAAAAAATTATATATATTTTGTGCTATCCTGTTCATGGTTTTTAATTATTAAAAAAAAAAAAAAAAAATTGTGTTCTGTTTGTTTTGTTTTGTTCTGTTTTCTCTTTTTGTGTGTGTGTGTTTGTATTCGTGTGTTCCTTTTTTATTATTTATTATTTATTTATTCCTTTCTTATTTCTGTATTTTTGTACTTCTTTCCTTTCCCTTTTTATATTTTTTTCTCCCCTCTCCGTGGTTTTGTTCGATTTTTCTTTGCCCCTTGTGGCAACATCTTGCTTGTTTTTCTCTTTTCAGTTCCCTGTGTTGCTTGCAACGAAGGGCTTGGACTGACGAAGGCCAAAACAATTTTTGGTTGAAACGTGCGTATCCTCTTACCTATAACATCTTATGTGTGTTTTTTACAAAGTTTTTTATTTACGTCAACGAAGGAAGTGTTGTGAAACATTGTGGATTGCATATCTAAAGGAGTGGCAGTTGTAATCAAAGTCAAGGCTGCTCAGCAGCATAATAAATTATCTTTAGTTCAATTGCATTTATTTAATTACATTCCAGAGAGCCAAAATGGATTATGATTTCTATAACCTATATATTTTTTATGCTATTTTTTCAATAAATTAAATAATTGTTCTTTAACTTGATGCTATCTTGTCTTTGAAGTAATTAATTTAACATGCTGAGATAAAAAAATATAAATTATTGATTTTTATTTTTGACGGGTTGAGAGGGAGTTTAATCTTGAAAAGGGTTAGATTTCTGAAACTTGCAATACTTTTGGCCAGTAGTGTACATAATAACAAAACTCAGCTGTTCGAGCCTCGTCAGGGGGAGACTCCCCTGAACCCCCCTAATTTTTAGTTTCATTATTTTCATATTTAAACGATATTAATTGACTATGTCATTTTATCTTGCATCTTTCGTATATTTTGCCTGATAACCCTATGTTGAAATTTTTATGACTGTAACCTATTTACAGAAAAATACATGTGAAGCATATTCTACAGCTTACAAAATATTGTAACAATAGATTAAAGCTGTTGTGAACTAATAGTATTTAAATATATTTAAAAAATACATGTGATGCATATTCTACAGCTTACGAAATATTGTAATAATAGATTAAAGCTGTTGTGGATTAATAGTATTTAAATATATGTAAAATTATATCGTGTTTTTGGGACACATTTTTCATACAATTTTCAATAAAGGAGGTGAGAGAGAAAATGACATAGTCATTAATAGCAGCTCCAAAAAGAGTTAAGTGCGAGAAACAATTTAGAATCAGAGTTACTTTTTGAACATTTGGCTTCGAAAAGTTACTATACAATACAAAAGCAAATTTTATTAACAAATGAAACCTATTTTCAGGTATTGGGTAATCTGTAAAATTTTATGTCCTATAGGAACCACACTGTCCAATGCTGACCATGATAGTCACGTTCCATCCATGGTATCCAACTCTCAATGACAGAAGCAAAAAGGGTGTTTGCTGTCTCACACCATTTGCTTGCTGCCAATGTCATCTATGCATTCTGCATGACTCAAGCCCCTTTGTGTCTATTTCGCTGGTTTTTCCAGTTGCATCATGTATACTTTCGTTATGAGCGCTATTGTGTTAATAATTTTTGTACGACCTTAGTATTAGCAGTGAACTTGCATGTCATGCAACTTTCAGAAAAAATTAAGTACAAAAATCACCTTAAATATGAGCCAAACAATTATATGTTTAGAAAATATTGTAAATTTCTATATGTTTAAGATTTATTCCTGAATGTTTCATAATTCTTGTAAGTTCACTGTTTGTAACTGTGGACAGTACAGCTGTAGAGAAAGATTCTAATTTTTTTTAACTCTTTAGCACAGTTAGTTTCTTTAACCCTTTCGCTCTCAATCCGCCCGTACCGGCTTTAGATGCACGCTCCCACTTCCAGCCTTATGCCCTTTGAGTGAAAAGCTGCATTTACGAACGGGTGCTTTTGAAATGCTTCGGGGAGGCACGCCCACGGATTCTTTGCACTCCCATTTTGACAGAGATATATCTACACAGGTACAAAAGAAACATGTTTCGTGGGGGAAAGCATTCAAAAACATTTCTCGGGCGTTTCCGGGATTTTGAGCAAGCATTGCAAATCAAAGCTTGGGATCGAAAGGGTTAAAAAGCTGTGCAAAAAGTTGCATTATTTCATAAAATGACCTTTAAAAAAAGTTCACAAAAATGGTGACAGTGTTATAATATAAGTTCGATAGTATTGCATCCTCTACTTGGTAACAATACCTAGCCATTTGTCAATCTTAATTTATAGTCTAAATTACTCAACAAGTTATAACCATTTCATGCCTGCCTAAATACACTATACAGCAGCGGTTCTCAACCTTTTAACCTTCGCACTCCCCACCCAACAAAAGCTAACTTACGGTGGCGCCCTCCCCCTCAAATTTTTCAGCATACATTCAGTTTTTTAATCTTTAACAATGAACGTTTAGTCGAATTTTCTACAAAATTATGTTATCAGTAAAGTTTGAATGAACATTTTTAAGCAAAAATGGATATATTTTTGAGTAAAAATGAGAATAAATAAGATATTTTTTAAAAAACATGTATCACTACTTGCTCTTTTGGCTCTTTGCCCCCCCCCCTGCAAATGCTCTGCGTGCCCCACAGGTTGAGAAACGCTGCTATACAGGGTGTCCCATAAATACCACCCAAACTCTGCACAGATTTCTCGTTGGGAGTACATAAAAAATGCCCAAAGAACCATAACTGTAAGTGCGGCCCATAGTTTTCAAGAAAAAAGCAGGAACGTCATTTCCGGTGCACAAAAAGAGCCTTTATTGGGATCATAAATATAGATTTTTGCATATGCTTTCATAAAATGATGCTCAAAATGTCCACCATGCAAATGGAGGTTTGCATGCATGTGCAGTGTAACAGCCAACTGCTTACGTTCCATCTGGTACCCACATAAATACATCAGCACGAAGGAGAGGGACTGAATCACTATTTGCTGTAATTAGGACTCGATAGATCAATTCTTTCAGTCGTTTTCATTAAAAACAATCCATAGGTACCAGATGGTAGTGGCCATCACACCGAGTCTCCCATATGCAATGCAGTATCCAATTTAATGCAGCTTTTGGGGTTTTTTATTTTATGATAAGCAAACAACACACTTCAAACTTCACACTGGAGGTGAGCGCCTTCGGCACAGGTACTCCCTTAAATCCAAGCTTCGGTTCGGTTCGGTTCCAATTTAATGTTTCTAGTTGTTTTTCCTCACACCGGATGTGACGTCATATTTTGTTTTTCCTATTTTCCCAGAAAACTATGGATCGTACAGGTACAGTTCTTTGGGGGATTTTTTATGTACTCCCAGCAAGGAATCTGGCTCAGCAGCGTTTGGGCGATATTTATGGGACACCCTGTATAAAATAATGAATTGGGAGATCTAGTCTGAGAAGCCAGTACAATGTTTTGTATTGTTTATGATTGTGGTTCTGATTGGCAAAATGGCCAGTGCGATAAACTGTATATGCAGAATGCTGCCACCAGTTGATGTTGTTGTGGGATTAAGGCCAATTATCTGCACGATGGATCTAGGCCTATGGGTGGAGTGCCCTCCATGGGGGTCTTTCTAAGGGGTCCTAACTCGTATTTATGCTAAGTTTCGAAGAAAACCACCAGTTGAATCATCACATAATAGCAAATTGGAAGGAAAGACACGTATATCTTCAACACTGTTTGAAGTATTAGAATTTGTACTTGTGATAAGGAGCATTAGCTGTTTCATTTTCTTTGTGAATTTGATGTTGTTTCCTCAACTGCAGTGTTTATCATGAGTTAATAAGCTTTCTCGGAATTTCGTTGCTAGAATAGATGTTTGGAGTTCGAAATGTTTTCCATGTTACAGAATTATAAAGAGTGAGGTATGTTACTGATTGGTGTATGAAAGTTAGGTTGTAGCAATCTTCTAGTGCTAAGTGCCAATGAAGGGGTGAGGTAACAGTATGAAGTAAGCCGATGGAGTGGGAAAAATAAGGTAAGGGCTTTTATTTAATGAATCTTTTTGGAGTTGTTTAAGGTTTTTAATTAATTTAAAATTGATATTGGGTGTTTTTGTTAGTGTCATTTAGTGCTGATTTTAGATTAGTTGTATAGCTAGGTTGCTACATTCCCCGAAGTTTTTTAAGTTAAATATGGGCCAGTGTTTGCCCCAGTTTACATTAGCTGTATAGCTAGGTTGCTTAATCCATTGAATTTTCGTCCCCTATCTGCTCATTTTAAATTAGCTGTGCAACAAGTAGAAGTTTTTTTAGGGTAAAAATGGACCAGTGGAAGATTTTTGGGTTATTTTGTAGTGTGTGTGAGTTTGATGATCTCTATCCGTTTTTGTTAGTGTACTTTACATGCAATTTTAATTGTTTGTTAAAATTGTTTCAGTTTGCTTTGTTGATCTGTGTTTACATGGGCCTATACCGGCTCATAGGAAATTACCAATTACAAAATGTTTCTGTTACAAAAAAAAAAAAAAAAAAAACAGGTGTGCACAAAACATTCACTATGCACTTAATTTACAAAAGCAGACAAGGAACATTTATATTTAAGAGCCTTTTACAATATTCATACTGGCAAAGGATTTAATAAAACACTTACTTGGCCTTGCATGTTCAGAATGGATACTGTATTTGATCTGTTACAGACAACAAAATGTTCAGTATTTTTAGGCACAGCATGCACACTGTTTACTGTTATATCAATGCCACTAGTGCCACCAAGTGATTTAAATGTGTTGACGCACTCAGTGCTTTTAATGTTCCACAGCTTTACTGTGCCATCTGAACTGGCACTCAAGATGTGATGTCCATCAGCAGTAAAAATAGCTTCATTGACAAATGAAGTATGACCTCTGAACTCTTTCAGCAGTTTTCCTGACTTCAAACCATGAACTCTATTTAGGAAGAAAAGAATTAATTTGAATTTTAGAAATTTGACCAGGCATATATGCAAATTCTTGCATGCTAATTTACACAGATGACACGCATACTTGTCAACTTTTGAAAATCACAAGGTGTAAAATAGCATGTCAATGACATTTTTCAGGGGTTTTGTCAAACAATGCGAACATCATTTTTAATTGTTTTTGCCCAATAGTACTCAAGACATTTTTAATGCTTCTTTAATAAACTCGCGAGTCACCTTTTAAATTTTAACAATTTACATATTTTAAATAGAATAAAATATTAAAATTTAATAACTTTCATTTAAAAAAACATTCATACTAAACACACAATTTATATAATTTTACACGGATTGAGTAAGAAAAAAAAGTTGTTACATATAAGACAGTACTATGAAATGACACCTCAACTTTTTTTAAAGCATAAACATGCTTAGTTAATTCTTTATGTACTTTGATAAACTTTTTTTAAAATCAAAACATTCTTTGTTACATTTTTATTATTATTACTTTATATAATTTTCATTTGTATTTGAACATACCTTCTTTAATGAAATTTTTTTCTATTTTAATTTTTTTTTTAATTGTTAAAAATAATTTAAAGTTGAAATAATAATGAATTTTTACTCTTATGTTATTGGAGGTTCAAATAAAAATGTACAAAAGAAAAATATTCTTTCTCGAGGTGGATGGAAAAGGATTGAAATTAAAATGCTGGAGCATGTGGCTGCTCAACGAAATTTTTCCAGCCAAACGGTGGAATTAGTCCAGGAGGAAACCGGAAATTCGGTAATCTTAGAATAAGAAAAACTGCAGGAAGCTCTTGAATGATAAATTTTAACAGATTATTCTTTAAAAGAAAATATGTGTCATTATTTAATTGCAAAATTTTAGTAAAAGATTAAAAAAAACTTCAAAATTCATGAAAAAGCATAAAAAAATAAGCATTTTATGTAAAATCGTAATACTTTTTAAAAAAGTATAAGTTTCATGCCAAAAGCATTAAAATTGGCAAGTATGCCGACAGGGTGTTTATCAGATTATTTGAGGCACATTTTCTTGACATTTACTAGACTTTATGTGGATCTTTAGTGAATAGCATCATCTTTGATGTATGATTTAGCTTTTTCGCACATAAAATCTCAAAAATTTTTAATTTTTACAGCAAAAAAAGTAAATCAGTGAGCGTAAAGCTGGTCTGGTGTTTCATAAAGCCAAACAATGCAAAAAAAGAAAGAAAGAATGTGGTGAAAAATAAAATAAATTATACCCAAGATAATATAATTATTCACCTTATAGTTTGATCGAATGATGCACTAAGCAGCTGACTACTATCACGAGAAAACTGTACACAAGTAACTCCTTTTGCATGAGCTTTTTCAAAACGCCTCAGGCATTGACCAGTCTGAATTTTCCATACCTGAAAAAGTATAACAAATAATTTACATTTCGGCATTCAGAGCTTTCTAAATTGCTTATGGTGTATCACTGAATTAAAAATGTTTCATTATAAAATTTAAAGTGATAATTTAGTATTAATGGGCACATCTGCAAACCTGTATTACAAAAAAATCTATATGTAGCCTAAGAAAAGCTTTTCTTTTGTTTATTTTGTTATCAGCTTTGAATCACTAAGGCAACAAAAATGTTCATAAAATCATATTAATTGAACTTTTAAAAATGACTTTGGGATCATTATTTAAATACAATACAGCAAAAACTGTCACATTTTTAAATTTCATGAATAGATAAAAGTCGCTAGTTTTTTGCATATAAACTCATTAAAGACATACCACTGTGTTTTGCACTTGTGTTACTGTTGTAGAATTATTTCGTCTTAAGGTTGAGCCTTACTGTTCGAGGATTTTAGATCAAGATAAAACAGTCTAACGAAATTGACTTGTATGTATTTCGAAGTGCAGAATCCTTTTATATATGTTCTTAATGCTCGATTGGAGCTTTTAATATTGACACATAAAGAACAATGCAAAAACAATATCTGTTTCAATAAAAAAATTTCCAAAGTAAAAAGCTTACTTTAATTTTCCCATCCTGGCTAGCAGATGCCAGCATTTCAGAATCTCTGCTGAAACACAAACAAAGTACTGCATCGTCCATCATCATGAAGTTATCCTAGAAAAAGTAATTCAGGAAGGCATTTCTTAGCTATCCATCGATATAAATAAAAATGAACATATGTGGATATTTATTCAACATTTACTCCTAAATAATTTGACTTATCAGTTTGAAATTTTGTACAGATATGCAAACAAACATAGAAAAGACATATTGGCAACCTTAAAAATTTGGAAATTCCACCTGGAATTTTTAGCTATTTTCATCGATAGAATTCTTCATCAATATCCCACCGAGTTACATTTAGTTAGATACATTTTGATGCCATGTTAACATTTTGATGTCATGAGTTTAAAAATGCTCAGGGATGTGCCAGCTGCTCCAAATTTTGCCAAATCAATCCTGATGTGCCAATCTGCTACAAAAAGATCGTTTTTGGACATTCTTGCTCCAAATTCAGCAAAACTGCTACATTTTTAATATTTCCATATATGTTTAAATGTTTGCAAATCTCCCGAAATTTTACAAAAGTCATCACACATTCTAAGCATTCTAATTTCAATCTTTCTCTATTAATCTTAAAAAGGAATATTTTTTCTTTGGCATGCCTTTGTTTAAACTTCCAATGCCTTAAGAGTAAAAATTGACCTCTGTTTTAAATTTAATTTTATATAAATTTGTAATTTTTTGTTACCAAATTTTTTATTAGTTGCTGATGGTAGTTAACCCATTTGTGCCCAGATATTTTTGAGACTTTCTTTGATTTTTGCTAATACCAGCAATAATAGATAAATTTCTGATGTCAACTTCTTGAGCAAGGGATGATTTCTTTTAAAATCATTATGTGTAAAAATTGAAATGTCAACATCCTACTGGGTCATGTTAAAATATTATGTGAAGTTGAGGTTCTATACTTGTGAATAAAGGCTAGGAAAAATAAATAACGCTTTGGACTGATAGTGAAACTGCCATCCCAAAAAAGGGACGCTAGGCATAAATGGGTTAATATAGTTTAGTAAATATCGTATTTTTGATTTAAAATAGATATTTTGTATAGCAATGTAGAAAATAACTGAATTTTTTATTTATTTCATAAGCTTCTGACCCCTCCCCCCCCCAAAAAAGAACAATAAAAAACTGGTTTTTCGTTATAAGCTAAGAGTTTTTAAGAACCTCCATAATTTTCATTTTTTTGAATGGCATTCTTGAATGACTTTTCTCTTTCCCTTCAAAAATCAATTTTGTATTTCAAAATTGACATTCTTATCCTCCAAAAGTGGCTTTTTCTTGCTCCAAGTTGCTCCACTAATCTGTTTTTCTTGCTCCAAAAATGTCTTTTTTCTTGCTCCACAAATTGTCCAAAATTTAATTTCAGTTGGCACATCCCTGAATGCTTTAGAAATTTGATTATGCTTGCAGGGTGTGATGTAAAAATTATGTCACTGGTGAAATAGTTTTGCAGATTTTCATTTTAAATCTGCTGTAATTTTTTAGGGGGGAAAAACGCCTTACTAATTATTCTCTCTCCTGAAATATTGTCTGTAAGAAATAAAATTTTGCATTTTACTTTCCTTTATCTGAATGCATTTTTTTCTTGCATTTAATGTTATTTGTGTGTAACGGTATTTATGTGTTTGTTTTTTATCCATTAATATTAACCGTGCGTTAATATTTAAGAATAGGTATCATTTACAGCAGTGGTCTCCTATCCCTGGACTGGTACCGGTCCATACATCAAATGGTACTGGGCCGCCCAAGGAAAATTACATTATTTGCATTTTATTTACTGTGGTGCATTCCTGTCGGAATTGTGCTAATTTATACTGGTGTAACAGAAGAAATCTTGAGTCAGTCACTTAAATCCCTATTGCTATTTCCAACAACCTATCAGTGTGAGAAGTGGGGTATTTTCAGTGACAAAAAGAGAAAGAAAGTAAAAAAAAAAAAAAAAGAATAAACTGGACATAAGCAACACACTTTGGAAGTCATTGTTTCCTATTACCCCCAGATGGAACTGACTCGTTGCAAAGAAACGAGCTCATGGTCATCACTGATTTAGCATTCTTGTGAGATAAAATGTTAAATCACTTTATATACCCTTTTTGTGTAACTGTATTTTATTTTGAAGGCATGTTTAAATATAATTAAAAATATTAAATCAAAACTATCAGAAACATAAACAATCAATGCCCCACCCCCCAACGTTTAATGGATCAAAATATATTTCCATTAAAAAAATAAAACTACAAAAAAATTGCTCAAAACATGTTTTAGTGTAAGAAATCTTGGAAGGTAAGTTTATAACAGACTGAAGTCAGTATAATAAAACCATACCTGGGCCTGATATTTTAAATCTTTCCTAATTTTTCCTGTAGTAAAGTTCCATACTTCAATAAAACCATCAACAGATCCTGTAACAAGATATTGTCCATCTGGAGAAAATCTGGCACTTTCCACGTGTGCTTTTTGTCCAAATTTAATTTGCTTTGAAAGCTGAGTAGGATATTTTTCTTCCTCTTGTTCTTTAATGGCTGCCTTACCACGGAACAAATCGATGGTTGTACCTGTATAATAAAATAGTCATTTCTAAACCAGTTTTTACTTTAATGGACAGTAATATTCATACAAATTTTTAGAATTCTTAGTAAAATCTAAAAGCTTAACGTCTTTTTAAGGAGATCACTTCTTATATTCACATAATTGTCAAACTCTGGGGAATAAGTATTTAGTAAGTTTATTTTTTTAGTCAACTATTGGAAAAAGAAAAGAGTGCCTGAAAACTACTTCGGCTACCTGCCTCAAAAGAGTATTATTTTTTTTTAAAGTTAATTATTTTAGCTATTATAAAATTGGGGGGGGGGGGGGGGAATTAGCCACAAAGGTCATAAAAATTGCTAACATTAATGATTGGTAATTTAGAGCTGTGTAACTATGTAATCAAAAATTAAGACTAAGACTATTTTAGTCATGGAGTAATGGATTTTCATTAAATGGTACATAACAGATGAATTTGCTTAATTAACAGTGTAAAACTTTTGAGAAATGAGTATTTAGTGAGTTTAATTAAATAGTCATTATGATGAAATAATGGAATACCCCATAAAACTAATTAGAGTACCTTTCTTAAAAGTACCAGAAAGAATTTTATTAATCTACTTATAAAATATGAGGGCAGGGGGAAATTTTCCTGCTGAAATTAAATATCAAGGTCATAACACTTGCTAGCATAAACAACAATTGGAGATTTAGAGCTGTTTAGAGATATGAAAAATCAATTCTAGTCTTAGAGTAATAGATTTTCATGA
Source organism: Cheiracanthium punctorium (assembly GCA_038373885.1). Classification (NCBI taxonomy): domain Eukaryota; kingdom Metazoa; phylum Arthropoda; class Arachnida; order Araneae; family Cheiracanthiidae; genus Cheiracanthium; species Cheiracanthium punctorium. The sequence continues at coordinate 158,830 of JAWZYV010007093.1, forward strand.
AATGGTACATCAATAGATGGATTTGCTTCTTTTAAATGCTCATTTAACATTAAACAATCACTTCAAAAAAGGAAATAATTAAATGCAGTACGTATTCCTTTGTTCTATGATTCTAGCTTCCTAAGATCTTTTGACAATGCTCATACTGCACTGTTTTAATCATTAGCTTTTGCTTCATTCATTAGAAGATTTTTGAAAAACTTTTTTGGGGGGAGGGGGGGCGGGGGGAAGTTTTTTTTTCTAGTTTTTTAATAGCCTTAATGTCAGTGCTGTTTATAAGTATATTTATAGATTTTTTCTCTAAATAGTTTTGAATATGATGCTTGTCTTTTCCTTTGTAAGTTCTTATTTAACCTATCCAACAAGAGCATAAAAAGTCAGCAATGCATTCTTTCATTCGGAACCTGACTAAACAAACAAAAGGCTCGGACAGACATCTCTCATGGGGCTCATTTTGCACTGATCTGTTAGTATTCACACATACAACATATGACAAACAATAGTTTTTGTTTATTTTAATCACATATGGATGCATTAGGGTGGTACAAAAAAAAAGTATTTTTTTCAACTATTAATACCTCTGAAAAGTTGGGAATTTGGGTGAATAAAAAAGTGTCAAAAAAGAAATAAAATCAGTTCATATCTTCTGATCATGCATCTGCCCTAAGGTTTGCTGAAATGTGAAAAAATTAACGATAATTGTAGATATTTTAAAATTAGCCTGTTTCTGAATGTAACTGCTCAAATTCTTATGAATGCAAGCCACTCAAAATAATGCTCAAATGTTATTTAAATCCATCAACATTTTACGGTCAGGCATTTCCTAGAAATTCAATGAGATTTCGATAAAAATTTACATACAATGGTAGATTAGAGTTGAAGAGGGAAAATATACTAATTTACAATGTTTTTTTCCTTTATTGAATACAAATTCAAAATCATCTTATTTTAAAACGTTAGTAATATTTGTAAAAAATTTTTAAGCTGTTCACACTCAAATTTTTACCTGAGCGGTGTTTTTTTTTTTTTTTTTCCAAGGAATTAATGCAGAGCACATGGCACTGTAATACCAATTACTAACAAATTTTCAGAATATCTAGAATACTGAGCTAATAAACTTACCTGGAGGAAGAAGTCCTTGATGTTGCTGCCATTTTAAGGCTTGGCCTAGTAAAGCAAGCAAACGTGAAGGAGGTACCACACTCACTTCACCAGCTAAAGCTTGTGCAATAGCAGCTCTTCTCCTTTCTTTACTACTGCCTTCTGGGTATGCCTGTTGAAATTTAATTCAGAAAAGAAGTTATAAAATTATATCATGATATTGTACAGGGTGTCTACCACAAAAAATAAGCTTGATTTCTTGACCTTTTCTTGACCATAACAAATACGAAACTAATATCAAAAATACATCGTGCCAGGGATGCAGAATATGTTCTATCCGGCGATCTACGATTGGAGGAAATTTTAGCCATCTGGGGAAATTTTGCAGAAAAATATACAACTGATTTTGATTTTAACAATGAATAAAAAAATTCTTCGAGTTTTTCTTTTCCGTGCCCATTTTTAAAGCAATTTTTTTTTCAAATTTTTCACTGATCAGCCGTTTGCTTTCAGTTAACTTGGACCAATTGCTATTTAAAAAAAAGAAGATTTACCATTGATCGCCGAAAAGAGATTTGCAATATAGCTTGTACATTGCAAATCTTTTTACGGTAACACAGAACTTATGGAAGTCTATAATATATCATAAAACTTTGGGGAAATTGAAGTTATTAGCTATGAAACACACACACACATGGGGATCAGTGATAATTATAATTGGAATCCAAGTTATTGTTTTTAAAAATGAAAATGTGGAAAATAATCAAAACACTGAATTTAACAGGTAATGAAGGGAGAAAAAAAAATTACTCTTAAATACAACAATTTTTGAGGAGAGAAGGTGGATAACTGATATACTTTTCTCAAGGTTTGAAGCAGGGGCGTAGCCAGGGGGGGGTGATATCGGATATATCCCCCCCCCAAAAATTTTTCCAGGTGCATATCCCCCCCCCTCCCCCGAAATTTTTTCCTGGCTACGCGCCTGGTTTGAAGATACATACTTGCCAACTTTTGAAATTGCCAAGGTGTAAAACAACACGCAGTTGACATATTGAACTATTGTCAGTTCAGTATACAACTATTTGGCAGACATCATTTTTGATGATGTTTGCTAAATAACATGTAAATGACATTTTAAATGAATTTTATAAATAGCAAACGAACAGTATTTTAAAGTTTTCTTATGAAATAAACACGTGAAAAACTGTTAAGTTTGTCTGTTTGCATGGTTTAAATAGTATAAAATAATAAAATTTACATAACACACTTAATATATATTTCTTAAGCAAAAAAAAAAAAAAAAGAAGAAGAAGAAGCTACAGCGAACGGTTTTAATCCTCGCCTCAGGTCGGGAGGGAGAAGAGTGGACACTCAGCAGATGCCCCCCTCCACACACACACCATTGATAAGAGGATAAACAAATCAACTTCTTTTCTCCCAGGAAATCACTCGTGAAATCAAAATACAAATTAAGGAAGTTAAGAAAAGATACATAAAATAATTTCTCTGACTGAACTTAGCAGAAAAAATTAGAAACTAGAATTTGAATGAAATGGAAAAAACGTAGTTGAGTCGCAAATCGTGACCTAGTGCTTCATTTCTTGACCTTTTCTTGACTTTCGTGACCTTTTTCCCATTTCTTGACTTTTCCGTGACTTTCGTGACCTTTGCATGATGGTAGACACCCTGTTGTAGTTTTTCAAGATTTAAAAGAATATACTAGGTAAATGCAAAGCAAACCAACTCAACCAGCAGATATTTGCACAAGAAAAATTATTTTATTTTCGGTCTGGGGGAGGGGGTGGTGCAACACTACTAATTTTAAATCTAAGAATTTTTAAGGTTTTACTAATTGAATGTAGCTCTTACAAATGAAATTAAAATTCAGATTCACTTTCCTAGAAAAGATGGGAGGATGTAGCACCTTAAATAATAGATTCAGGTTTATATATTAGCCTCCTAATTCCCCTTTTGGTTATAAATCAGCACCCTTCCTATCTTAGAATACCCAAGGAATGATCATAGAATATCCATTTGAAAAAAAGTTGAATTTCTGAAAAGTGGAGAAAAAGGAAAGGTCAGGGCGGGAGAATCAAGTTTAATCCTAGATAAAAAATAGACTGGTTTTAACTATTAATCTATAGAAATTTTATGCAAGTTTTATAAAGAGAGAATATAGTATACATGCATTGCAAATAACATACATTACATGAGTTTAAAATTTATTTTTTAAAAAAATCTGAAAGCTACAATTTTAACCATAACATTTGGAAAATGTTCTTCTCTCAAACATTGTACCCTGGTTTTGTTAAATATTTTTTAAGGGAAATTATTATTACTATAAGCATAAATAATTATTTAGTAATAAAATTAAGAAACAAAAGTAAAGAACTTACCTCCCTAGGATCAAAATATGAACGAGCCAAAAGGTTTTCCAAATGAACATGGCGATCTGGCGCCTCTTGCTTCAATTTAATCATAGGATCCGTTTGTCTCAGTAAAGATCTTGCAGCACCAAGCTCACGTAATTCAATAAGTTCCAACACAACCTACAGTAATGATAAAGGCTAAATCAATAAATATGGTCATTTAATTTGATTCAAAATATGATACTGATCAATACAGATTTTATTTGTTGACTGTTTCATTACTGCACATTTCTAGGAAATCCATAAAATTATCGGTAATTATGTTTTATTTTGCTTATATTATTTCAAGATGAAATAAGAAGTTTAAAAAATGACATTTTGAATTTTTACATACAACACAGCAAAACATTAATAAATAATTTGCAATGTGTTAAAAATGTTTGTTTAAAAAAGTAAAATTCACTACAATATGTATGATGTTATTTTTTTTTTTTTACCCCTTTTTCAATTTACAATGTTAACAGTTTCATAAAAGCATTCTACACTGATTTAGGTTTTATGTAAGTTATTTAAGACAATTACTGAACAAGTAAAATAAATAAATAAAATCTTTTTTACATAAATAAATACTTTTTTAACTCTAATTTTTTGAATGCTTTACTTTACCTGCTCATACAGATCAATCAGCTTTTTATCGGGCAATTTCAAAGATTGGACAACTTTCAACACAGTATCCCAGTGTCCATTATTGATGTCTTGAACAAAACTGTCCACACTATCCACAGTATTCAGAGATATAGAAGTTTCTTCCTGTGTATTATAACAAAAAACAAATTATTTCATAAACTGTTAACAGACTATTGATCATAAAATTTAGAAAACTGCAAAATCATATACTATACACAAAACTGCTGCAATAAACATCCAGCTTGTGATGAACATTTAATGTAACATTTTTTACTTTCTGAACATGTACCACATAAGGAAAATACTGTAATCATGAAAATATTTGACTATGTGATTTTGATGTAGTTACATATTTTGAGGTATATGCTATTTTTATGATGATGCATGTATGTGAACACGATAGCTCCTGTATGGTGCATTTGAATGAGCTTAAATTGGTAAATATATTATACAACCTGTGTAGATTTTGGATTATGTAGGAGTTAATAGTTTTTATACAGGGGTACAAAAAAGAATTTTTATATATTATGGCCTATAGACACAAATTGTTTATTTTAGATGTATTAAATTAATGACATAAACATACAAATTTAGAAGAAAATAATTATACATCATACAGAGCCTGATTATGACCAATGGCGCCCCGGGCATTGATGAATTTGGAGGCCCCCAATCTATGAAATTTGTCTTCATAAAATTTTGATATAAAAAATATACTTCAGAACAATATTTGAAATTGGGGGCCCTGGGCAAAGCCCCAATTTGCTCATGCGATAATAAGGCTCTGACATCATGTTATAATTTTAATTTGTACTTCAGCTGAATTATTTATCAATTCAAATTCATTTAAATGCTTAGTAACAATCAAGTGTTTGGTTAAGTCAAGTGGAGTCACTACACAGTTTCTTTTTTAAGTTAGGATAAATTTTTTATAATAATAGCCAGTGGTATAGCGAGAAACTTTTCATTGGGGAAGGGGGAGGGGTTACAACTACTGCAATTCCTATATATATGTGTGCAGGGGTCACGCTGTTGATCGCCAATGCCACAAATTGCGAAAATAAAATTAACTTGGTGAAAGAAAATATGTTTTGGCAAAAATATTGACAATTGCTTTTTTTAATGATGTCCGGAAAAATCTAATTTTGCAAATGAATTGGGGAAATGTTAAAAAGAGCCAGCACAACCCCTGTGTGTGTGTGCCTGTTAGAGAAAAAGAGAGAGAGAAGAAAACACATTTTGTATGACAAAAAAATTCCTCATGGGTAGGTTGTAAACCCCCTAACTCTCTCCCCCCCCCCATAGCTACGCCACTGATAACATTTTATAAAGCTACTTTCTGGTTAATAATACAAAAAAATAAATAAATAGTATTTAAAGGTTACAATTAAGAACTTTGAAAACACTATATCTATAATATAATATAGCATGATCATATTTTGAATGGTACAAAAGGTCCACTCTTTCTCAGCTGCTAGTTTTTTTACCTTTTCCTCCTTTCAAGTGTCAAATTGTGCAGGGTATATTTTTACTTCCTTGTACGTAGTATAAGGAAGTAATGTGATCCCGAAAAATTTTGGGGGCCAAATTTCGACAAAAAAACCGATTTTGACTACCTCTAAATTTAATTTTAAGAATTTTTTCGATGCATCTCATCGTAGGCTAGCATGCACGATCATATTAACGCGTCTGCAACTCATTTTGACCAGCGGCGAGTCTATTGTGGTCAGTTTTTCCATGCCGTCTGTACGTACGTACGTATGTATGTAACTCGCATATCTCAAAAACTATTGGTCGTAGAATGTTGAGATTTGATATTTAGGATTGTTCTATGATCTAGTTGTGCACCTCCCCTTTTGGTCGCAATCGAATGTATAGTTTATGTACAGGACCGCCCAAAAGATTCGAAATACATTACTCTCTATGGGTCGAAATTCATTAAACTTGCCTAACTCAAAAACTATTAGGCGTAGAATGTTGAAACTTTATATTTAGGATTGTTGTAACATCTAGTTCTGCACCTCCCCTTTCAGTTCCATTCGACTGGACAGTTTATCTACAGAACCGCCTAAAAGATTCGAAATACATTACGCTCTATGGGCCGACATTCATCAAAGCGTTTTTTAGAGGTTTTGGGCTATTTCAAACGACTCAGGAGTGATATATGCTGTAAAGAGTTAGAAAATGAATTTCTCCATTAAAAAAAGTGTCTTTATCATTTACAGTTCTGCGACAGGAACACTCAAAAGATTTCCAATACATTACGGTCAATGGCAATTTTAGGGGCATTCATCCATTTCAAGCACAATACCGTCCTACCACATAAGTTAGGTAATGGTCCGACCACGGTCACGTGCCTCCCTCAAGAACTATGCCAAAAGTCGCCAAGCTTGGCGACTTTTGGTGTACGTGTGTGCATATTTAACTCTCAAATCTCAAAAACTATTATGAAATTTCATATGTAAGATTGTTGTAACATCTAGTTGTGCATCTCGATTTTTGGTTCCAATCTACTGGAGTTTCTTTACAGGACCACCAAAAAGAATTTCAGTACTTTAATGTCTATGGAAATCTTCAATATAATACAATTGTAGTCAGTCATTGTTTGGTACATGCCCAAAATCTCGCCGTCTGTCCTCGACCTTGGCGAGTTTTGCCGAAATGTTGCCAAATTTGGCGATAGTCAGTCATTTGGTCCATGCCCAAAGTATCGCCATTTGTCATCGTTCTTGGCGAGTTTTGGCGAAATATCGCCAAATTTGGCGATAATCTGTCATTGTTGGTCCATGCTTAAAATCTCGCCAAATGTTGTCGACATTGACGAGTTTCGCCGAAATATCGCCAAATTTGGCGCCAAAAATTATTTTGTATTTTGTATAACTCTAAAGCTTTAACCCGTAGAATTTTGAACTTTTGTATTTAGAACTATATTATAATATCTAACTGTTTTCAATATCTTTTTTGACAGCAATCGACTAGGAATTTATTTACAGGGTGAGCCAAATGACTTTAAATACATTAAGGTGTATGGATGCATTCAATTCATTGAAAGTCAGTGGTGGTCAATGACTACTTTGGCTATCCCTAAAATCTCGCAAACTATCTCAAGTTTGTCGGCTTTTGGTGAAATATCGCCAAATAAAGTGACAGAAGGAAATCTTTCAAATTGAACTCAACTTGGCGATATCGAAATATTTGGCTAGAAATCGCTATACCTTACTATTATTGATATTTTATCTCTTTCAAACAAATAAGTTTAGAGGAAGTGCGTAAAAAAACATTTTTGAATTAATAAACGTGCAAGGAAGTCATGTGTTGGACACATCAGATTTTTAGTTCTTGCTTTCTTACCTGCATACATGGTTTTTTTACAGAAACCATCTTTTGTAGAAAGAGTAAACCTTTTAGACCATCCAAAGCAATCACATTGCATTATTTTTTATTTAAAGTGTTTTTTACGAGAGTTCTTAATTTTAACTTATCTAGAGGAGCCTTCTAAGAGGAATGGTTTAAAGCTTCTTTAAAAAATATTCAACAAAACCTACTCATTTAGATTAACAAATACATTCAACTACTCATTAGAAGTCATTAAAATGATCTTCACAACATTACTGTAACAGCTATAAACACGAACAGAAAAAAGAAACCTTTTTATATGTAGAAAATTTAATTTTAAAGATTGCAAGCTGCAAAAGTTATCACTAAAACATTTCTACGAAGAAATGACAAATGAGGCAAAAACTAGACAGGAAGCAGTAGTACAACATAATGCTTACCAGAACTAAAAAAAACTTAATATAAAAAATTAGAGATTTTTACCTGAAGAGACTGGAGAGTTCGCACAAGATTATTCTCCTTTAAGTACTGCTGTATGAGACGGATGACACTATAACAATAATTAAAAAAGAAAAAAAAAAAGTTGTTAGTTAAAAATTAAACACAATATTATTTTCATTAACATATATTTGTACTTTCAAAAATCATTTTATGTTGCAAATTATTTAATTAACTATACCTGAAATTTATAAAAGTTTTTCATTTAATACTTTAAGCTGAAAAAAAAAGTGGCAATTAATTAACTTCTAAAACGGGCCGCTAATAAAATCATTAAGCTCCATTTCCATAAGAACACTGGAAGTAAAGTGGTGTCTTAAGTCACTTTTTTACCCCCCCATTAAAATAATTATAATATTCTTAGTAGAAGATGTGGTTTAAGACTAAGTTTCTCTCTAAGTCAAAAGGTATATTATCGATCCCTACTTATAGATTGTTTTAATTATTTTTTAAATGCCAAAGTTAAAAGGTACTGTTTTTGTTTGTGAAAGAAAATAAATGTTTCTTTAATTTAACTGCAAATGATAGTACTATATATTTTGATTATAAAGAAGTGAGATGAAAGACCCTAATAATTAATATTTCATTCAGGGTTGTGATGATTTTGCCCAGCCCGAAAAAACCCGGGTGGGTTTTTTCGAAAAAGCTCACTTGAAAAAAACCAACTGGGTTTTCTCAAAAATTTCAACTTTAATTACGTAGATAATACATCTCTTAACATCAGTACACCACTTGTAAAGTTTATAAGCAGCTCCCTACCTCCCCCCGCACCACCACTACCTAAGGGAAAAAAAAAAAAATCGGACTTCACATAGGCATTAAAACTTTCTAGAGTAAATTCTTATGCCTATCTGTATTAAAATGAATAAGGATTTTTTTAACCATAAAAAAATCATTAGTTAAAAAAGTTATAACTAAGCACTAGTATATCACTGTTAAAATTATTACTAATAGTCAATTTATCTAAAAGCAAACCATTTTTTCATGTATGATTAATAATTGTAATCAGTTATTATTATTAAATTAACCACTTTTTATTTATGATTGATTTTTGTAATCAATTAGTTTGCTTTAAGTTGCATTTAGTAATAAGCAAATTTTTTTTCAAATATTTTGAAACCCCATCCCTTCTTCTGAAAAACACCTGATAAAACCCAGATAAAGCCCAAAAAACCCAGTGGGTTGGGTTTTTAACAACTGTGATTCATTAGTTTGCCTGATTGTTTTACCTTTTGCTAGCCATGCTGTATGTATAAAATTATGCCAAACTAGTAAGAATAGCATTCAATAAAACTACTTGAAGTGTAAAAATTGAATCTGGTTTTAATTGTGTCTCTTGCCTTTCTGTAATAAGTAAGCTGAATCCTGTTTTTTTCTACCATGTCCCGAATTTTAAACACAAGTCTCGTAAATCGTGCATAAAACTTAGTAAGTTTAATGAAAACCTCTCTCATCTGGACGCTGTGTACACTAATGAGAGCTGGCGTAAGTGAAAGCTGTTCGAGGTTCCAATGATCTCCATAATTAAACGTCTGAAGGTGCCGATTGCTAGGTCTCTTATCTGGAATTGGTTCAATTAGGTAACTCCCAATCAGGCTGAATAAAATGGAAGCCGATCCTTTTCGCCCATTACCTGTCTTATATTAAGGATATGGCCCTGCTTCACAATTGTCAGAGGGCATCAGAAACAACTCATAAAATTTCCCAGTTTCGGCACTTTATCATATGTGTTTGGACAACGCCATCTTGGAAAAAAGACTCTGGAAGGAAAGGAGCATAATTTGCTAGGCAAGACTTCACAGAATTAGAATTAATTTTTTTTAAGAAGGAAGAATTCTGTACATTTAACATCTAAAATTGTGTCGACAGCTCTAGCAAAAGTAAAATGTACCTACATAATATCGAAACAGATTTGGCACTTGTGGCTCTTATAATGGTCACCACAATCCAATTTGCAAGATAGTTTAGGTCAGGGATGGGCAAACTACGACCCACGGGCCAAATCTGGCCCGCAGATAGAATTTTAAATTTGCCGGTCCGACGGAAATTAAAAGAAAATATATATTTATATATTATATATCCATATTAAGAATTATGAAAATGGCTTGAAAAAACTGCATTTTGTGTTCGACCGCAGATTTCAAGATTTCAGGGTCTTCAAACAGAATTGGATATTTTTACGATGCCTTTCAATGTAAATTGTGAAGCAGTGAGGTCCGATTTGCAGCTTGAATTAATTGAGTTGCAATCTAACAATCACCTCAAGCAGTTGTTTCTAAATATGCGAAAGTTAGATTTGCAAATCATTATTGAAAGTAACTTTCCCAAATTTAATATCTCACTCCCAGAAAATTAGTGTTATGTTTGCTTCATCTTATATATGTGAACAAGTATTTTCAACTAAGAACCTTAGAAAGAATTCTTTCAGAAGTAGACTGACAGATGAACATTTACCCTCGTTCCTTAGAATCAGTACATCTCACTTCGAACCTCAATATAAGAAACTTTTAAAAATGAATTCATCTCATTAACATATTTAAATTGTAATGCATGTATATTGTTTTTAAAAATGTAGAAAAATTTATCTTGCCTCACCAATTTTTTTTTTTTTTTTTTTTTTGGCCCGTGATCGAAAAAGTTTGCCCATCCCTAGTTTAGGTGATATCTCCCAAAAACACTGCTGCATTCTTACAGACATTTGCAGTCCTAAAGTGCAGCTGTGATCTTTGCACAACCCTTAATATCATCAAACAAGTTTGGTGCTCTCTATAACTTAAAGGTAGAGGAATTTCTGTCATTACGCGAGAATAATCTTTTATTTTAAACTGCTAGAAAATTCAGTTTTAGATACTGGTTTAAAAGCAAGACAAAACAAAGAAAGATGTTCTAAATAAAGTTTGGAATGACTGTTGCACGGCAGAAAACATATTACAGGGATTGATACAGACAAAATTTTTTACTTATACTTTTTATTGTGCTGCAAATGATCATAATTTGAGTTTCACATTCATTCAAGCACGTGTCAACACGCGCGAAGTCAGCCAAGAAAGGAAGGACAAAACTTGCAAGAACCCTACCATTTTTATTAAAATATGCAGAAATTCTTAAATATATAAGGACTTAAGAAAGAAAAAAGAAACTTACTCGGCCGATTCAATTTCAATAGACATCTTTACTTCAATTAATGTCTATCATACAATAAGTGCATCAATTTTTCCCACACCAGTACAAACTACCATATAATTACTAATAATAAATAACAACACAATCAGCTCCCTAAAGCAGTGATGCCAATGTTTTTGGACAAGTTTCCCCTGTTTGGAGCCTCAAAAGTCCCTGTTTTCCCCTGGTTCATGAAATCCAATGAACGATTGTGGCGCCATCTAGTCTTCTCATAGATAACTAATTATTTTATATTGTACATTAATAGATATATATATATATAATCTATAATATTAGATGTAATATTATAATATAAAATATAGTAATACTTTAATATTAATATATACATATATATTATTTTAGTGTCGAACTTTTCCTTTCTCTTTAGATTTTTTTCAATTCTGTTGAACAACTGCAATATATTCCAGTTTCACTATTATTTGCTAAGTTTAGAGGAAGTGCGTCGAATTATTTTTGTTCTAATAGACGTGCAAGGAAGTCATGTGTTGGACACATCAGATTTTTAAATCTTGTTTTGGGGGGCCCTACAGATTGGGCGGGGATCAGTCAAGTCACTGGATGTTGAAAAGAGTGGGTAAAGGGGGGGAAAACCAGATGTGAATGTCGACCGGACCTCCCTCCGACAAGCGGACTTCACAGGGCGGGTTGCTCGACCATCTGGGGCGAACTAGGGAAAAAGGGTGGAAACAGCCGCCCTAGGGCGCTTCTTGTTTTGGGGGTCGGTGTGATCATACTCAGGAAACTCGGCAACAATCTCATTATCGAGATTATGAAGTTTGTCGAAAAAGCTGTTGGTGAGTTTGTGTATGTGCTCCCGTAGGAGCGGTATGTTTATGTCGTTCCGTATAGTACTATTCGAGATGAAAGGGTGACCGCGCCTAATTTTTCTCAGGATGGCGCTTTGTTTGGACTCAATTTTTTGTATATTTGTTTTAGCAGAGCAGGCCCAAACCGGGGCTGCATATGTGGCAACAGACCTGACGAAAGACGTATACAGTAGCGATTTGTTTTTGTGGTGGAGGGATCTGGCATTGAATAATGGTGATAGACGCTCGAACGCGGCTTTCACTTTGAAGGCAGTGTTCTGGAGGTGTTTGTTCCAAGATAGCGTCTTATCGATGGTGACACCGAGGTAGGTGACGCGGGAGCTCCACTGAATGGGAGAGCCGAGGACGTGAAGTCTAGATGGTGGGGTTTTGTATGTAAAGGACAGGGCTTGGCTTTTACTTGCATTTAGCTTTACGCGCCAATTCTTCATCCAATCGGTGATTAGATCAGTGTGCTCCTGCATGCAGTTATGTAGGGTTCTGTTGTTTATGGCATGGCCAACGATAGCAGTATCGTCCGCAAAGAGAGCTATGGAGGTATTATGATGGCGGGGTAAGTCATTTATGAATATATTAAAGAGCGTAGGCCCAAGGATAGACCCCTGGGGCACTCCGCTCCTGATAGGTCGGACGGTAGAGTAAGCGTCTTGAACTTTTACTGTAAAGGACCTGTTTTGGAGGTAATCATGAATGAGGTGGACAAATTTGTCCGGTATTTGTAGTTGAGTTAGCTTAAAAGTGAGACCCTCGTGCCAGACTTTATCGAATGCCTTCTGTAAGTCCAGAAGGAGGATAGCCGCACGTTTGTTGTTGGCGATGGCGTCATGTGCTAATTCGACAACCCGAACCAGTTGTTGAGTGGTGCAGTGGCCCTCCCGAAAACCAAACTGCTCAGGCATTAGTATGTTGTTTTGGTTTAGATGATCTTTAAGTCTTATTGAAATGATTTTTTCAGTCAACTTGCTGAGCGAGCTCAGCAAGCTGATGGGTCTGTAAGCAGCAGGGTTTGTGAGGCACTGCCCCGGCTTTGGTATAGGGCACACTACCGCCGTTTTCCAGTGAGTGGGGAAGTGTGCAGTGTGAAGGATGGCGTTTGTGAGTCTGGTGAGGCAGAAAAGAATTTTTGCGGGCACATTCCTCAACATAACATTGGTTACGCGGTCCTGACCCGGGCACTTTTTGACATTTAGTTTCTTGATGATATTGCATAGTTCTGAGGGCAAGGTCGGCGGGATGCTATGTGTAGAAGTTTGATTGAGGTAGCTCCTAACGTGGCTAGAAATGGTGGCGTGACGGGAGGCGAGGGCAGGGTCTTCGTCTTCGTTAGAAAATTGCTCTTCATAAGCGTTGGCTAGGATGTTAGCCTTGTCCGTGTCTAGGGTGTAATACATATTTCCGTCCTTAAGAGGGGGAATGTGTGATTTTTTATGCGTGATCTTCCGTATTGCTTTCCACACAGAGCCATCGTGAGGGGAGAGCCCCTCGATGTAGGAATTCCAATTCTGATGCTTGTGCGTGGCAATTTGTCTTTGTACTTCGGCCCGAAGGCGGTGGTAGGTGGTTCTGTCCGTAGGGTTGAGAGTTCTTTGATAGGTTTTTCTCGCCCTATTACGTCGGTTGATGAGGCCCCGGATGTTGGGGGGGAGTTTAGTGTAGTTACCTGCTACCGCCGGGCGGGAAGCTTTTTGATAGGCGTAGAGGATGAGATCCGAAAGTTTTTTGGCTTCTTCATCTATTTCCGTACTAGTATTTAGTGTGGTGCGAGGGAAAGGGGTACAGAGGAGCTCCTCCGTGAAGTGGGACCAGTTTGTATGTAGTCTCGTGCAATCCCTGCTAATGATATTTGTGTCTAAATCGAATTGGACCGGAAGGTGGTCCGAGGAGAAGTGATTTATAGTACGGCTAGAGATGAGCTGTTTAATGTTATTGTATAGTATTAGGTCAATAGTGGAATCACCGTGAGTGGGGGTTTTTAGGGTAGGAGAGCTTTGCATGGTTTTGAATAAGGAATTTTAATAGACCCGTTGGCCCCGTCCGACAGTTATATACCTTGCCCGTTTCCACGCAAAAGTGTGGTGGGCGTTTCATGGTCCGCCGCCGGGCAATAATGTTTGGGCCATGGGCAAGTGGCTGAGGAGTTTTGCGGAAATCGTCCGCCGGAAAGTTTATTTTTGGCTTGATATAGGCCGAGGAGATCATGAGATCGCCTTGAGCTGTATGTACAAAAATTGAGGTAGCTTCAAGTTCGTCTAGAGAGATGTTGGAGATGTATGAGTGTGGGATACAGGTTCTAATGTATATCGCAGTACCGCCTGTATGTCGCTAATGTATATCACAGTACCTGACATTGGTCTGCTCAGCGTGACCAGAGCGCAACCAGAATGACCCTGCTAGCGAGGTGGGTTATTACGGTTATTAGCGTAGTGTTGCCAATGTTTATTTCTGTTTTCTTGGTTGGAATGGAGGATATCGCCTCCTTGGGTTCGAGGCTATAAAAGTCACGTGACGGTGGAAAACAAACAACCATTTCTCCATAGGCTTATGTGCTGGACTCCTGGTAATAAGCGCAAAATCAAAAAAATAATAATTATACCTCTGTATTGTGCTGCCTACGAATGTTTCAATAACTCTCTGGAACCTGTACATGACTGCAAAAAGATATCTCTCCAAAGATTCCCATTAAAAAGTGCTAACATATTAAAACTTATACTGAGACGAGGCTATTTCAGCCACGTGTGGATGGAAAATATACACTTCAGCCAATCAGATTACAGGGCCACTCATCAACACAGCCGAAAGGTCACGTGTTGGTGGAAAAATGACGTCATATCGATATCCTCCATTGGATGTGGTGAGGATGACCGAAACCGGTTGACAACCGTGACGTCACTTAACCAAAGAATGACCGTAACCGGTAGCACCGGGGCATAACCAACCGGTGAATTCTCGAACGCGCCCATTGGCATCACTGTCCTAAAGCTATCACTGTCAAGTTAGCAGAAATAGCCGGTACGCTATTTCTACTAGCATTTTCGCCGATCCCAACTGCTTAGGCTAATAGTTGCATCTGCGCACGCTCGCCTCCTTGACTCTCGTGGAGATCAAGAGAGCGAAACCAGGAAAGAGCTTTAATGATAATGCTGGCGCCATCTATTCCTTCAAAATATAGTTAGTTTATTATAGTAATCGTCCATATGAATTGTTCATTAAATTAGATTATCTATTATCTTCAACGAATATTTTTCAACGCCTGTACTTATCAGCATGAGTCGATAAACCTCACTGACTGAATGGTTCGTTTGTAAAGTCTGTCCTGATAAATTGAATCCGGAATCCAGACCTGTTTCAAAGAGGAACTGGACAGCCAAACCTAGGTTCCATCGGCTGTGTAGCTGATTTGAAAATATTACCTACTAAACGACGGAATAAATACTACCGAATTTATTTATTTATGTAAGCGGCAGGGAGACATGCCTGCTTGAAATATATAGTCCATAATAATATTGTGTAGGTAATTATATTAAATGACCTGATATACTGTTGACGCATTTCATTTTTTGTATCCGATATATATTGTTTACTTTCAATCAGATATTACGCATTAAGTGTGTTTTTTTTATGAAATTATAGAAATGCCATGCAATACTTCTCAATTTTTTTAAATTCAGGTTTTCCCTTTGATGTCGAAAACTCACGATTTTGCCACAAAGAATAATTGCTGTATTAAAAAATCTTAAATATATACTTTTGAAAGGTGTCTTTTCAATTATCGATGAGAAAAGTGGTTTGGATTAGGTAAAATGACTATTAACCCTTTAACGCGCAGTGTTCACGCTCTGGGAACACCAAACTCTGACGTTTTGACTACTGCCAGTCACGAAGAATAGATTTGATTTTTATAAAAATAGTTGCGGGTGACATAGCTCCACGAGAATCCTTTACTTTTAGCACGTCATTTCCCGTCAAAAAAAATTGTCACGATTATTTTTAACAGCACTGACATCTGCTGAAACATGAAAGAATGCGAGAACAGCTGGATAGATTGCCCAATGCTGAAAAAGGGGTAGCCGTTGCCATCGCTCGACTTAACTACGAGCAAGATGGCGGACGATCGAAGCGTTCATCGCGTGCCACAGATCTAGAGACCCCTTTTTGACGACAGCTGGCTGTGCGGCACAGCCAGCTGTCGTCAAAAAGGGGTCTCTAGATCCAGCTGTTCTCGCATGCTGAAAAAAGGCTGCCCTTTTTCCAGCATTGGGAAAGGGTTAACCAGTGGTGGGGGAAAGTTTTGCTAAAGGATTCAATTTACATTCAGATTGTAAGATATTGATATACTAATGAGGAAAAACTATTGCTCTAATGAATAGCTAGTGCTAATTATTAAAGTGTTGCAGAAACTTATTAAGTTTTAATAATTCTATGAAATTTAAAAAAGTCAACTTTTATGGTTTAAACTTGATTCCTTGGGTAGGGGAGCATGCCTCCTCTGGATCCTCTAATGGGTCCTGCCTTAATATGAAGCTAAATGTTTCTACTGCCAGGCTCACACATAGTCTCTTTTTTCCCCTAAAAGTCTTGTTTTTTAGTTAGAACTCTCTAAAAGTCCCCTTTTCATGTAAATGGTTCCTATTTTCTCTTTTTCACCATGGATTCCAGCCAGTCCGAAGTGGTACTGTGGTAACTCTCAAACGAGAAGCACCTGTAAGAAGCCTAATTGCAAACTGACTGAGAAACCTATCCACATAAATGCCAGAAACTAGAATCTCTACTGGTCCTACTTATTTACAATGAAAATTGGAAACTGAAATATGTATCTTAGATCTACCTTTTCACCATCGCATTTTAATAATCCAATCTGAGAAGACAGGAGAACACACATGGCAGATCCAGATGGAATTCTAGGAGGGGGCCTCTGAACATTTTACATAGGTCTATAAATTGTTCAAAATGCAAATTGAACATTTGAAATCATAAAATATTTGAATCTAAAGTTGTAAAGCAAAATTTCAGAGGGGGCCATGGCCCCCCATATGGGAGTTGCCCTTGTGAACACAGATGAAAAAATTAGCGTGCTTCTTTTCTATCTGTTTTTTGGGTTTTTTTTTTTTTTTTTTAGCATCTACTTTAAATTAACGCAGTCAGTGTTTACATTTGTAAACATGTTTAATTCTGTACCATGATGAGTAGCATAACTAAATAAATACTTAATGGGATCTTCACAATTACATGGCAACATCAGAACAGGATGGATCTAAGTCAAGTGCACAAAGAATTCCTAACTTTAGGATGGCTACCAAAAAGTTAAAAATTCTAAATACTGAAAAAGAAAGAGTTACTAATTAAAAAATATGTATTAAACAAAATTGTTCTTCAGTGTTATTTTTCTTCATTCGTGCAATCGTTATCTTTACTGTGCTTCAACAGGAACTCTGTTCTCCCTTCTCCCCCTCCCCTTTTGAAATGCACTTTTTATAAATATCTTAATATATTTTGTCCAAATTTAAGTTTAAAGAATTACAGAAAGGTTTAATTTTTCACAAAAATGCAGATAATGATAATCCACCCAAAGTTGAATTCATTATAGCCACTTAAGACTGAATTATGCTGACTTTTAAAAAAACTAATAGGGTCATTCCGTAGTATTTGGCTTCACAAGCTTGAAAAAAAAAATTTAATAAAAAATTAAGTACAATACATCATTTTAAAGCTTGAAATATCTTCTATTAAAGTTTATCAACAAAAAATCTTTATTTTTTTTAACTAAACTGAAATTAGAGCATTTTGTTTGCAGTTATACAGAAAAATCTGTTACGTATGGGACATTATATTTTTAACTATTACTCAAAAAATATTTTACTTTATTTCAAAGTTCCTATGTTTCATAAAACCTTTTCAATAGTAGTATTATGTGAAATAAAAATAAAATAATATTTTATTACTAACTTTCAATAATAAATTTCTTTTTGTCCCGTATGAAACAATCTTGAGTTTATTTTTTAACTAATAATATTGATGACAACTGAACAATTCTTTTTCACTCTTCAACTAGTGAACTAGCTTCCCAAATTATTCAATTAAAACATTATAGCTTTTCATTTAGAAGCTGGGCACCGGCGACAAACAATAATGTGTTACATAAGGGGCAAAATTTTAATTTAAAATTAGCAAAAATGTAAGTTTTAGACCTATATGCTTTTTTGCACAATTAGCTGCACTAAGTACCAATAAAATAATATATATATATATATATATATATATATATAATATATATACATATATACATACAAGTAAACACATAGAGTTAATTATAGCTACCATTGCTGAAGTCATAGCTTGCTTGATATATTGAAATATCATTTTAAGTAATCACACACAGTTGATTTTCATCAGAAAATAAAGATAAAACTGTGATAATTTATTGTACAATAGCATCTAGCATTTTAAATACATATTCAACTAAAAAAATATGTAAATTAACTAAAAAATCCTTATTTGAGATGAAGGACTCTGGTCTCCTGACAGAAAGAGTGAGAAAACATTTAGCTGAAAAGAAAAATAAGACACCTTGATGGCTGATAAAGTCAACTATGCATAAAAAAAGAGATCAGCATAGAATGTATGAAACTGGGAAAAAGAAAAAACCCAAACAACTATGAAAAAAATTGAAAAATGAAAGAAGTGTCAAAATATATCTGTATCTGAAGAACTATTCTCAATTTCAGTGACACTGCATATTTTAGGAAAAGTTATAAAAGCATGTTATAAATGTTTTCACAAATTTTAAGTTCTTCCTCGGAAAACGAATATAAGATCTTTTAATGTAGTAAATGTATAATGGGAAGATCAGATGAAAAGATTAGATGCGTTTTCAGAAAATCCAAAAATTGGAAGAGGCTGATTTTAACAAACAAGGTGCTTCTTTGATAGCAGGCCATCAACATGCATTTTGCCCTACCTACATGCTTGGACTGTCTGGGCCTTTGGAAGCATTTTTGCTTTTCATATAAAGATATAATGATTTTATGCCCTGTAGTACAAGCAAGATAAAGAGCCTACCTCAGATGCATGCACTGAGTTACTGAAAAAATGAAACTGTGTATCAGAAGTTATAGTATGTATGATAATTATTTGTAGCTAGTAGTTGTGTAGGACATAAATGATAAATATCTTTATATATCTTTTATGAAACCATTAGGCAAAAACATGCTTTCCTTTTCACACATTTCTGAAAAGGGTAAAATCCTTAAAAAGAGACTGGCTAAGCTTGAAAAAAATGCTAAGTCCAATTTATAGTTTGGGACATTTTCCGGTACCAGTGGAGGAAGTGAAAGAAATGTAAGACATCATAGATTCTCAATGACTAGTGTAAAACATATATTTTAATTTTAAATGGTTACTACTATTTTTTAAGTGAAGCCATGCATGAAAAATCCTAATTTACATAAGAGCAATTAAAATTTTTTAAGAAATCATTAATTATAATTATATAATTAAACTTGAATACATTGATAGAGCTAATAAATTCATTAAATTAACA
Source organism: Cheiracanthium punctorium (assembly GCA_038373885.1). Lineage (NCBI taxonomy): Eukaryota > Metazoa > Arthropoda > Arachnida > Araneae > Cheiracanthiidae > Cheiracanthium > Cheiracanthium punctorium. The sequence continues at coordinate 178,368 of JAWZYV010007093.1, forward strand.
TATGTGTTAATTTTAGTTCATAATTTCTTATAGTAGCATTACTAAAATTACGTGTCCTGTACGTAACAAACAGCCTTCTTCCATAACGTAACACAAGTAATTAGCTTGTGATTAGTAGATTGCATGTAAGTAGCTTAATATTAATTAATGATACAGTTTTAAAAAAATAATTTTAAAGTTAATTAATAAATGTATATTTCTCCATTTACCCATTAAATTCATTTGTGAAAATAACTCATAAATTCAGAGCAAAATCCAGACTGCTGAAGGTACTTTAAAAACAACTTTTTGTGATGCCCCGTACGTAACAAAACTTTATTAATTAATTTAAAAAAAACTATTTGGTCCAATGAAAAGAAACTTCATAGGAATCTTGTTCAGGTGGTATATAAAACATTAAAAATAGTTGCAAACTTCCTCATTTATATTTTGATATTGAAAAATGTACAAGTATGTTAAAATTTTGCTGTAAAGTGTCCTGTGTGTAACACATAAATACGGCAGAATCACCCAATAACAGAAACACCGTTTTTTATGTTTTCAGTTTTCAGACTGTCCTGTAAGGGGTCCTATAATCTATTTTTTAAAAAAAAGCTCAATGTGCATCAGATTCAACCCCCCTCGCCACCTTTTTCTTGACTTTACCCTTCAAACTTATTTTATTTACTCGCTTAACTGTATGAAATTTTCATGCATCTGGCATTCGATGTTTCCCAAGCTTTTGCTGTGCATATACTAGAGATGTAACAAATAGTGATTTGGCCGAATACCGAATATTCGACCAATAGCTCAGGCCGAATACCGAATATTCGGCACATAGTTTAGGCCGAATACCGAATATTTGGCCGCCGAGTATTAAATTTTTTTAAATTCATTTTAACTCTAAATAAAATGTTACTTTTCAAATTTGTAGTTAAATACTAAATAACGACTAATTAAAATTCAATTTATATTATTTGTAGGTGATTAAAAACACACAACAATATATCATCTAAAAAAAAATCTTCGTCTAGAAAAAATATATTTTGCAAAGTTAAACACTATTAGCAGCATAATTATATTTTGAGATATTCATAATTTAATAAATATCCTATGATATGTGATTAATCTGACAACTATACATAAATACACTATTCTTTGGGTTTTACAGCCTCTAGGCAAACATATGTAGAAGCTTTTCAAAATTATGTTGGTAATTAAAGATCTGAAAAGATTCCTCCTACCCCCACCCCATAAAGAAGGTAGAAAACCAAGTAGTGTCACCAAATTAGAAAAGTCTGCATTTCTGTAATATTATTAAATACATTAAATTATGTTACATTCAGCTTAAAATTTAATGACTTAGGATATTTTACAATATAAAATTAGCATATTGAAGTATAAATGTGCAATATTATTTGTAAATGCATCAAAAAATACATGTTAAAACATTTTTTTTTTCTGTTTGTTTTGAAATTATTCAGCTGAATGTGTAGCAATATTCGGACACAACTATTTGGCCGAATATCTGTTCAGTATTCGGCTGACCGAATATTCGGCCAACTTAATATTCGGCCTATCGAATATTCGGCTAAACAGCCGAATACCGAATAGTGGCCGAATATTCGTTACATCCCTAGTATATACTTCTATTCCTATGAAGCATTGGATACTATTTATTGCTGATAAAAGGCAACACAGGCTGTTTAAAAAAATAATTTGTAACATTAAAAATGGGCAGATTTCGATGTTTTGTCTTGTCTACGTTTGTTTAAAACTTGCTGTTTTATTCCTCCCCTTTTCTGATCTTTTTAGGTACAAATTTAAAAATATCAGCTAAGCTGACATCCCATATCAAGAGTGTAAAAAAATCAACTGTGCTGCAAATGTTGTAGGTTGTGTATTACAAGGTCTCTTTTTTCTAGAATTTGGTCCCTTTTTCCTCTACAGATATCATTAAAAACAATTGTGAGCACTGCTACTTTCCTTTTATACAAGAGTGATACTCAGTGGTGTCTACAAAAGTTTGAGGACAAAATTGATACAAGGATATTTCAGAGGGGGGGGGGGATGTATGCAAATTAAAATAATTTGTTTGTATATATGTGTGTGCCCTTCAGGCATCAACTCTAGTTCTGTGCTTGGAGGACAAAGCAATCGAAACATGTGATCAAACGTCCGAAGCGAATACACATCTAGAGTAACATTTAAAGTAGTTTCCAAAAAGCACTACAAACTACTGATTTTTTGTATCACACTACATGTTACACTACTTTTTTTAAAAAGTAGCATGCTACACTACAAACTACTGAAAAAAATAACGGCTACTGTAGTTTTGCTACTTGTAACGCATTACTTCTCACCAGTGGCATAGCTATAGGGGGTCAAGGGGGGACATCTGTCCACAAGCGCAGCACCCAAGGGGTGCCAAATTGTATATAAAAATTCCCCATTATATTAACACAAATAGGAGTGGGCACAAAATTTTAACTGTCCTCGGGCACTGAAAAACCTAGCTACGCCTCTGCTTCCCAACCCTGCTATTAACAATAATTTTAACAATTAAATTGAAGAACTATACTTCTGCTGAATCAGAACTTTTGAACTAATGTTTTGTCATGGATAAAATAAAATTCTTACTCATTTTAATTCAAGTGATATGCGTAAAGTTTTCTCTGGGGGGAATATATATATATATATTCAGATTTTTGTACTATTACTTCACTACCATCAGGGGCTTGATGGTAGGGAAGTAATACTATGGGATCGGGCAATATTTAATTGTAAACTTTCTAAGGCTGGTTCTCCTCTCCTGGTTTTGTTAGAACTTAGATGAATATGCTGAGGTTTTTTTTCCTTGTTTAAATTTATTTGCTTCATGTGTTTTTTGCATGCCTACAGTTGTTGACATTAAGCCCCCCCCCCAAAATGATAATTATTATTTTTTTGTTAAACTTTAAATTTCAAAGAGTATATTTTTAATGATATTTATACTTTCACTTGTTTTTGCTCTTTTAGATTCTTAACATAAATTTTATTTAAACATGAATCTTCAAAGAGTATATTTTTAATGATATTTATACTTTCACTTGTTTTTCCTCTTTTAGATTCTTAACATAAATTTTATTTAAACATGGATCTTCTTCCTAAAGATCACAAGGATTTCAGTTCTAAAGATTACTGGAATGATTTTTTCTCAAAGCAGACGTCTGATAATTTTGAATGGTTTGTATCAAATATTTCTCAGTGCTTATGAATCCCTTCTATTGAAATTTGCAGTTTATGATTTTAAAACATTTCTACTTTTAGGTATGGTGAATATGATACCCTGTGTGATGTTATTGATAAGTACATTCACATAAAAGATAAAGTGCTTGTTGTTGGTTGTGGAAATTCAAAATTGTCAGCTGATCTGTATGATGTGGGTATCTACAATTCCATTAGTATTGACATAAATGCTTCTGTCGTAAAGCAGATGAAATCTAAGTATGGCACAACCCGACCTCAGATGTCTTTTGAAGAAATGGATGTATTAAATGTGAGCTAAATATTGTCTTACATTCTTATTTATTTATTTTAATACTGTACAACCTCAATTTAAGAATACTAATTGGCAAGCAAAACATTTCTTTAATTATTAGATTCCTTGATTTAACTTTTATCTAAAGAAATTTAACACTCCAAAAGTTAACTGCTGGCATAAAAATGTTGGTGAGTATTTACACTAAAACAGTTTTATATGTATAAATGACATATACATATATTGGAATCATAAATTATGTATCAATGTCAATAAAAAGCAAGGATGACCATAAACACCCATCAAATTTACTTCTTAAAAAGTGAATTTGATGGGTGTTTATAATATTAGAAGGGGGGGGGAAATTTTGTTTCAATTGATTGTGTAAATGACTTTTACATTATTGCCAACTTAAACAAAGCATACATTCAATATTAACATCAAATCTGAATGAAATTTTTGTCCTGCGGGGGAAAATTATATATATAAAAAAAAATTAAAGGAATGCATTTATTAAAATATTAGTATAATTTAAACAACTGTTATTTGAAAATAATGTTGAGTTTTCAATATTTTGCTCAAAAAATGTTAACACACCTATTATTAACTCCTTAACACCCTTGTCCCTTCAAAATCTTATATTAGCTAATTCCCAGATTCCTGGATGAAATCTATAAAGAAGTGATTTTCCCAGCTGTTGAAAGTAGAACCTATCCTTTTGAAATCAAAAGCATTGGGGAATAGTGATTTTCTATGTGTTATTCTGAAGAGTGATTAAAGGAAAACTGAAGTGATATAGAGGGTGATTGTTTTTTCCCCTGATCTGCTTGGGAAAAGTGGAAGGAATTCACTTTCAGCCTTTACAGCCCCTGCTTTCTGCTGAATATCAATTTGTTTAGGGTAAAAGATACCAAAATAATTGTTATTTTGGAAAAATATCCAATACATATATATATTACATCTCTAAGTTGTATGGTGAAAAGAAATATTTTCTTGTTAATCATAAATCAATATCTGTTTCATGTTAAAAAGAAAAAAAAATATATGAAATTATACAGTATACTTTTGAGACCACAAGCATTATGTCACATTAACCAATTTTTCATGTTAAACATTTTTGTGGTAAATATATTTTTGCAAACAAGAAACATCATAAATCATATGCTGATGAACCTATTAATGATGTAATTAAATTTTCTTTTCCGTAGATGTCTTTTGAAAATGAAGCATTTGCTGTTGTAGTTGATAAAGGAACTCTAGATGCACTTTTAGTTGATGATTCTTCTGAAACTGAAGAAAAAATTGATAAAATGTTTTCTGAGATTGAAAGAGTATTGCGGAAAGGAGGAAGATATTTGTGCATTTCACTGCTGCAGGAGCATATTCTGAATAAAGTCTTAGACTGGTTCTTAGAGAGGTCAGTTAGACTAACTACATAACTATTACTAAATACATAAAATGTTCCTGTTTATGCAAATTTAATTGTTGGTAATAGTAAAAGTGGTGAATGACTTATATTGGAGGATGCGCCATGGTCTCCCAGAATCCCCAGGATATTTTCTAAATATCTACTAATACTACTTTTTAGACATTTTAAAGAACTGAACTCTAACTGAAAATATGGCTGAATGATAAGACACTGAACATGGTAAATGGCTGAAGTATGAAGGTCCCATGTTCCGGCCTATTGTGCGGCCCGCAGTGCGGCTATTAATCTAACAATCAGGACTTTTGGTCAGTTTTATTCTGATATAACATGAATGTGCGTTACATTACGTTATGTTATGAATGTACATTATAACCCCTTGAAAAGTTCTCGGACCAATCTGTGCCCTAATCTCTCAAATGGATATAATCAGTCCCTGCGTAAAGTTATCTTTTATCTGTTTTCCTTAGATTCTTGCTGTTTTGATTATCTTCATCTTGATTGCTAATAAGTCTATGCCATAGAATATCATAGAGTTTATTAAATTAATATGCAAAATACTTTAATTCATAAGTTTTAAAATACTAAAAAGTACTGTAAAGAAAAAAAATTTCAGCATAAATCCTGGTCAAGTGTTACTTCTTTCTTCATTCATTCATTTATTTTGTAAGCATCTCCTTACTTCTTATCCTAAATTGCACCCCCGCCCCCCCAAAAAAAAGTTCTGTTTTTTTTTTTCTCTGTATAAAATTTGGTCATTTCATATGAAATAGTCATATAGTTGAATTTATGAGTATACTCATTCTTTTTTTTTTTTTCTTTTGTTCTTTTAGAGGATGGTTTGTAAGAATTCATAGATGTACAAAAGCTGAAGCTAAGCATGAAGATCGTTTGTCATTTCCTGTGTTTGTGTGTGTTTTTACAAAAATGAAGAAGATACCTGGTGCTCCCATGGTATGTTTTTTGTTCGATTCCTGTCCAAATACTAAATTTGTTACTTTCTTCTAATATTAGCCTTTCTTAGCTCCAAACAATCAGAAAATAAATTTTGCATGCTTCAAAGTTTGCTTAGCCCTATTTCATATTTATCAGTCTTTCTAACGAATGTGATATATTATACATATATATATGTATATATATTAAATAAATATTATACAGGATGTCCAGTGCTAAAAGTGCCCAATGGCTATTTCCTAAACTGTTAGTCAGAGACACATAGTTCCAGTTGCTAAAATGCTTTAAATTGCATAATCTGTTATCAGAATCAATCGAAGTCAATAAATCAATTCCTATAAAAATTACAAACCTTAAATTTTTATACAGTTCCCCTGGTCCTATCAGTTATATTTAGAAAATTTTTCCTTATACAATTTCACACACAATAAAAAAAAAATCCGTCCTTCTACGACCAAAATTCACCAAGTTACAGCTGCTTAAAGTTAGAGCACTTTTCGAGACGTGAAATAGGGGTTGTATACAAAATGAATTTGAGGAAAATTAATGTACATGGTTTTGAGCCTTGTAATATTTATTAGCAATTTCATCAACTATTTTATGATTGTAGATTGCAATAAAGAAGATTAACGCTTAACTATGTGTATCTAATAAATTAACATAAAAATATAGCTTATACTGAAAATAGAATTTTTTAAAGAGTTTTTTTAATGAATTGGTGTTAAATACAGGGATGTTAATTCTGCGCCGATTGCGCCGAGCTGCTCCAAAACGCAAATCTTGCGCCGAACTGCGCTTTTAGCCGATTTTTGCGCCGAGCTTCGCCGAATCCGTCATTTTGACTCTGTTAATTTTTTTCCACGCTTGCAAACTTTGCTTTTCTTATCTGCATTTATTGTAAGTGTTGACTCTAGATTGATTTTGCAGGGGCCGGCGGCCCTTTTATCGTCTTTTTAGCGGCCGGCGGCCCTTTTATCGTCTTTTTAGCGGCCGGCGGTCCTTTTGTCGTCTTTTTAGCGCCCGGCGGGCCCTATTTCTCTTCTTTATGCGCCCTCCTGCTTTTAAATTTTTTTTATTATTAGTCAGCTATCACCACTTTTTATTTCTTACATACCATTTGTGGCATATCACGAAAATACGTTAATTAAAACGGCTCCTTCACAGAAATACGATTGAGTACAATAACTCCATCATAAAAATAGGTTCGATTTAAAGCGGCCCTTTCACGAAAACCGTCTATGAAATCTGATCTTTCTCACAAATGTCTTTTTGAAATATTCTATTATTTCAGATCGAAATACTGTTACTGCCTTTTTCATTGTCTTTGCATTTGCGCGAGACCAGTAACCCGAAAAGGGGCCTCTCTAGTATGTTTTGTTTTTGCTGACTCAATGAGAAGCCCGATCGGCCAGGCAGAACTAACTGCGCATTTCACTTAGGAGTTGAGGGGAAGGAAATACGGTGGGAAAATCAAAATTTTCTTAAGTTATCTAAAAATTTGCGATTCCATCTGTCAATCCTCAAATATCGGTAGCTACGTTTGATAAATAAGTAGTTCTGAATTATCAAACAATCATTATTCCAGAGTTCGTCGCCAGCTGTATATAGTTATTGCTCTTTATGTTTTTAATAGTTTGGCGCACTAGCAAGTTTTTTTTTTTTTTTAATTCCCCCCTAAACGATTTTCCTTTTTAATCAGCTTTCTTAGTACATATTATTCTTAATGTATAACAGCTATTTACTAACCATACATAATTAAGGATGATACAGAAAGTATGCCATAGCAAAACGACGTTTTGCGATTCGAAAATTTTGCGGGATTTGCTTGTTTGTTATGGCAAGCCTAGACAAGGGATACCTCCTAAGGGGGGGTGCCTTGGTTGGATGACTTTTTAAAGAGTTCTAACGTGTATTGACGTTACATTTGATGAAACCGACAAAAACTCCAGACCGACAGTCACGCTGCCGCACTTCAACACTTCCGGTGTCTACTATGTTCAGTGGCTTTATCCACTCAAATCGATCTGAAAAACGTGCGATTTGCGGTGATTTGCGAATAAAGCAATTGAAAGACATTATACTTTTGCCAAAAAAAGGAGCATAATAATGATCTTTTGCTTTAGCAGTGTAGCGCTAGGGTTATTGGCGCCCGGTGCGGTCCTTCAGTTTGCCGCCCCATTCATTCTAAGTTTCAGCATTCTGTCCCCATTTCAGCCCTTTAGTTTTCCACCATATTATTTTTAAGTGTCCTGCCAGCCACCATCTTTTTTTTTTTTTTTTTTAATCTTGCCACCCGGGCGCCCCCGCCCCTCTTATTACGCCAAAGTTTTAATTATATAAAATTAGAGTAACTGCAGAATTTAGTAATCAGACTATTGACAAGATTTGGTATTCTAAATATTCATATTGTATATTTTCTGTTTTTTTTTTTTAATTCTCAACATTTTAATGAATGAAGAAAAAATATTAAAAGCAAAAGATAACTAGTTCTGGGAAAGGATATCTTAAGAAAGCAAACTGTGTCATAATTTAACAGCTAGGTTATTCATAAAACAAACTGTCATCATAATAAAAACATATAAAACATTATTTAATACGGCGGAGTAATTAGTTAAAATTTTTTATTTGGGAAAACCTTATTCCCCCGTACATGATATATATTTCGGTTACACACATAACCATCTTCAGTCGTTTCTGGATCTCTCACTAATGGCGGCTTCTTTTTATATCTTCTTCGTTCTTCTTCTTGAAAGTTCAATGCATGACGTCATCCCATGATTGGTCGATTGTATGAAGTGCATCGTTGATGCTGCCCTCTGTCGTCATTATTTCTAAGCTCTCATGAATGTAGGCATATATACTATTTTTAAAGTTGGCTATTTTTTTAATATTTTTAAAATCAATGGTAATGGGCTCTTTCAAAGCAAGACGGGCCAGAGCGGTACTTTGTTTCTGGAGGTTAATGTCTTTAAAATGTTCGTTTTTTCGCTCTTTAATTTTCCTTTTTGTAACGCCGATGTAGCAATTTTCTTTATTAGTATCGTTTGACATAAAATTAATTTTATAGATCCCTGCGGTTTCGATGGGGTTGATTGGGTCTTTTTCCGATCTAATGCGCTGAAAGATTGTTTTATTAGGTTTAATTGGAATACGGAAGTTCTTTTTACTGGCGATATTAGAAAGTTTATTGGCTATCCCTCGGCTAAAGGGGATAGCGGTAGTAAAACGTGGTTTATCTTTTTGACGGTTGTCTATAACATTTAATTTACGTTGCCTAGCTTTGAAAACTTTGTCGAAAATTTCTCGAGGGTAGTGGGCGTCTTGACATTGTTTCTTTATGAAAGCAATTTCTTTTTGAAGGAGGTCGTTGTTAGAACACACTTTGAAAGCGCGGTCGATATAGGAACGAATAGCAGCAATTTTATAGTTGAAAGGGGTTTTAGATTTAAAATTTACTATATTAGTATTACAAGTAGGTTTTCGAAAAATGGTGGTCTCAATGAGATTATTGTTTCTGGTTATGTTCACATCTAAGTAATTGAGGCTATTATTGATTTCTTTTTCGTAGGTAAATTTAATGTTCGGGTCTATGGCATTAAGTTGATTGATCAAATTATTTTCTTCATTATTGTGGGTGGTAAGGATAGCGAAGATATCGTCGACATAGCGAAGCCAAAGTTTGATGGTATTATTGTGTGTCTGTTTAATCTGTTCTTCAAGGATTCTCATTTTCCAGTCGGCAATTATTCCGGATATGGGGGAGCCCATGGGGACTCCTTTTATTTGTTGGTAGAAGTGATTATTATATTGAAAATATGAATTATTTAAAATTAGATTTATTGCACTAGTTAGGGTGTTAATTATGTCTATATCTTTAAAACTACTTTGAATTTGTTTGTTAATAATTTGGTTCATTTCCTTAATATCTATTGACGGGTATAGATTTACAACATCGAAACTTACCATAATATCGTTTTCATCAAGTTTATAATCGCGGATGTTTTTAATGAAATCGTCGGTGGAAGTTAGAGTGCTGTTAGAGGGGGGTATAATTTCTTGCAGTATATCTTTCATATATTTTTCAAGAGTGTAGGTGGGGCCTTCACATTTGCTCACGATTGGGCGAAGGGAGGGGGGATTTTTATGATCTTTAAATTTTGCGAAAATCCGTGGGGCGAAATTAGCGGTATTGTTATAGTTCGGACCTTTCTGATCCGGCCAGGTACCATTTTTTAATAAAGTTTTTAGTTTATTATTGATTTTTGTGGTGGGGTCTTTGGGAAGATGTAAAACGTTTAGACTATTGATGGTTTGTTCCATTTTTTCATAGTAATCTTTTTTATCTAGGATAACAATCTTTCCTGTCTTGTCAGAGCTTAAGCAAACGATCTTGTTATTTTTCTTTAGGTCGCTGTGGCATTTACGGTCTTCATGATCTTTAACAGTAGTTTTAAGTTTTTTATTCATTTCTTGTTGGGCATGCATACGGATAGCTTGTTTATCTGAGGGGGGTAATGAGATAATGGCGGCCTCAATGCTCGCAACGGTATCATTGATATCTATTTTGTCATCAAGAATGAATTTGGGACCTAGGTTTAGAGTGGCTTTTTGCTGTTGAGTAAGAGTTAAGGAGGATAGATTAATGAATTGATCTTCTTTTTTAGTTTGACCTTGTTTATAGCATTTATTATTTCTCATCCAAAAGTTAAGTTTTTTATAGTGGTTATTGTGGTAAATCTCTTTTTCTTTCTTGCAAAAATTGTTTATTTTATTGACTTTTAAGCAGTAATCATCCGGAGAGCACATGGTTTGAAGTTTGTGGTTGTAAAATTTTTCTTCTTTCGTTAATTTAGCTATATATTTAAATTTGTTCCTAATGTATTTTTTAAGTAAGCATAGCTCAAAATTCTTTATCATAAAAGAATTCATTAAGAAGGAAACTATTTTTAATTTTCATGAATTTAGGGGTAATTTTAAAATGTACACAGTCTTTTAAAAAATTGATATGCTGAAATTATTATGCCGTTAATGATTATTAATGATTATTGATGCCGTCATGCATCGAACTTTCAAGAAGAAGAACGAAGAAGATATATAAAAAGAAGCCGCCATTAGTGAGAGATCCAGAAACGACTGAAGATGGTTATGTGTGTAACCGAAATATATATCATGTACGGGGGAATAAGGTATTCCCAAATAAAAAATTTTAACTAAACTGTCATCAATTATCAATTTAAGCTTATTTTCAGTTTTTAAAAACTAAAAAAAAAAAAAAAAAAGGAATAATTCTGGAAGGTTTTTTAATATATAATTTGTCTGAGTACTTCTGGCAAAAGGATGTTAATTATTTTTAATATTTTAATTATTTTAAGCTGATTAAAAACATTTGATAGTTAAAATAAAATATTAATGCTTTTTTCATTTTCAAAAGATTAAAGCAAGGTTTAAGAAAGAAAATTTTTAAAGAGACCTTTTTAAGTATGTTACAAAAAATTAAAAATAAAGCTTTATGAAAAATAAGTTATTTAAAATATGTTAAACTGTATTCCATACCTTTGGACAATTCTGTGAGTTAAAAAAAATATTTATTTAATACCTGCTAAAAAACTTACAAGTAGTAATCATTTTTATTTATTTAAAAGAATAGTGCTTTTCAAAAATCTTATATTCACTTTTCATGAATGAGCAAACATTAAATTAGAAGTGAAGGAGGAAGAACAAATATATTTCAGTGATTTGATATGGTGTTGTACATTCCAACCATTGGATGTAATACAAAATTTGCATGCCTATGTCATTTATTCTAGCTATCTTCTGTGTTCTGAATTCAGTTTTCCCAATTTCTATAGCTATCAATTGATGGATGAGTTGAATTGTTTGATGCAATTCCAAATAATGTCTAATAGTAATAAAGGTATATATTCAGTAACTTTAAAAATCTTTACTTGGTAATCATTCAATAGTTATTGCGACAAAAGAATTTAAATAAAATTATGATTTATATTATTAAATTTTATACATCCTGCACTGCAGAAATTTTATTATTTTTATTACATGCTAAACACATCTATCCTAATCCACTTACACTGACAGTCCTTTTCTGTTTAAAAGTTTGTACCAATATAGGTGAAATATATCAATGTGATCCAGTAATTGTGGTCCAGTAGTGATAGTGTGATAAAAATGGAGGAACAAAAATTAAGTCCCTCTGCCTTCCCCTACTGCCTAACAAATCATGTCTGGCTAAAAATTTCTGAAACCTTCTTCAATAAATGTACTATTCTTATAAATAATAATAAACATGTACGTCACGTAATTTTGAGAAAAAAAAATTAAGCAGAAAATTCAACATTACTTATATTAAAATTTCTTTTTTTTTTTTCTTTTTTTTTTTTTTTTTTAATCAAAACTTCTTGTTATGTAGATTTAATTCACATATATATGTCATGTTTAGACCAAAATATTATCAACAAATTATTTTTCCTGTTTCGCTTACATTTACTTCTACTGGATATTTTCTCCAAAAGAAGTGGGGAAAAACTAAGACAAATTGGAAAAAAACTTACCATGCAATGCATTGTGAGTCAGAACACATATTACAACTCTACATGTTAAAGTTTCGGGGATCAGATTATTTCAAACCAGTTTCTAGATATGTTATCTACCTGTACATTCTCATGGAACCCCAAAGTGTCCTTTTTGAAAACAGGGTGCCCTTTTCGAAATTTCCCCCCAGGCGGCTCTTTTTTCTAGAGTCAACACAGTGAAATCTTCAATTTTATGCTCCAAAATCATGTTAATTCTGATCCCAAATCTTAGTTTTCCTCGCGGAAGCTAAATTTTTTGTGCTCCCAAGATACTCCCAAATGGAATTTTTCTGCTCCCAAATAGAAATTTTCTGCTCCCAAATGGAAATTTTCTGCTCCCGAGGTGCTCCCAAATGAAATTTTTTCTGCTCCCGGGGTGCTCCCAAATCAAATGTTGGAGTTAACATCCCTGTAAATAACTTAAAATACAAAAACAAGAGAATAAAACACTTCATTAAACATTAAAGTACGAATATATGCACTTTAGGAACTTAAAATAATATTACAAATCCTGTTAAAGTAACATTTGCTCGAAGTATAGCTTTTGTCGACTACAATGCAAATATGCACCCGGGTAGAAAACTCTTCCTGTACTTTGCGTAGCATACTCAGTATTACACATCTGCATGATACACATATATAGGATTTAGTAAGTCTGATTCCGGATAGATTTTTATAAAGCCTGACTATAACCCTTTCTTCCCATTTTAGATTAGTATTCTAAAATAAGTTTTGCATCTTTCTCCGCATTATGCCAGAAACTGAAATTATAACCTATAATTTAAAATTTCAATGGTTTACTGTAACGGGACATTTTTAAACGTGGAAAAGTGACTTAAGTCAAAAGGTTTCCTGCTTCATAACTTGGGGGATTTTAGTCGAAGAAGAGCAAAATTTTTTTTATTGTGCATCAAATTGTGTAAAGAAAATAACTGATAGAAAATAACTAAGTATAACTGATAGGACCAGGGGACCGTATAAAAATTTAAGTTTCATAATTTTTATAGGAATTGATTTATTGACTTTGGTTGCTTCTGATATAATAGATTATACAATTTAGAGCGTTTTTGCAACTGGAACTATGTGTCTCAAAGTAACGGTTTAGGAAATAGCCATTGGGCACCGTTAGCACTGGACACCCCGTATATTTCATACAATAATTCTTAATTGTAACATATAATGCCATCACTGTTTTTCAAAGGCAACCTCCCTGTCAATCTTGGCCAAGTCTTTCCATATTTGCTAAATGAGGATATTGTTATGTAATTTTAAATCAACAGAAGATTAAGAAGACAATGTTGTCCCCTGTTAGCGAATCGCAAAAACTAATCATAGCTATTCTTGGAACTCGGAGTGTGGATCATTCTCTCTTGCACTTTCTATCCAACAATCATGTAACCAAGACGTAATGATATCTAATCCTACTTTGTATGTAGATGTGCAGAGAATTATAATTATGAAATAAATTTAAATCTAAAGTGGATTTGTCCAACTCTCTGCATCAAGTTTCAGTCATGAAATGTTGTAGAAGAAAAATGACACCTCTTTGTATGTCTGATATTTTTCTATCATAATATAAAAGTTGATTGGCTGAAGTATATGCATGTAGAAAAGGAAAATCTTCTATAACTTTCTCGACATAACCACATTCAGTGAAGATAACTGTTTTTATTTCAATTTTATCTGCAATAACTTTTGAAATAAATGCTTGCATGCATGGCCAAAATGCTGTTTATCATTCTCATTTCAAGTCTTTATAAAATCTATTGGTATGAAATGAATTATTTTAAGTTTACTCTAGAAATCTATGATATTCTGATTCTGACTGTGCCCTTTTTATTTAGATTTTGGAGCTTGCTTATGAAGGTACTAATCCCAAGAGGTGTTCATCCAAAGATGAAGTCATAGAATATGTCAAATCTGCTCAACATTATGCTTTTTTAAAACACTACCTTAGTAGGAAGTAAGTAAATTCTTCCTTTTTTTTTTTTTTAAACTGCACTTTCAATTGCAGTTTGGGCAAAATAAGCTTTGAAACGGTTTTCATCTTGGTGTGATAATGTTAATTAGTTATTCATCTTACTATTAACTACTGATAATATAATTATCATTAACTGGCAAACTAATTTAGGATTTACATGCAACAAAATGCAAATTTTGTCTGTTTCTCACATGTAGCAATTTGTGTCACAATTTTAGCCTGCATTAAAATTCAGAATAAAAAATAAATTAGCAAATACATAACAGCAGATTATGCTTAAATGGCAGTGATAGAAACATGTTAGTGAGATTGTTTTTGAATTTTCATTATGTAGAATATATGTATGTACTAATAAGACAGTTTATTAGAAAGTTTTTTACAGCCAAATTTATCATAATTCATATTTCTTATTTAAAAACTAAACTAGGTAAGTGTCCCTCACCCTTATTGAATACTAGATAAAGGCTCTAGGCTCTAATACTATGTTATATCGGTCAAGCATAATCACTAAAAATAATTTAGAAAGTCAATGAACATGTGTGAGATAATTTGATCTAATACTTTACCTACAGGAATCTTGTTAACTTCTTAGGTCAGTGGATTTCAGGAATTCATGAGATAAATATTTAGGATACTCTACTCAAATATTTCCCAATTTTTTTTTCAATAACCAATCATGTAAATTATCTTTTTAATAGTGGAACAGTATGTTTTGTTATTAAATGTACATTCCTCACACTAGTGGCTTATTGCTGCAGCTGTGAAAGCAAAGATTCAAATTCACTAAATTAATATAGAGTTACAGTTATGTTTTTTTTTTCTTTAAATGTAATCTGAATATGCATTGGATGCTGCAGAACAGGCTTCCACTCAGGCCTAGTTTCCCCTTAGGCTTATATATTTTACAGTAATTGTCTTTAATAATAAAACAAAAAAATTAGGGTTTTCTAAAAAATAGGTTTAATAATCTAAATACTTGGAAGTTTAAAAAAAATGTTTAAAGCATAATAGGTAAAATATCACTATGATGCAATCCACAAATTAATATTTCAATAACATCTAGACATATTAGGCAAGTTGGAGTGTATAGGCTGATTACTTTACCAACTATGCAAAAAAATTCCAGAGCGGGGGGTTGAACCCAGGACTACCGCTTAACGTGCGGGTTAACCCGCACGTTAAGCGGTAGTCCTGGGTTCGACCCCCAGCTCTGGAATTTTTCGCATAGTTGGTAAAGTAATCAGCATATACACTCCAACTTGCCTAATATACTTGAAAGGTTGATACAATCACTTTCTAAAAATATATTCATCTAGACATATTTGGGCAAAATAACAAAGGTTATTTAAAAAAAGTTATTCACTTTATATACATGCTTTATTTAATATGTGCAACTGTATTTTGCTCCAAAATATCACTTTTTCCTTTTTTTTTTCTTTAACATTAGAAAATTAGATGATGACATTTGTCTTCAGTTATGTGATCCTGTTACTGGGCTTGTAAAATACAAAATGTTTGTTGTGGACCAGGAGGAAAAGGCTGATATGAAGTTTGCAATATTTATTGTACCTCAAGGAAGGTTAGATTATTTTTAATAATTTCTTCACATTTCATATGAGGTGGAGAGAAATAACAAAGTTCTACAAAGAAATTTTAAATTATCTTTTTATGTCTTGTTAAGTTTTTGCTTCTCTGTTAATTACTGTGCATGAAACAGGCTTTGTTTAATTATATTTATTTATTTTTTAAATTTATATTAATTAAATAATATGAAGGAATTCTTATTTACTATTTTGCCATGAAACTAACAATAAATAGTTTGTTACACAGAATTAATATCACTTCTGCAATTATTTAACAAATGTAAGTAATAATAATAATATTTATAAAAACTAATATTAATTATTATTATTTTAAAGTTGAAAAAGTACAATGACTCCTTAATTTATAATTTAAAACTGCATATTTTTTTTCCCTCCGCAATCAATTGAAAAGCATTAATAATTTTAGTAAATATACTAGTCTATGAAGATAGTTTTCTCTCCTGCTGTCTTTATAATATTTATGGCACCTATTTATTTTCAGGGAGATAGAATGGCTTTTTTCAACTCCTGAAGGGCGTCGTGAGCTTGCAACTAGTGCTAAATGTGAGCGTTTAATTGTAGTTCACCTTTTAAGAAATACAGTGTACAATAGTTTAGATGAGGTCAAGCGGGATCTATCTGAAAAAGTGTTAGAGCTCGCTCCTCATTCCTGTAAGTCAGAGGTAACTTTACTTTGATATTTATACTATATTTCTTTTTAAATTCTTAGTTACTAGGGATATAATACATATCAGTAAACATGCCCAAACATTTTAAAACTAAAAGAAAAATATTCTTGAAGCATCTGTTTCACAAAGTTTTCATTATTTACAATAATTAAGCATTTTTGTCACTATTGTTAACTTTTCAAAACATTTTTTCAATCAAAATTTCTTTAAAAAATGAATTGTGATTTAAAAATCTTATTTAAATATTATTATAATGAAATAAAATATTGCAGTCTTGTTTGCAAATAATGGAAAATAATGGAAAATGATTTTAAACCTGGCATGATAACTTTTAACTTCAAATGATAAGGTCTGTCATTGATTTTTTTTTTTTTTTTTTTTTTTTAATCTCTCTCTCTTCCTTGTGTGAAAAAAAAAAAAAAAAAAAAAAAAAAAAAGAAGTGATGTGATCACGAAAAATTTTGGTGCTCAGATTTCAATTAAAAAATCCATTTTGATCATCTCTAAGTCTAAATTTACTTAGAAAGTTTTTGAGTGACATCTCAATATATGCATGTATGTGTGCATGACCAATCCAATTAGGCTGATTGCAAGTCCATTTCGACATTTTTCTTTTCCCAGATGTCTGTCCGTACATAACTTGCATATCTCAAAAAACTACCGTATTAGCCCAAATGTAATGTGACACTAAATTTTTCAGAAATATATTTAGATAATCCTTTATCTAGACCTCAAATTTAGTGCAAGTCAGGTTTTTAACAGGAAATGATCAATCAAAAAACATTGTGTTATATTTGGGCTGATACTATATTGTGTTGAAATTTTATATTTAGGATTGCTATACCATCAAGTTGTGCACCGCCCTTTTTGGTTCCAATTTCCTGGATAATTTATTTACAGGGTCACCTGAAGGAATTTCAGGTCCATGGACATCTTCAACAGATTATGTATGTAGTCTGTCATCAGTCGGGCCATGCTTAAAATATTGCCAACTGTCATGAGTCTTGACAAATTTTGCCAAAATTTCACTAAATTTGGCACCAAAAGTAATTAGGTATTTTGTATAACTCTAAATTTTTAACCATAGTATTCTGAGGTTTTGTTTAGAATTATTATAACATCTAATTGTGCATCTCCTTTTTGATTGCAGTCGACTGGTTAATTTATTTACAGGGCCATTTACAAAGAAATCATGTGGTGTCCACATCAGATTTTTTTTTTTAAATAATAGTAATAATTGCTGAAAGAGAACTTATAGTATGTGCTTTATTGAGTTAATAATATCTCACATTTATGAATTTTATGGGTTGTAAGCACAAATAAATAAATGGAGTTGCTTTTTTAAAAAAACATATATGCTGCATTTGCAGGTGCCTATTTTATCTTTGGGAGATGATGTTGGAAAAAGAGAAATCAAATGCTCAGCCAAAAGCAAAATAAGTGGTGATTATGTTGTTGAAGATGTTGTTTCGAATGATGATGCTGTATTTCGTAGACTTATTTTTCTAAATAATCCATACCTAGTTCAATCAGAAGCAAAGCTGATAAAGAGTAAGTTCTTTGTATACTTATTAAAATCTACCATCCCTGGTGATTAATTTTTAATTAGTTAAAATACTTGCAGGACAATTATTATTCAATAATAATGAAATCTGTGTATTATTTTTTGTAATTATTTAATTTTTTGAGTATGAGAATGAATAGAGGCAAGCAGTTTTGTCCTGTTATGTATATAAGAAGGTGGATAGGAATACTGGTTTTATGAGGGCCACGAGGAAATAAGAACCAGCTAGAGGGAGGGGGGGATATAATTAAATTATACTAAGTAGCAACAATAATAATAATAAAATAAAAACTTTCATCTTTTAAATATGCACTAAGTGCTATATATTTAAAGCCTATCAAAATCCATGCTTTGACCCTATTTATCTTTCTTGCTTTGTTACATTGGAAAATTCATCATTATCTATGTGGTCCTATTTTTTTTTTCTTTTTCCGTTATATGGAAAGAGCAACATAATCCATGAGTGTGTACCATATTTGTCTTTCATGTTGCATGTCTCTCTTGAAATTGCCTACTAAAACTGTTGTGCAACTTTTGTCAGGCTGCATTCTTATGCACTTTTATAAATAGTGTCTGAAAAAATGACTCATTGTCCACAACCAATGTAGGCAGAAAAAGCAGACGTGAAAGATGTAGCTGATAATTAATAAAGGATTTCTGTTTGATTTTTTTTTTTTTTTTTTTTGTGTGTGTGACTGTGTCCCTGTTAATTTTGACTGCATATTTCGTAGAATCTTGGAATCTGAGTTTTTATTTTTTAATCACTGTTAGACTATTTATCTTGTATATGCATTTATTTTCTTTCATTTGTGTAATTCAATCTGTTAATTCATTAAGTAAAACGTATTATGTTTTAATTCTTGTATTTCATTCTTTTGAGTTTTTTCCAAAAAATAGGAAATGACTGTTCTAAAAAATGGTACATTTTTGCACATATTATGATTATTTTTTGTTTATTTTTTACTTTAGATATTTTTACAATTTTTTTTGACTGATCTGCTCTTCTAGGTTAAATTTGGGCTAAAATTCATTATGTGCACATCAAATAATTAAATTTTCCTGCATGTAAGTTGGTTAACTAGAATGCAAGATAGGGATCTGTATGTTTATCATGGGATTATAATTTATAGTTGGGGAAAAAGGATTTTATTCAATCTTTCGTAATGCTTTTGAAATTTCCTTTAGTTATTTGTGTCTTTATTAAATTATATTTTATAATACTAGAATAAAATTTAATAAAATTGCACTTTTAGTTAAAAAGTTAACTTTCGTCCTTTTCTTTTTCTGAGGTAAGCAAATTCCATATTAGTAAGCATTAGCTTATTTTTAACGTTATTCTGTTATTATTCAAGCCTTCTCAAAAAATTCTACTTATTATTTGTTATCATTTCCAGATATTCAAAAGAAAAAGAAGAAGAATGTAATCAAAATGCAAATTGATTTTGATTATTTAGCATGTGATCATCATGTTGCCATCATTTCTGGTCTAGCTTTACTAAATTCCCAAATGCTAAGTGAGTGATACTTAATATTGTTTATTTTGCACTGTACATTTCAGATTGGCAAAGTTATTTTAAAAACAAGGATAGGTTATAAGTAAAAATTATAAATGTAATATGACCAAAATTGGTTATTACAGTAAAAGCTCGACTATCCGGAAAGCACGGGAAGCGTCGAATGCCGGATAAGAGAAAATTCCGGATAGTTGAGCTTGTAAAAAAAAAAGATAGAAACATTCGCCGGCAAAACCAGAGGGGGAGGGGAGAGGGGCATTATGCGTGTGCATACTGCTCAATTTTTATTTATGCAGTTTTGTAACAAAGTTTTAATTGAATTTATGCTAATGCATGTTTATATTGCAGAGTTTAAAGACTTTACAAGACTTTTATTATAATATGTCTTTGCATCCTTGGGAAGATTAATAATAAAGTAAAGTAATAACACCTGCCGATTTTCAAAGCTTAAAAGCTTTACACTAAGAGAGTGATAAAATAATAATAATAAATCGAGTGTTATTTCCTGTCCCCCCCCCCCTCCTTCCTCTTCAGTTTCTGTTCTGCGATAACATAGTCAAATCATTGGAATGCCTAATCCGGAAAGTAGGTCACCAATCAGTACATTTAAATAATCTGCAATCAGCATTTCTGCTATGTGTTTATTTTAGCGCAAAAGATGAAACATATCATAGTTCTGAGTTAATCATTAAAAAAAAATAAAAGAACTTTTTGAAAATAATGTAAACATATTGCTATAGTAATGAACAGTATGATCACTGTTTTATCTCCTTGTCGTCCCTTCTGTGCTTGCAGACGCAACAGTGAAATGTTGTGTTTTTGTATTTTGTAATCATTTAGGCTGTTTTTCTTTCGTATTTTTAAATACACCATTGTAATTTATGGAAATATTAGTATTCTCTGGTAATTGGACATTTGCACCTGTTGCCACTGTACTGTTTGGACAGCTGGTGAGGAGGGGTCACCGTACTAATCAATCTTTTGAGAAGACAAAAAAAAAGAAAAAGAGGGAAGCTGAAATTTTCCGGTTACTTGGATGCCGGATAATCGAGCTTTTACTGTATTAGTTTTTTCTTTGGTGGAGTTGGGGGGGAGGGGGACATAACATACTGAATTCATGTACAGAAAGGGGAAGTTTTTCTTTAAGTTTAAAACTAATGCTTAAAATAAAAAGGGTTATAAACAAAGTGGGATCTTCAATATAACACCTATCTTGTGTTTTTTAACTTCTTGCCAGTTTATGAACTCCATATATTTTTTGAACTAAAATGCTCTTTGAACATAAATTTGCATGTCCTAATTTTGTATATTACTTACATAAGTTATATACAGGGTTTGCACAATCTCTAAAAACTACTTAATTCTTGATAGTCGTTAAAAAAGTGCCCATTAAGTTCTTAATTTTTGTATCATAGTATTGTTACACTAAGGTGGGGCAGAAAGTAAAAAGAGTTGAGTACAATTCTCAAGACAAGTATAAATCGAAGGTCCATGTTAAGCCAAATATTGCAGCAAAAATAAATTTCTTATAAATGTCACCTGATTTCTAGCAACTTATCTGAAACACAAGCTCCAAAACACAAAATGTTTAGCAATCTGGCATGGCTGATTGCACCAGGCTGAGTGGTCTGCAAATAAGAAATGTAATACTCACTAACGTTGATTCAGTAGACATATTTTAAGCAAGTATGTCTGATCTGTCCTTAGATCATTCATTACCGTATCTTCTGCTTCAAGAACAAAACCAAGAACGGTAGATTGATTGGTTTATCTTTTGGGTCTAATCCCAACATACTTGCTATCTGCCCTTCTGAAATTTTTGGGCCACTGGTTTTCCCATCCATGACTTCTATTAATTTTCTCATAATTCAATCACTTAATAAGTCAATTTATTGGCACAGAAACAAAACAAATTAAAAACTGAAGAGGTCTTCTTAGATGAGAAGTTCAATGTTTCAAATCACTCCATTGTTCTTACTGGTATTCACAGCTGTTCAATCACAAACAAGTGCTTGTAATAATGCTTCTGATTTACTGTCTCTAAGCACAGACAAATTCTCGTAATAATACTTCTAATTTACTGTCTCTAAGCACAGACAAAATTTCTAGTGAATATCAGTAAATTTTCCTGATGCAGGAACAACATGTTTAATATAACTTTGGCTATGGAAGGATACCAAGACATAGTGTTCTTTATTTTATTTTATTATTTTTTTTTGTCGAATATGTACTGCAGTGCATGCACATGCTCATGCACATTTTGTAAGATAGCTAATAATATTGTAAAGTAGCTTAAAAGCAGTCAGCATGTGCCAATGAGTCGATGGAATGTTCAAAGTTTGGATTTATGCATATTATTTCCAAATGTTGCTTGAAAAAAAAAAAAAAGTCTAATGTCTTTCTGAGAGCATACTAATATTTAACCATCAAATACCCTCTCTTTTTAAGGGTGTAGTTCGAAAAGAAATGAATCCTGCTTCACATTCCTTGAACAAAATTAAAATAAACTTATTCGGACTGGAACTTGAAATAATTGCAAAATGTCTCTAAAAATTCGTCATATATACACTGTAATAAATAAGGAACTGCTCTAATGAGGCAATGTACAAAATTTGAAAATTGTATCCTAATAAAAAGTGTAAAAGATGTGAAGATATGCTGACTTGAACCATTTTTCAAAAGCTCTCAAATAAGAGGGTTACAGTCATTAATTGCTACAATATTGTATTATATGTTATACAATATGCATTGTAGAATACAATATTATCATACAATTGTAATTAATCGCTTTTTGTGATTTCATTGTAATAATAGTAATTTTTTATGATATATACTGTTTTACATATTTTTACCAGTTGCAACTACTAGACATGATTTAAAATGGGAAAACCAATTATCCTGCGAGAGCTTCAATTTATTAATGTCCAGTTGAGGCAATTGTGGTTTGCCCCACCCTAGTGTACACTACTATCTACTATTGTATGTTATTAAAATATTTTCTCTTTTAAGCAATTTTACACTTATTTTGTCTTTAACATTTATCTTTCATATCTCCAATGCAGTTACTATACACATGTTTTTTATGGAAAAGTAATTATAATAAATTTATGAAGCTTTTTAAATGCACTTGAATTGTTTGCAAGCTTGATGTAAATATTTGTGCTTGTTACACAAATATTTATTTTGTTTTTCAAAGGGGTGCTATTAAAACTTTTGAGTATGCTACATAAAGCATTTTCTTGCAGAAGAGGAAAAAATTTTAAAAAGAACTTTCAAATCTTTAACCCATAACCTTTGGGTTAAAAAAATATTTGTATCACTCAGTTCTTGAACTCATATAGTTGAAACATTAGTGCCTTGTATTATGCCACTTCATAGCATCACAAAAACTTTTAAGTCTTAAACATTAAGAGTGATGAATGATTAGATGTGTCAATTTTGGTCTTGAAACTAATGTCCTAAGTTTGGGCGTTGAAATTTATTTATATGGAAAAGTTAGTGATTTATTGTTAGTATTAATATTATTTATGTGTTTTTATCATTTCTTAAACCCAATAAGTCAGCTATATGAAACACATTAGTGAAACATGATCAAACACATTTTTTTAAAATTCATATTACTTCTGAAATAAAAAGTAATTTCAGTTTTGGATAAATTTGTATTTACTTAAAAACTATTATGAGGTTCCAAAATGGAAGGCTCTGCAGTTAGTGGGAGGGGTAAAATTTTCTTGTCCTTCTTTTGACAGCGAAGGAAATTATTTAGGTAAATCACGCAAAGAAAATATAAAATAATGTGTTTTTCATTATTTTGATTGAATAAAAGTGATTTTTTAAGTATTCAAAAAACTTTAGACGTATGCAAATTTAATACTGCTCAAATTATAAGAAAAATAATGCTTTAATCGTCAATGCTGAAACAAATGTAGAAAATGAAATTAATTTGCCTGTTAGAAGCATTACTTTTTAATTAAGTCAATATTTCTTCTTATGAAAGAAATGTGAGCAATGTTTTTGTAACATCACTTTATATTTTTCATACTAAAATAAAAAAAAAATTCTTGTCAGAATTGTGCCAATATAAATTTTCCTGGGGCAAATAATGGTAGCCACTAAATAAAATAATTCCCCAAAACCTTTGCATACCCATCTCAGACTCCAAAAATCCACTATTAGTCTTTTGTACAGCATATCTTAGTTTTTACTGCAAGTATATCAGTTAGCAGTTCAGAATCAAAATACATCTGGAAAAGCTTATATGGAGATTCTGTTGCTAATTCAGGCCAAATCCCTTGAAGTTTTAACATTTTTTCCTATTTCAATAGGCCTCAAGAGTGAACTTTTCCAAATACTATTTTTTTCTTTAAGTTTCTTTTTCCTTTTGTTTAACTTCATTTATAATTTCATCATTATCTGAATCATCAGTGATGGGCTTATTTTCTTTTACATTTCTCATTTTCTTCTTCAAATTTTGACCTTCATGCTTTTTAATTTTTCTTCAACTTGCAACCCTACATCCATCCACTGGCATTATTTCTTCTAAATTATTCTCTCATAAGATTTTCTTCATCCGCTACTTCCCCCATGTTCAGGGGTAAATATGTAATGCCACAACCATCAGGAAATTCATCTGAATATAATGTTTGCATTAAATCTGAGGATTCCTGTAGACACTTTTAGACATTTTAAAGACTAATAAGAACTTAATTTAGCACAAACCACTCTGAAATTTTTGTCTAGACTGATGCAAAAGTGGATAAGCAGTAGAGAATGACACTGTAAATTGCACTGCATCCTGACATATCATTTCTGTGAAATTCACTTTTTTGCAACTCATGAGAAAAGAGGAAAATAAGCAGTAGTGAACAATAAACTCAGTATAGTATTGGCAGATAAGCAGGTATACACATGGAGGAAGACTTTTTTTTTTTTTTTCCCTCGTTTAGCAAGAAGAACAAGCCAAGTCTCTCATGTTGGAACCTTTCAAAATAAATGAGTTAAAACAGCTTTAGATAATACAATTTTTTTCTAGATCGAAATATGGCATTTCCAGTATTAAGGATGTTTATTTAATAAATTAATAAATGATAACAAGAAACAATCAATTTTTTTTTTTTTTTTTTTTTTTTGGCATAATTTTGTTAATGTTAGTGAAAATTCTAAATTTCCTTTTTTCATGACACCATAATTAATGAAATATTGAAATTTGAATTTAATGAGAAAAATGTAGTAATGTCTAAACATTCAAAATATAAATACAACTCTCTAATTGAATATATTTTCATTACATAAAAAGAAAAAATTATTAAATAGAGGTTCACAAAAAGAGAGACTTGACACTTAAAAAAAAAAAATAATAACCCATTAAGTTTTATTTATTATATAGAATTTTTTAAAACTTTAGTTATGATTTTGAATGAATTTTTTTAGGACCTAAAGTGCTACAAATTGGACTAGGAGGTGGAACATTAGCTATGTATCTGTATAAACATTTTCCTGAAGTAAGTACATTGTTGTTTATTTATATTTTTATGCAATGCTTGTATTAATTTAACTTCAGTTTATAAACACAAATAGCATTGAGAAAAAAAATTCTATGTAATATGATGAATTTAAATATTATATTTGTGTTTTTAAAATATCAACATTATAACACTTTAATTTGCTGTGACCCAACCCCAATCCCATACAAGTTCTGCCCCACACTGGATTTTTTTTTTGTGAGACTTATGTTATCGTTCCTGTTACAATAGAGGCCTGTTGCCAATATGTTCTCAGTAGTTGTAAAGAAGTGTTGCAGTAGTGTGCCTGTGCTAGTTTTTTTTTTTTTTTTTTTTTTTTTTTTAAAGATCTGGTTATTTTGCTGTTTTTTCAGGTGTTGTAATGTGTGACTAAATGTTTTATATTGTGACATCTGTTGTCAGTATTCCTGGAGTTTCAAGAATACCTACA
The DNA here is from genome assembly GCA_038373885.1 of Cheiracanthium punctorium. Taxonomy (NCBI): domain Eukaryota; kingdom Metazoa; phylum Arthropoda; class Arachnida; order Araneae; family Cheiracanthiidae; genus Cheiracanthium; species Cheiracanthium punctorium. The sequence continues at coordinate 204,117 of JAWZYV010007093.1, forward strand.
ATGTCATTTCATGTATCAGTATTTGTAGCCAATTAACTTCCTTTTTCCCTCCATTCTTCTTGAGAATAAATATTTTTCTTCTAAAATAACATTGTTTGAAGCCCCAGTGCCTAAAGAATAAACAATAAATCCTATTTTAAATTTAAATTTTAAAACATTTTTGCAAGGAAACCAGTAAAGAAAAGGAGGGCTAGTTCTGATATAAATGAAAACAAAGCTATGCAATTAAAGTAGTTTTGACAATTATGATCTATTTTGACCAATTGTGAATCCATTTTGACCAACTGTAAATCCAAGCATGACGTCTGTACCTACATATGAATGCATGCATGTATCTTGTGTAGTTGAAATAGAATGTGGTTATTTTGTATTTGGTCTTGTTGTAACATCTGCTTATGCACTTCCCTTTTTGATTGTAACTAGCCACAATGTTCAAAGTTTGTCATGAAAACACGATGGATTCAGAAGTTCCAGCCATGACAAAAGTTCTAAACAACACTGAAAAATGAAATTATAATATATGCACAAATTTTAATCTCATGCAAGGTCTCCTATTAATGCGATAACTTTGGCCAATTTTACACCTCCTGGTAAATATGCTATATTTAAAGAGTGAACTTGCATTGTTATAAACTTAGAATGAAAACACTAAATCATATAAATAATTAATTAAAAATTTGAGTAAAATGAAATGCTACTTTATAATTTGAAATTAGTTTAACATTTAATAAGTAAGTGATATGTCACATTGTTGATGCAATAAATACATGAGACAATTCTTTAGTTTAATTAAAATGTAAATAAATGATAAACTTGTGATTTTTTTAAAGGCCAATATTGATGCAGTAGAGTTGGACGCAGCTATTGTTGATGTGGCTAAAAACTGGTTTAGTCTAGCATCTGATGAAAGACTGAAAATACATACTTGTGATGGGTTGGATTTCATTAAAAATGCTGTAAATAAACGTATGTACTTTATTTTTACTATTTAATTAATCCTTCAAAGTGCTATTTAGCATTAAAATACTAATTTAAAGCACATTGCTTTTTAATGATGTATGTAAATTTTTAGTGTATAAAGAATATAGAGATTATATCTCTGCAAGATTTTAAATTGGTTCCTTCAAATGTGTATAGGTAAAAGGTCACTAACTGAAATAAAACTGTTTATTTGCATTACTAATATATATATAAATCTTTTAACTAGGTAATCAATATGATGTAGTTATTCTGGATGTAGACAACAAAAATCCTTCTCTTGGAATCAGTAGCCCACCTATTGGATTTCTTGAAACTCCAGTTTTGAACAATTTACATCAGATAATAAATGATTCAGGTATTGCGACTATTTGAATAATAAATTACTTTGTATTAAAGACAAAGTGTTTGATATCTATAACTTATATTTTTTAGCATTTGTTTTATGAGGTTTCTTTACATACAACAATTTGTTAAATGGAAGGCTTCATTTTTAGAATAACTGAATGATCATAAACTTTTTTTTTCTCCCTACAAAAACCACACAATATTTTGAAATGTTTCAAGTTTTTAATCTTTCTTTACATGGTTATTCATTAAGTCATTGTTTAAAAAAAAATCTAAATATTTCTTTAGAATAACATCTTTTAAAATGTTATTGTGTAATTAACTGCATTGCATGATTGATCAATTTAGAATAAACTGTGTCATTGTGTGAAATTGACTATAATTTGTGTGCTAAATTTAGTTTAAAAAATATTTAATAATTGCTCTATCAAATTATTTTCGCCCTTTCATTCAGGGTAAGTAGTCTGATTAATGTTATTTAATTTACCACAGTATATCAGTTACTAGATAAATTTTACTCATAATTTCCCCAGAACAGTCTACTGAAAAGTATTAAATTCTATTTCAATGTTGGTCTATATGTATAATAGTTAAGATAATATGTTCTGTATCCTGTTTGGTTCCTTGTAAATTTGAGTACAAAAATTTGGGAAAACATAGAATTTTATTGCAAGATTTATATAGTTTTACTGGTAACCAAACCACTGATTATTTTAAATAACTTATTTGGTGTCATTGTTAGTAATTTTGTGTAGAGATGGACTGAGTAGTTGTTTTCAGTATTTCTAAACATTACTGAACGGATTTGTAAAAACAATATACAAATATAAGTAATAATGTATGCAATAATTCATACAAACTTAAGTTTTTTTTTTTTTTTCCAAATGGCAGGCCCTAACAAAGGCTTGAAGGCATTGGTCACTACTAAGGCCGGAGTTGTTGGTCACTTTATTATGGGGGCACCACTATTTATCATGTGCTGTATTGCACACATTTAAGATTTTTTTTTTAAATAATAGGATATTTTTATTGAACTTATGTTAACTTAAAGAATAAGTATGTGTTTTTGTTGAAAAAAGTACAAATTTTTTTATTTGCAAGTCATCTTCCCCCCCCCCCCCCCCCACCACACACACACACAACTACTTCTTACATCACTGAGCAATGACAACCAAAAACTTCAAAACAGACGTTTTAAATGACTTGTAATACTTAGGAAATATTTCAGCCATAAAGCCTTTTTTACCTAAAAATTTTTAAAAATTTGTTTTCCTGCTTTAAAAGCATGTTAATTTAATGTTCTAACAAGGTTTAAAGTCAATTTACTATTTTATTCTGACAGCCTATTATTAAAAATATGCCAATTTAATTAGCATAAAATTATTTTTTTAGGTCTTCTTGTCATGAATCTTGCCTGTCGCAATGCAGATTTATATTCATCTGCATACACAAAACTGAAAAATGTATTCAAATGTATATATTCTCGTAAAATACCTGGTGAAGTCAATGAAGTTGTTTATTGTCTGAAAACAGAGAAAAGTAAAGATTTTTTGGACTCTGTCAAAGAAAAGTACTCAAGTTTAACTGCCTTTCTTGAAAAACAAACAAAATATTGTGATGTATTTGATACTGCTGATCTTGTATCATGTTTAAAAGAAATTGTGTAAATAAAAAATGTCATTTTTAAGTGTAGAATTTATTTACACACACACACACACACAAAAAAAAAACCTGCATATGCAGGCATTTACAAATTCAAACATTGTAATAGATATTTCAAGAACTAGTAATAATAATAAAGCACGTTAAAATAAAAAAAAAAAAACTAATGTCACAAGATTTTTGAGTGGCTTTATAACAAACCAGCGATGTTCAACATTTGAAATAATTAATGCACTTCTTCACTAACTGTATTATGCATTTTTCTACAAGAATCAACTTAATGTTTAGTATAACTTTCAGAAAAAAATCTTACAGGCACAAAAATCTCCTTGCAAAATATACTGAAGTGCTATTTGTGCAAGGAAATACGACAAAATGCTTAGTATTTTCTCCTGAATCTTTCATTAACTTTTAGGGAATGACTTAAGTGTGACCTAGTACAGCTTGTGAAGAGACAGCCTAAATTTTTAGATTCTTTAAAAGCTATTCAAAAGTTGTATCACTTTTTGAAAGAACAAACTTAATTGTAAAGGGCAAAGCCCTTTGTGTATACTGAAAATAATAATTTTAAATTGAAGACAAAATTCAGAATTTAATTATAACGTTAATTTATTGACTAGAAATAAATCACAATGAGATAAAATAACAAACATTTAGCCCTGCCAAATGAATAGCCATTGGTGACCTGTTAAAGTAATCTTTCAGAATCTAGTTTTCAAGAAATCTGACTCAAATTGTTCGAGAATATCCAGCTTTTGATAGAGCTGTATCCTGAAAAATAAAAACAGTATAGAAAATATTATAATTTGTATTATAAAAAATTTAAATGCTTTAAACAAATTTTAAAGTACTTTTTTGCTTGCAGTTTTCAGTCAGATTTTATGAGAGAAAATTGAAACGGAGAAAAAAATCAATATTTTAAACAGCAGCATTTAAAATAAATAAACTATTAGTTTTTATATTCAACTACACAGAGTAACTCATTATTTAAAAATTGAAGTTGAATACAAGTTATATTTCATTTATTTTTCTAAATGCGGCTGTTTAATAAGTATTTTTTCTCATTAATTCTGACTAAACAATTTATTATTAAAAAATGACATCCATTTCTTAACCAAAACAAGTATAACAGCTCTCTAGTCATGTCAAATGTCATCAAATGTAAACCAGTTATATCTAATGTACTGCTGCTACATGTCTACACATGAAACTATCAAAAATATTATGCCCCAAGTCTCAAAGATTGATTAATGCATACGCACTATTAAATCACCAAAGAGTCACTAATATATTTTGAAAGGTTGCCCTCAGTAACTCTTTGATAAAATGCTAACAAGCTGACAGATACATACATGAAGTTCATTCCATTGCGACTAATGCAAGGTAGAAATAAAAATGTGTTTTAGTACTAATTATTTAAAAATAAAGTTAATTTTTTCAGCTTTACAGCATGCATGTTGGGGTTATAAATAGGAAAAAATATATTTTTAATATTTCGATATCTAATTAAATACTGGTAATTGTAGTTATTTTATGAGCTGTCACTATAAAATTTTAATCCCCATAAGTTATTAAGTCTCAGCTTGTAAATGACCTTATTTAGTTAGGTATCAAAACATAAAGAAGTTCTTATTTATGATGTTATCTTGCATGAAAGCTGAAGAAATTAACTTTTTTAAATAATCAGTAATAAACATTTTCTGTTTTTTATTGCCATGGATCCATAAACATTTCTTAGACTTCTATGTTGATTTCTCCTCTCTGAAATGTGTAAATCTATTAAAATTGCAGACTAAATATTCTCAAGTTAGGATTGCACCACGTAAGCCAAACAGCAGCCGAAACAAAATCTAAGCTTTCAGATTGCTCAGTATTTTAGTGGTGTAGGATTGCATAATTAATAGAAATAAACTCCATTAAAATTGCAACTTTTTGAAAATGCTTATAAATAAAATCAATGCTTACCAAGTTATCTTTGAATATAACTTTCAGCTTTTCAATAATTTTCCATTTCAAACTACTGAAATCTGAAGGAGAACTCAACCCTTGTCTCAATAAATCTGCAGCAGTGGCACCTGTTGGATTTTCAGCTGCTTTTATGTATCTTTGAGGATTAGGAGAGATACTAAGAAGCTCTGTGTGAACCTGTAGAATGTTAAAGACTCAATTACATAAGTGGAAAGACACAGGGTTTTGTTAAAGTGCAATGCAATTGAATGTCCTTTCAGAAAGCACTGGTCAATTTTTTCCAATTACAGTTTTTTAATGTATTTTTAAAATCAATATTACTGAAATAGAAGTTGATGGCACTTTTTGATGTCTAACCACTATAATAAAAACTAACAAGTACTACTTATAAAATCCAAGTATTTGTGTGTTGCATAGTTTTTATTGATTCCTGAAAAATTGTGCGACTAGTTTTTCTTTTTTTTTTTTTTTTTTTTTTCTTCTTTTTCTTTTTTTTTTAATGACAGACTCAGTTGTCCATCCTATCGTTCAAACTAAACAATACATAAAACTTTTTAAAAAATTATCTCATTAAAAACATTTTTTTTTTAAAGACGATAAAATGAAATAATTTCCAGGCTGTTGCCACATTTTATGGAAATCATGAAAAAGTTTGCAGATAATATCCACAATACACATTTAAAAAAATCATTTTGGCTTTTTCTGATGATTTAAATACGAAGAGATGGTCTCTATTGAACTTATAAATTTTGTATGCTGTTTGAATATGCAGATGACCCTTTATACAATAGAGAAATTTTTGATGTAAAATACCTTTTATTTTTTGTGTATCATTTAGAACCCGAAGTGTCACTTGGAACTTCATTTAATTGAGGGAGGGGGGGGGGAGGGAGGGATAGTACTAAAGTTAGTACATGAAGGTGCTTAAAATAAATCCTACACTATTAAAGCGATTCCATCACTTCTGTGAACGTTACACGGGAAAATAAATTTTATAACAAACTCTCAGCTTTTAAGAATATACAAGAGGTTGTCATTAGTAAGCTACAAATTGATATAACTTTAAAATATTTAACAAAAATCATTATTTTTTATAACTTATTTAATATTTTGAACCTAGTTTGTTTTAAGAATGAAATTACATTTCTCTCTGAGAATAATCTTTATGCAAGTCACACTTAATGGCTCATCCTCATATTTCCTTGATTTTCAACATCTTTGTGACAACTATTTACTTTCAATTGGTATAAAAGATATTCATGCTAACAAAGTATTATTGTCCTTCAATGTAGTCATCAGCACTGTGTTCAGTCTGTTGCCAGCAATGTGGAAGTCAGAAGATACCTTTAGCACAGCCCTTTAGTTTGAATAGAGTGATCTACTGCTGCCTCTCTGGAACAATTCTGAAGCAAATGCCACAAAGTGCTTCCTCCATTTAAGGAATTAAGTCAAAGTCACGGGCTTAAATCAAGTATGGTTGGTGTCTGCCATATTTTGGCATCCTTCGTTGAAGGATTTCAACTACCTTACTTAGACCACCAGCTAACACTGGACTATTTTTTTCCTCAGTGCACATGCACATGATGTTTGAAGGAAGAGCCCATTTGCTCTGAGGTAAGGTGCTCTGTGATGTAACTAATATGCAGTTATCAGCCAACCTTCATAGTCTTAGTACTGTTATGATCTGAAAAATGTTTTGAAAATAATGTTTGTTCTAGCGATCTATGAGTAGTAAAAACAAATTATAGAGTAATATTTTGTGTAATGTTTAAGTAGTACTACTTATCTTTTGGGTTTGTTTATTATTTCTTTCACGGCACAAACTTTCCGATTTCGCAGTTTGTTTTGATTCGTTTTGCGCGCTAACGTCAAAACAGGTTGCCAGATCGGATGAACAAAACTTTTTCTTTTTGATACATGGTATTGGTATGATTGTAACTTTTGATAAATAATTAATGTTAGAAATGGTTATATGTGTTTTTTAAAATCGAGCCGACTTTTCCTTTTCTTTATGCCGACATTTTTTTTTCTTAAATAAATTTTTGATACAAACATCATATTTTGGCTTTGTAAAGTGTTTGCTAAATTTTAAGTTTTGGTTTAAAAAGTTTTTATGCTAAAATTTTCTCTCCGTCTTTAACTTTTATTCTGCCTTTTCTGATTTTTTTTCTTTTTACCCTTTTTCCCTGCATCATTTCACATAATTCGATAGATTGGATGAAGTTTCGATACAGACATCGAAATCGGCAGAGGAACACAACCACGTGCAAGAAAAAATGTAAATGCCTCAAAATACATCAATTAACCAACGAAATAATTAAATTTCTTTTTAATGCAACATAACTTCACCAAATAAATAAATTTCACTTAAAATTTTATGCACTAAGATATGAAAAAATTAAAGTTCATGAATGAACTTGTTTGTCGGATGACTACAGAAGTGAGAAGGCTGAGAAGGGAAAAGCGAGCGTCAGAGAGCGAGCTCTCTCTCTCTCTTCCTGTTCGAGTAGCTGGTACCAACGGACGGAGATCGGAACGTGATTTTTTTTTGGAGAGAAGCCAAGACATGATGTGGTTGACTCGAGACATGGAACCGGCGACCTGAGACTACTGAACGATGGGGGCCCCCAGATTCTTTCCCCAGACGATAAGTCATTCCTTTTTTCTTTTCTTTCCCTTTCTCTATTTAATTTTTTTTTTGTTTTGTCGGCTGTAAAAAATATAAAGTTAAGTGCACTTCAACAAGGGAACTTTAAAATGTTTGTGATAATGGGTATTTTAAGTTTTGAATTTTGTAAAAGAAAAATGTTTTTCCATAAATTTGTTTTGGAGTTAATTTAAAATAAATGTAAGAATTTAAAGTTTAACAGAGTGTTTTCTTCATTATTTCTTTGTCTCGTTACTGGGTCTACAATGGCGTCATTGCGCCATTTTTCTTGGAGCGAAATGCACAGATAGAACCTGGGTCTTTGGCGGCTTAAAACTTTTAAACTATACGATTATTTCGGCCTCTATGCCATTTGTTTTAGGAAAAGATATTGGATTATTTGATATTTTTATTTAACTTTAATTTAGGTATGTTTGCAAATTTTAACTTAAGCTACGTGAAGTCATGGCATACGAAAATGGTGCCGTGACATTTTTTTTAAATTTTCGGAGTCTGTGTTTAGCTTTAATAAAGAATAATGAAGATAATACTCTGATCTTTTATGGTTTTGTTTTGTGCCGTGTGGGGAAATAATTTTTTTTCAATAATTTTAACTGAATTTTGATTTTGTTTGAGGTTTGAATAATGTCGGTTCAGGACAGCGATGAAGAGGGGCCCACTGTAAATGAAAATGTTGTGGTTTGCCCAGCCTTTACGGAATTCATTCCGCTTATTACCCCCTTCTCGGGAAATAATAGTAATGTAACAATTTATGATTTCTTTGATAATTTAGAAGAGGTTAAGCTCCATGCAGGATGGACCGCCGTACAAACACTATTTGTCGCTAAGACGAAATGTATAGGCGAGGCACGCGAATTCTTACGTTCGCAGCCACAACTTAAACAAGCAAACTATAAAGATTTTAAGACAGCGCTGATAAATCGATTTGGGAACAAAACGCAGGACAACTCATTACTTCAGTTCACCACAGCTACTCAGGGAATTAACGAGTCGGCGAGAGCCTTTTTGGCGCGCGTACAAGGTTTATCGCATAAATGTTTTAGTAACAATGAAGAAGTAAGAAATAAAATGTTGACAGCTCAGGTCATTCAAGGCCTCAGTCCAGCAGTTAGACGTTTTGTCATGTCACAGAAACATGACACCTTCGAAGAAATGTGGGACTTAGTTCTTCAAGAAGAACAATGTACCGCTTTGGACAGGACTACTTCATCAGTCCATTTAGCTGAAGCTGAAATCAAACCATCGGTAGTTGAATCTGAACTCAAGGAGATAAAAGCCCTGATGCAGAACTCCTTATTAGAAACGGACAAGCGCGTAGCCGACCTCCAGGAACAAATTAATGATTTAAAACTAATGTTGGGACAAAGAAAAAATAGTGAAATAGTTTGTTATTCCTGTGGAGAGAAAGGGCATATCAGCCGTCGTTGCACGCGTAGGGTTTCTCAGAATTATCCACCTAGAAATAATTACAGGGAGAGACCGGGGAAACTAATTGAGGGGCGAAATAGCGAAGCGCCGCTACTTTCAGACACGTCCCCAGAGAGCATAGGACTTGGGAATTTTGGTCATACGTCAGTTTTGCCTTTAATTCCCATAAACCTACAGGAAGAAAAGATTTTTGCTTTATGTGATACGGGAGCCTCTGTCTCCATTATTAAAGATAAATTCGTAAACGATGCCTTAATAAGTAATAAAATAAAAAGTGTAGAGCAGTGCAATGTGAAAATAATTGGGATTTCTAATAATATGATGGTTTTAGAGAAGAAAGTTAAATTAGAAGTTTCTATTGCTAAATGTAAAGTTATTGTTGAATTTTTTTGTTGTAAGGATAATTTTATGTCATATGATGCTATTCTGGGTGCAAATTTTTTTTCTAATAACAAAATTAAGATAGATTTTGAGCAACACACAATTTCTAATGAAAAATTTAAAATTAATTGGTTTGACACTCGTACAGGTTACAATGTTAATTGTCTAAGAGATGTTCATGAAACAGGTTATACTATTAGTAAACATATAATTCCTCCAAGATCTGAATTAATTATCTCTGTCACTACCAAAAACAATCTCAAACTTGCTGAAAATGTATTAATACAACCACATAAACATTCTCTTTCTCAAAATTATGTTATATCATGCTCAATAAATACTGGTAGTGATAATGGTACATATTTTGTTAAAGTTGCTAATTTTTTCGACACTCCTATTCACACAAACAAAAATTGTAAATTAGTTAACATTGAGCCTGTACTAGATGTTGTTAATGATGCTGAGGCAGAGGTTAACGTAGTTAATGAATTTTTTGATGATGATTGTGAATTGTTTGGGGGTAAATTTGATTTATCTCATTTATCGGGGGCTCAAAAAGAGAAAGTAATGCAATTGTTGAACAATCATAAACATATTTTTGCTGAGTCAGTTAAGGAGCTATCGGGTTGCAACACTGTAGCACACAGGATTTATTTGTCAGATGACATACCTGTTAGGCATAAGCCATATAGAACTCCCCACGCCTTACGAGAAGAATTGCGCACACAGATTAATCAACTGCTCGACACAGGGATCATTTCAGTCAGCGACTCTCCTTACTCTTCACCAGTTATACTTGTTAAAAAGAAGAACAACACTTATAGACTTGTTTGTGATTATCGTAAACTTAATTTAAAAACTCAACCTCTTCCTTTTCCTTTACCATTAATTTCAGACCTTTTAGATACTTTGGAGGGAGCTAAATTTTTCTCTTCGTTAGATTTATGTTCAGGGTATTGGCAGATGAATCTCCACCCTGGTGATAGACACAAAACAGCTTTTGCCACAGATTTCGGATTATTTCAGTGGAATAGACTCCCTCAAGGATTAAAGAATGCCGCTTCGTCCTTTCAGCGATTGTTAGAAATTGTTTTGGCTGGTTTGAAAGAATGGAACATTAACACCTATTTAGACGATTTAATTATTGCATCTAAAACTTTTGATGAACATCTAGAGAAATTAGATATGGTTTTTAAAAGACTCGGGGAACATAATTTAAAAATAAATCCTGCAAAATGTCAACTTGTCAAAGATAAGATCACTTACCTTGGGTTTCAAGTCGAAGAGGGTAAACTTTCACCTGATACCAGGAATGTTGAGGCAGTTCAGAACTTTCCCGTTCCAGGTAACAAAAAGCAGGTCAGGTCATTTTTGGGATTGTGTAATTTTTATCGAAAATTCATTAAAGATTTTGCAAATATTGCTATACCTTTAACCAACCTAACAAAAAAATCTGTGGATTTTAAGTGGGATACTTCAGCAGATCAAGCTTTCAACCAATTAAAATCCGCCTTAATTTCATACCCCTGTTTACTTTTGCCTGATACAAAGAAAGAATTTATTTTACATACTGATGCTTCGGGTTTTGCTATTGGAGCTGTACTTAGTCAGGAAGGGCCTGATGGACAAATACATCCTGTGGGCTATGCTAGTAGGAGATTGAAAGATGCAGAGACGCGTTATAGTGTTTTTGAAAGAGAAACTCTTGCGGTAGTTTGGGGAATTAATAATTTCAAACATATGGACAAAAGTTCAAACTTTTTTGTGATCAAAAGTCCCTCTCCTATGCTCTCACACTGAAAGATGGTGGCAGAATTACCCGTTGGATTTTAGCTTTACAAAATTATGACTTTGAAATTTTTCACACTCCTGGGAAACAAAATGTGCCAGCTGACACTTTGTCCAGAACCGTAAATCTCATCGACACAATGGTTCAAAATTTTCCTTCTTCCCGTATTAAGAGCCTTCAGGACGAAGATAGTAAGTGTAGAAGTATTCTTGATGAATTGAGTCAATCTGAGGAGGTAGAACATAAGGGAATTAAATTTTTTACTAAAGATGGTATTTTATTTTGTGTGAATGACAAACCCAAAGAAGGTGCGGTCATCACAGATAGGTTAGTCGTTCCAAAAACTTTAATTAAAGAAGTTTTGACGTTAGGACATGATTCAATGACAGTGGCACACCCAGGTATTAGGAGAACAATTACCCGAATTAGACAAAATTACTTTTGGTGGAACATGAATCACCACATTAAGAACCATGTAAAGTCATGTCAATCTTGTATAGAAAGACGTGGATATGTAGCCAAACACAAGGCTCCTTTACAGAGAGTTCCAGTGACTAGTAGACCTTTTGAACGGATTGGTATGGACGCTGTAGGCCCTTTGCCCATTACTGAGTCAGGACATCAACACATCATTGTAATCAGTGATTATTTCACGCGTTGGGTAGAAGCTTATCCAGTTAAGGACCTGCAAACTGAGACTGTTGCTTTAATTTTAGAGCGTTTTATTTGCACTCACGGAATTCCAGAACACCTAATTACAGATAGATACAGCTCATTTCTTTCGGACAGCATAAAAAAGGTTTATTCGAAATTAAACATTAAAAAACAGTACACCACCAGTTATCATCCCTCGGCAGATGGCGTGGTTGAACGCGTCAATGCCACAATTGTCAACTCTTTAAAGCACTTAGTTAATGAGACTGCAAATGAATGGGACAAATACTTACATTTTGCTCTTTTGGCCTATAGAACTGCAATACTTTCCACCATTAAAGACACTCCTGCTCATTTAATCTTTGGTAGGGATTTAATTTTACCCATTCATTTAATTAACAATCCACCTTTAAGAAGTTATGCGGATCAAAGGGAATTAAGTGAGGATATTGAACTTCGCCTTCAGAGAGCTTTTAAACTTGTCCATGAAAATCTTATCAAAGCTGCTGAAAAACAAGAGAGTTACAGGAGTAAAGTTTGTAAGGAGAAGGGCATTGTTGTAGGAGATCTGGTCATGCTTTACACTCCATCTATTAAAGCGGGGAAGGGGAAGAAATTTTCGAAGTTTAATGAGGGGCCTTACAGAGTTAAAAAACAGACTAGTAATGTAAATTTTGAAATAGTACATATTAACAACCCTAATGACATACAACATGTACACGTGGACAGACTAACTAAAATTCCTGAACGTATAATTTTTCCATCTTTACCTGAAGAGCTCATTGAGGATGACAATAGCGATGTAGAAAATGTAACTGATCAGTCAAATGAACCAGATCTCCCCGACAATCCTTTCCCCACACCAGTTAGGCGTCGTTATAGAATTGTCACAAATAGCAACAGGAAAAAGACTACTACTACACAGAGGTCGACTTCAGGGCAGACTCAACAACAGATGCCAGTCCAGTCCAGTAGTAGGAGCATACAGCAACCTGTGTCCAGACCAGCAACAAGGCAACATTCATACTCACTTCGCCCAAGGGACTCTAGAGGTTTTGTGAAAAGTTAATGTTATTAAAATGATGGACTTTTACATTTTGATTGACAAGTTTTTTTTTATATGTATTTTGGTATTGAGTATTATTTTATGTTTATTTTCTTTGTATGTCTTTGGTAGTAACTGTATTACAACACTGTTATTTAGGGCCCTAATATCTGTTGCAAGATATGTAGAAGTTTTTTTTTTTGCTATTAATTATAGGAGTAGCTAACCTAAATGAATTGATAGTAGGGAGGTTCTTTTATGTAGACTGCGAACTGATATTAACAGTGTAATTGTAATTGTTTTCTTTCATTTAGGAAGAGAAATTTTTTTTTACCTTTTAGTTAATGTCAAGTATGGTGTAAATTTTTCTTTATTTTTGTGGTTAAAGCCATTTTTTGTGAGTTGAATAATGTGAAACTAATTTTTTTCTTGCTGGGAGTCCTACAGTTCTCATCAAATTTTTCTTTCATGATGTGATATAAATTTTTTTTATATATATATACCTTAATGTTTTGTGTAATCAATGTAGTCGGGTAGTTTTGCAATTTGGGTAAAGCTGTGATATTTTAGTTTTTTTTAATATTTCATTCAAATGTTTTGTGGCGTGTAAAGCTCAATGTAGAGCATTTATGTTTTCTCATTTGTTATTTTGAGAATCTTTTTTTTCCTTTTGTGAGGATCATATGGAGTGGTTAAAGAGCTGTTGGTTTTGGTGTAAAGGAAAAAAAAAAAAAAAGTTCCTTTTTTTTTTTTAAGGTGAGGGGAAGGTAGTTGTTATGATCTGAAAAATGTTTTGAAAATAATGTTTGTTCTAGCGATCTATGAGTAGTAAAAACAAATTATAGAGTAATATTTTGTGTAATGTTTAAGTGGTACTACTTATCTTTTGGGTTTGTTTATTATTTCTTTCACGGCACAAACTTTCCGATTTCGCAGTTTGTTTTGATTCGTTTTGCGCGCTAACGTCAAAACAGGTTGCCAGATCGGATGAACAAAACTTTTTCTTTTTGATACGTGGTATTGGTATGATTGTAACTTTTGATAAATAATTAATGTTAGAAATGTTTATATGTGTTTTTTAAAATCGAGCCGACTTTTCCTTTTCTTTATGCCGACATTTTTTTTTCTTAAATAAATTTTTGATACAAACATCATATTTTGGCTTTGTAAAGTGTTTGCTAAATTTTAAGTTTTGGTTTAAAAAGTTTTTATGCTAAAATTTTCTCTCCGTCTTTAACTTTTATTCTGCCTTTTCTGTTTTTTTTTCTTATTACCCTTTTTCCCTGCATCATTTCACATAATTCGATAGATTGGATGAAGTTTCGATACAGACATCGAAATCGGCGGAGGAACACAACCACGTGCAAGAAAAAATGTAAATGCCTCAAAATACATCAATTAACCAACGAAATAATTAAATTTCTTTTTAATGCAACGTAACTTCACCAAATAAATAAATTTCACTTAAAATTTTATGCACTAAGATATGAAAAAATTAAAGTTCATGAATGAACTTGATTGTCGGATGACTACAGAAGTGAGAAGGCTGAGAAGGGAAAAGCGAGCGTCAGGGAGCGAGCTCTCTCTCTCTTCCTGTTCGAGTAGCTGGTACCTACGGACGGAGATCGGAACGTGATTTTTTTTTGGAGAGAAGCCAAGACATGATGTGGTTGACTCGAGGCATGGAACCGGCGACCTGAGACTACTGAACGATGGGGGCCCCCAGATTCTTCCCCAGACGATAAGTCATTCCTTTTTCTTTTCTTTCCCTTTCTCTATTTAATTTTTTTTTTGTTTTGTCGGCTGTTAAAAATATAAAGTTAAGTGCACTTCAACAAGGGAACTTTAAAATGTTTGTGATAATGGGTATTTTAAGTTTGAATTTTGTAAAAGAAAAATGTTTTTCCATAAATTTGTTTGGAGTTAATTTAAAATAAATGTAAGATTTTAAAGTTTAACAGAGTGTTTTCTTCATTATTTCTTTGTCTCGTTACTGGGTCTACAATGGCGTCGTTGCGCCATTTTTCTTTGGAGCGAAATGCACAGATAGAACCTGGGTCTTTGGCGGCTTAAAACTTTTAAACTATACGATTATTTCGGCCTCTATGCCATTTGTTTTAGGAAAAGATATTGGATTATTTGATATTTTTATTTAACTTTAATTTAGGTATGTTTGCAAATTTTAACTTAAGCTACGTGAAGTCGTGGCAGTACAGTTTTAGTTGAAACTATATTTACTACTATAAAAAATCTGACACAAAAGAATATTTCCAGATTATTATTTTTTAAAAAGAGGGAGGGGTAAGACCAATGTGCAGACATAAGGATAATTTTGTAGCTACATATAAAAGCACATGCACAAAATTGAATTATAATTAGAGTTAAAAAGAGATAGAAGAAATACTCACTGGCAATGGTGGACATTCACTGTTAATAAAATGCCCATCCCAAACTGATATTTCAATGCTTGCAGTTTCCTATAAAGAAAGACCTGGATTATAACCAGTGAATATACAGGGTGTCCCAAAAAGGTGGTAATGGACTTTAATTCTTTATCTATTAGAAATAAGTGGGCAGTGTAAATTGAAAAAATGTTCCAAATAAGGTTGGAAATAAGTATGTTAAGAAAAAATCATCTCTTTCATTTACAAAATGTTACACTTTCTAAATTTTTAGATGAACACTGGAACAATTTAACCATGGTGAATAAGGATAGACTATATCATACTACTTAGTTGAACAGTGTTTGAAGAACACAGTTTCCATGATAGAGGATTTATATATTAATTCTGTAGCTAGGAAGCAGATTTAAAAATGGATCTATGGTCTATTGTATCATATCAACCCATTGTAAAAAGGACAATGAATGTGGCTTCTTTATAGATAAAAGTTTAATTATTAAGAACAAAAATATAATTCTGTTAAACAGTAACTAACATGTAATGTATAAATATACACACAAAGAAGGAGGTGCTATTGAATTGAATATCAAATTTGCAGTTAGCAAAATGCTGCTCCTTCAGTAATAATAAAATTAATTAGATGAGTTATTTACTTACAAATATTTTGACTTGACTTTTAAACTTTTTACAAATATAATCCAAAGGAAGATAGCTCAGTTTCTCCATAATCTCATCAGGTGGTCTTCCCTTTAACAGAGGAATATGATGAATACCAGCAAGGACTGAACCCCTAAATAAAAATCACATATCAGAACAAAGGTAATAATCTATAAAATACAGAAATATACAAAATTTTTACTATAAAAGATATTTTATTTTAAGATACCTAAAAAAAATACTATAGTGCTGTGATAATATACATATAATGATACAATAAAAATTCAAAGAAAATAGCTAGCTAATGATACAATAGAAATTCAAAGGAATGAGCTTATTAATAGCCAATTTTTAGATACTGTTCCTTCCTATGTAAGCACTATCCGTTAAAGTGAGCTTTCACCATACTGTGTATACTCACATTTAAGAAACATTAACAGAATGTATTATTTCATAAGTTTTAATGGAAGGCAAAAACTTTATTACCAAAACAACATTGAGGACAAATGTATGAAATTTAACTTTTCAGATTATAACATGAATCAATGTGGCAGACCAAACAAATGATTTTAATATGAAAGCTGACTTAATAATGATGTATGAAATTTTAGCTCAAAACCACTATGAAAATAGTATTGGACGGATTTATTTACTGGAATTTCATATACATCATGGCTCTTGTTTTCAATTTCATATTATTTAGCTATGCTTTTTTTCATAAATGCAATTAAACTCGTAAATTTATTAATCACACACAAAAAAATTAAATTAGAGTATGAAAATTAGTTTATTGTGAATAATGAAGATAAAACTATTTCATTTGTGTTCTTATTTTTCCAAATCTATAAAATTTTATATATACACTATTATTTCTTTTTTTAAATTTCTTTTAAATGTTTTTCTGGTATTTTTATTGTGTTAGGAAAATAGTGCATGCAATTTTAACTAAATGAGTTTTAAATTAACCAACCCTTCATGCAACATTTATAAATAAATTAGAAAATACAGGTATGGTATCTAAGAAAGTCTGTTTCAGACATAGAAATTTTACTTTAGTAAACTTTAAACATATGTATGAATTGTAATGTCCAGTGACATTTAATCTTAGTATTAATGAGAGTGAAGCTACTTTGAAAAAACTTTTAGTAATGGAACCTTGATAATTTGACCAATGGGATCAAAGAGGAGTGTTTTCACTAGAGCACAAGAAAGCAAGAATCCCAAAAATTTTTTGTTTTTCTTACATTAAAAGATTATTACTGTGATAAATTTACGCATCCTACAAATTGGTTTCATTCTGCACAAAATTCTCGCATTTCGAAAGATTCGTACATTTTTCCAAAAGTTGCGAATGCTTCCATTTTCATAAAAAGGTTATTTGCACAAAATTGGGGATTAACCAGAGGCAGAGGTAAATATCCATTCATAAATTAAAATCTCGATACAATTATATTTAGGGGACTACATAAAATTTTCATTCTAGAGGGATGTATCATATCAAGGAGAGATTATAGTGCCCAGAAATTCTGCAGGACCGCAAAATTTTATCGTTATAGAGGAATCTATCATTGCATTGAAAATCATTATAGCAAGGTTTGACTACTTCACCCACTGGGTATTTACCCAAATAAATCTACAATGAGAAATTCTCACCCATTTTTTTGAAAATCTCACTCAGTTCTGTGGAAAGGGTGAGAAATTTTCACCCATTTTTTTTTTTTCTGTAATGAAAACCCCGAAAGAGAGCAAATTAGTTGCATTAGATATATCTAAAACTGAAGTTGACAGACTTTAGCAAGCAAGTTTAATGGTAAATGAATGTAATTTGTAAATGAATTTTTTTTTCTCCTAAAATCAAGTTACTGTGGCTCAGATATTCTTTCAAGTCATTTGTTAGTTTATGAAAAGGGTGTTATGTTCAATATATTTTCTAAAACTTACTTGTTGAAACAGGAACATACACTCCAGGCTATAGCATGCTGCAAATTGAAATTTGGATCTTTACCTTCTCGGTCTAGAACTCTATCATTCGCAGAATCATATTTAGGGCGCAAGCCATACAAGGAAACAAGAATGTAGGCTCGATCATCATATTCTGGCTTGATTGTCTATTTTTAAAGAACAAAAGATTACATTTGCTTTTTCACTACTTAAAACCTACCAGCAGTACATTTAAGAAACTCTTCAGATTTACTAAATTTATATTTTTTTAAAAATCTTTTTTTCACCTACATTTTTAGTGCTTTTTCTCTCTCCCACCCTTTCACTCCCTCCATGTTTCATACCCTTTATAAGAGAGAAAAAGTTAAGCACTCTTAATCCCTCTCCCCTTAAAATTAAATAAACAAAAAACAAAATATTGAAATAAAACATAGTAACAAATAGCATCCTCCTTCCTTATGAGCCCATCTAAAATCTACTTGTTACAGAAATATCCGTAATTCCTTATTTCCCCCCCTCTCAATAATTTAAGTAGTTTTATCTCTAATTAAACTTATTTTAAACTTGAAATTTTCAACACAAACTAATTTTTATTAACACATCTTATTTTGAGTTTAGTTTTTGTAATATGCTTTTTTTTTTTGACACACAATTAAAATAAATCAAATTATCATTTGGGGACTGCATCGACATTCATTCCATTTAAAAGGGTAATACTCCACCACAATAAAAACCTAATAATAAATGTAATTCATGATCCCTTAATACTCCAATTGAAAAACGTTAGCTGTAATCCCCCTTATATTAACAAATATTTTGCATATTTTTAAAACATAAATTTTGCTAAGTGTTTAAAAATTCTCTTTGTTTGTATGTCAGCTAAGAGAGTATAACAAAATAATTATCAAATACCTTAGGTTGATCAGACCAATCAGGAGCCCTCTGAGGACTATCTAGCTCTAACTCTTCAGTAATAAAGCTTGTCACTTGATTTTTACCATTTCCAATTTTAGTGTCTTCCCCTGGACATACTTGAACCAGACACTGTAAATATCTACCTTCGAGGAAAACTTAAAAATAAAGCAAAATAAGTTAAATAGCTTTAAAAAACTTTCAATTTTAATTAATATATAATAGAGGAATCTCACAAAAGAAAAATAAGAATCTTTAATAAGCATTTGAATAAAATACAGTTAAATTTTTTTACTCACATTAAATAATAAATAATGGAAATTTGAGCTAAATTAATTTGCTAGAAATTTTATGCTGTGTATTCTTTTCCAGTACCTCTTCAATTAAAGTGCAGTTTAATATAAAAAATCTGAATACAGGATAAAACTTTAAAAAGAAAAATTGGAACTGACAACCTCTTATTTAAAAAAATTGTAGACAGTAAATCTATAAATTTTAGCTTGCATAATTGTACAAGCGGTATCATTTTTTATTTTTATTTTTCTTCTAAAATTGGATACACAGGTTGATGTGCTAAGTAATACTCCTAAAATCTACATACAGAAAACCTTAGCTTATATTTTCACAATGTCTACCGTAAAATACCCCAAATGCACCCCCCCACCTATGCATCTCACAAGAATTTCATTTGTTCTTAAAATACCAAATAAATGCCCCTCCTCATCTGTCTCTTTTCTTCCGCAAGTCTTGGGCACACTTTCTGTTTTCATTGTGCTTTAAAACAAATTCTCCAGACCACGCTTGTATTGCATAATCAGCTTCAGCTGCCAGCAGAAGAGAGAGATTGCAGACTGGCCAGAGCTTCCTTTCTCATAGAAAGAAAAGAAAATGGCATGCAACTGGCAGCATACGGGGTCAGCTTGACCCTGGTCTATCCATATAAGAAAATGTTTTTTACATTATTTTATAACATTTGCTTTTATAAATATAAACATTGATTTGATTTATATTAAATTGACACTGGGATTATTAGGAAATGAAAACCATTAGGTTCCTAAATGGCAGTAAATGTTTTAAAACAATTTAATTGGAAAAGGAGTGAAGGAGGGGGATTTGAATTTTTCTGGCTAGTTAAATGTTGGTTAAACAAGAGTTCACTGTATTTAATTTTTTATCATTGCAACTTTAAAGTATACAATATATGTTTGTTTTAAAATTATTTTCATGCCACTTAATTTTAGCAAGAAAATACTGGTTAATTTCTATATTTCTATACTGTCTGTAATAGCTCATTTTTACTGTTTATCCATCATAATGTTTATCTAAATACATCTTAATTTCCTTGAAAATTGAGGAGAGCCCTTCTGCGGTATTTTACAGTAAGTATAAACCACTGCTGCAGGCATGTTGTATGGTTTCCAATAACTACTGTATTTTACTTTTTAAGGTTAGGTCTGTTCATACTTAAGAAAGAGGGAGAATTTTTGAAAAAAAAAAAAAAAAAAAGCTAAATCTCATAGTTATTTGATTGTACCATTATACGCGCTGAGCGATCGAGAAATCATGGGAAAAGGTACATGCCTATATAAAAAATTAAAAGTGCAGCTTTCTTTTCCAAGCTTGATGGGAATATTTAACAGATAATATTGAACAATAATTTTGCACATAGAAATCTTGGCAAAACGTTTATATATATATATATATATGGGAGGGGGGGGGGGGGTAGAATAATTTATTATATTACACGACACTCCAAAATAAATAAGATAATTTTATCCACTTACTAGGAAGCCCAGATGCTTTATCAGCCAACACTTGCATTCCATAATTTTTATTGTATTCTACATATCTTTGGTATGGAAAGTCTTCAACATTAGCACCTTCTTTCTCCAACTGCTGTTGAATGTACTGTTTCAATGTACTGTCATTAGCTGAAGCTAAAAATAGAAAACTAACTTAAATGTAAACAGTGGCAAATAGTTTGAAACAATACTAATATAGTCTTAATTATTGGAAATGAAAAAGAATACTTTAATGTTTAAATGTGTCTTTAATGTTTCAATCTTTTAAAAAGCTAAAATGAGAAAAAATTACTTTAGCGAAATGCTAAAAGACCATAAAGGAAAAACTGCTATCTTGCTGATTTTTTTTTTCTTTCTCTGAATGCTTTTGCAAAAAAGCAAAAACTCTCTTGTTTTATTTTAGCATTTTGATAAGTCTTTTCGCATTATGCAAAAAATGTGACCACATCTGAAACCCTGATCTGACCTGTTACATCTCATACTTAAATCAATTCTTCTTGAATTCTAATACAAAGAACTCTATATTTCCTTACAAAAAGAATCTTGATGACATTCAGATAGCTTATTTCTGAATCACTGAAATGAGGCTCAAATCAGTTCTTCGTGGGAAAGTTCAGTAAATTTACTGAAATTATGATTCAGGAGGAGGGAGAGGGAATTAAATTTTTTACAAGATTTTATGCAAAATTTATCAGAGTGACACCTTTTTAGAATAAATAAATAAAATTACAAAACACAAAAGGATCTAAATAACTTTTTCAGCAGATAATAAAATCATTTATAAATATTTCAAAGAAGATTATCTGTTATAAAGAACTTTCACAACACTTCAATTAATTACAACTTTTTTTTTTTTTCCCAAATAGAACACATGCTAGTGAAAGTAACTACATTTTTGGAAATACCTTGACCCATTAATGAAAGTGTAACATCTTGTACAGTTTTAGAAAAGTCTTTGGATTCTTCATAATGCTTGTACAATCTTTTCTCGGATTCAGTAGGTTTAGCAAATTCTGATCGATACGCATTTGTTTCATATTCAGGTGCAGGAACATATTCCTATAAGTTTAAATAACACTGTTAAAAGAAATATACAATTATATGGTATTTTAAATTATTTCTTTTTATATTACTACATTATTAAATATTAATTTTAAAGTGGCATGTATTAATACATTCTTAAACATAAGAACAAATGATGATGAATTAATTTTTTAGAAATTATCCTATGCTTTATAGGAAATTTTAGTTAGGAATGTGAAAAAAGTTTCTAATGTATTCACAATTACTTCAACATATGCTCAAATCTGGACAAAATGGAGGGATTTAGAAACGGGGGGGAAAAAAAAAAAACATTTTTTTACTTTTCTCAATCAGTATTTTCCAAATTGAACATGGAATAAGAATAGTGGAGAAATACTCAAGTAAGCAGATGAAACTTCTGCATCTTTTACAAACTAAATTATCTGGAATGCAAAACTTTACAATACAAAGCAGTTAAATGAGGGGGGGATTTCTCTTCTTTTCCATACTAAAGATTCATTATAGGGGAAATTTTATCAGATGGAGATTTTAACTTTATGCAGGGACTTCAGGATGCATTAAAAACTTCTTAGTTAATGCATTAATTCAAAAGTGTTAAATAGAAAAAAAATTAACAAAAATGGCTTTTTATTAAAAATGGGGTAGTAATTAAGTTTGTTGTACTTTTTAAATAGAAATTACGAGCTTAGTTTAATTTAAAGTTTTGTTAGGAATTTATGCAAAAATTTATTCCTTTCATTGACTTTTAAGTAAAACAAATTCAAATTAATGTTTTCATCTTAAAATGATATAAAATCTCCAAACTACCTTCAAAAAAGAGGCAAAATAAATGCTGCTAACAAAACATTACCATAATACATGAAAGATAAACAGATTAATGTACTAATGGGTAAATTTTACTCATTGTAACATCAATGTATCAAAAACACTTAAAATAAAAACATAAATAATTCATTAAAATTTCGGATAATGATAGTTTAGCAAATAACAAGACCTGAAAATACTCAGGTGTATTGTGTATAAAATAACTTACCAGGAATATATATAATCAATACTAGCATGTTGATGCAGATGTATGTTAAGTAAATAATAATACCAAAACCTTAATTTTCATAAATATAAACTGGCAAAATTAGTGATAAATATATTGGAAAAACGTAGCCTAAAAGTTTTTCTTTTTATTATAAATATAGTCAAACATTTGAACAAAAACAGTCAAAGATTTTTTTTTCCCCCTTACTTTTGAATGAGGGAGTACTCTCAGCAATATAGTAACACCAGGAATAACAGGGTTATCATCCATATGAGAAGCAAGCATATGCTCCACTGTAAAATCAGGATCTGGTATGCCATGTCGAACACGCATTTGGTGACCACCCGTTCTCAAAGAAGCTTGCTAAATAAAATTTCACAATTAGAATTCGTTAAGTTTTTGTTATACTTTTTTTCAAAAGTTAATTTTTTAATGGGACTCAAAGGTAATGTTCTTTTAAAAAATCAACTTTTAAAATGTCAACTGCTTTGCTAGGGGATAAAAACATTTTGAAATCTTTTTGAATATGAAAGTGAAAAATTGAAGCAAATTTAGATAAATGAAGGGAAAAGAAAAGAAAATGGCTTTAATAGATCCAATTACTTTTAAATTTTTAAAATGCTGCTAAAAAATAACTAAGTAGAAAAAGTTAATTCACTTATAATTTACGAAACACTAATAATAATTTATGAAACAATTTATACACTATTCAAAATTTGTAAAATTAATAATTTTAAATTAATATACATTTTTTTCCCCAATATAGGGTCTTCTTTTTGTAATATGAGCTCTTGATTCATGTTCGAATGATTTTAAAAAACTTTTACATAAAGGAGCATACCATTACATAATATTTTTGACAGATCTTATAAAACAAACACACATACACACACACACACACACACACACACACAAAAAAAAAAAAAAACTGCTTGTTTTTTAACACTTTAATAAATTTCACAAAAATAATAAAACAGATAAATTTAAATAAAACATTTTTAATAACAATTCCAAATTATTAAATTACATAAGTTTAAAAAAAGATAATACTTAAAAAATAATTTTAAACTAGAAAAAATTTCAAACAAACCTTTCCATGCTTATTAGAAAAGGGACCAAACAGACAAGACCCTAAAACACAGTTTTTTTTGGAATGCTTTTCTACTGTATACACTCTAAGCATGACAACTACATCAGGGTTCATAGGGATGCTCTCATTGTTGATGGTCTGTTTGAATTTTATGTTTGGATAACGCCAAGGTGAATCCAGCTCAGAAATTGTTTGGAATTTAATAGATTTGTCCTTCTGCCCCAAATACATATTTAGCACTTTTCCAGTAATCTAGAAGGGAAAAAGCATTAATTGCAGCATTAAATTATCAGACATTTATTGGAATATAAAAACTAGAATTTCTAAATAAAATTATATCTTTATAGTTAATATTAACCTACCGATAATTTATGTACACCTATTCTACCATATTGAATCAATAAATCTAGCTTACAAGTTATATACTCTACAATGTATACTAAGAAACACACCAGGTAGTACAATCTGATGAATAATAAAACTTTTTTTTTTGTATGTTTAAATAACAATTCCACATTTTTCAAAAAATCAAAATAAATAAGTAGCATGAAATGTTAAAATTCTAATACTTAGGATAGAGTGAAATTTTTTATTTGTTCACTAGTTAACAGCAATTAGGATATAAAAGAAAAATGTGTTTTATAGTAGGTAAGTAGGCCAAAATACAAACAGTTTTCAGTAAAATAAAAATAAGACAGAAGTAAATATTGAAAAATACTTTGTGCATTTTTTCAATAAAAGTAGTAACAGTAAAAGTTGTTGAATAGTGTTATTTCCAATAAATTCTGACAACAACAACAAAAATTATGAGTCATTTGGCTTTGGAGTTGTGGCATATTTAGTGCAGGATTGCCAACATTGGAAGAACAATTAGAGATGCATTTTCCCTTTTGCAGAGAAGTTCAAAAATGCATGTTAAATTCACTTACAACACTTACATAATCTAGTGTTTATAATTTTCATTTAACCTAAATGGGCTACAATTATACTTTACAAATATCGAACATTTGGAAATACTAGAACACACTTTGCATATCATTAAGGGATTTAATTTACCTCCAGACATTAGATAAATATACCATAGACAGTGGAATTAATGATTTTACACTTTTTTTATTTAATTAAAGTCTGCTGCAGATATTAAAAGTTTAACCTTGATTAGGGAAGTGTGGTAAGAAATACAAAGCAGAACAATTCTTTGCAGAGCTTCTTTGCAGAATACAGAACAGTTGGTAACCCTGTCAGTGTTAAATAAAACTGAAAGTCCTAAAATAGAGCAGGAATGCAAAATATTTTTCAGATTTCAGTATTATACAGTAAAAAATTAAAGTTATGATTTCAAAAAATGTTTTGAAAATAATGTTTGTTCTAGCGATCTATGGGTAGTAAAAACAAATTATAGAGTAATATTTTGTGTAATGTTTAAGTTGTACTACTTATCTTTTGGGTTTGTTTATTATTTCTTTCACGGCACAAACTTTCCGATTTCGCGGTTTGTTTTGATTCGTTTTGCACGCTAACGTCAAAACAGGTTGCCAGATCGGATAAACAAAACTTTTCTTTTTTGATATGTGGTATTGGTATGATTGTAACTTTTGATAAATAATTAATGTTAGAAATGTTTATATGTGTTTTTTAAAATCGAGCCGACTTTTCCTTTTCTTTATGCCAACATTTTTTTTCCTTAAATAAATTTTTGATACAAACATCATACTTTGGCTTTGTAAAGTGTTTGCTAAATTTTAAGTTTTGGTTTAAAAGTGTTTTTTTTTAATGCTAAAATTGTCTCTCTGTCTTTAACTTTTTATTCTGCCTTTTCTGTTTTTTTTTCTTATTACCCTTTTTCCCTGCATCAATTTTACATAATTCGATAGATTGGATGAAGATTCGATACAGATATCGAAATCGGCGGAGGAACACAACCACGTGTAAGAAAAATGAAAATGCCTCAAAATATATCAATTAACCAACGAAATAATTAAATTTCCTTTTAATGCGACGTAACTTTACCAACTAAATAAGTTTTACTTCATTTTTATAAGCACTAAGATACGAAAAAATAAAGTTCATGAACGAACTTGATTGTCGCATGAATAGTGGAGTGAAGAGGCAGAGAAAAATCAAGAGGAAGATTTGGCGGTAGGAGAGTTCTGGCTGTGGTGGTGTCGTGAGGAGGTCGTTTGGTATTGAGAAGAATTCCTGAGGTGCGAGACCTTTCGGCGGCGTCAAGCGGGGAGAGATGATGGACGAGCAACGAATGACAACGTGATGAGAAAGCCATGACGGAGGCCCCCCAGATTCTTCCTAATGACGATAAGTCATTTATTTTCTTTTCTTCCCTTTCCTTTCTCTATTTAATTTTGTTTTTGTTTTTGTCGGCTGTTAAAATTATAAAGTTAAGTGCACTTCAATAGGGGAACTTTAAAATGTTTGTAATAATGGGTATTTTAAGTTTGAATTTTGTAAAAGAAAATGTTTTTCCATCAAAATGTTATGATTAAGTTAATTTAAAATAAATGTGAGTGTTTGAAATCTATCAGAGTGTTTTCTTCGTTCATTCCATGTGTCTCTTTACTGGGTCTACAATGGCGTCGTTGCGCCATTTTTCTTTTACAGCTAATGCACAGATAGAACCTGGGTCTTTGGCGGTTAAGAATTTTAAACTATACGATTATTTCGGCCTCTATGCCATTTGATTTAGGAAAAAGATATTGGATTGTTTGATATTTTTATTTAACTTTAATTTAGGTATGTTAGAAAATTTAACTTAAGCTTCGTGAAGTCATGGCATTAATAAGCAGAAGCATACACCTTTTTTTTTTTTGAGAGAGAGAGAGGAGGTGCACACTTATTGAGTTGGGGGGGGGGGGGCTATAAAAGGGAAGCTTCACTTAAATTACAAAACAAATCTTTCAAACTAAAATATTTTTAAAGAGGCTTAAAAGCGTATGGTCCTTTGACTCCCAGAACATTATCCCTATGTCAATAAGATATACCTACCTTTATAAAAGTAGAATTATCAGGAAGGAACCGCACAGCATCAACATACAGGTCAAAGGGAAAATCCAATTTGCTCTTTGTTATTTTAACTTCTTTTACTTTAGCTTTATCATAAGGAACCCAGGGTATAAAAGTTCTTTTAGGGGGTGGTGGAGTAGGAGGTGGAGGGGTGGGAACTTTAGGAGGAGGAGGTGGAGGAAGTACAGGAGTGGATTTCCGCTTCTCATACTTAATATTTCTGTTCATCTCTGGAATTTCCGAAAATTTTCCTTTTTTCTGAACATGTATCAATGCTTGACGTATGTCAAGAATGTATAAATATCCCGGCTCTTCGGTGAAAACCTAAACAATAAAAAAGAAAGATTTTAATTTAGAAAAAATATCACAAAAATAACCGATTATAATTAATTTTATTCACATTATAAACAACAGTATTTAATAAAAAATAAAATAAAGATATCAGTCTAGAAATTTATTATGTTATTTAAAATTGATATTTATTGAAGGTTTTCAAACATGAAATCTAGGAAAATAAAAAAATGAAGACTTTTTAAAAATGCTTTAATAAAGATTTCCCAAAGAAACTCTTATTTTTATTCAGATATGTACCATTTTAACATGTCAGGTATTTTACTTAGACAATCTAATCAAAACTCTAAAAAATAAAATTTAAAATAATTATGCATAATATGCTATGATTTGTATACTTAATTATTTCTATATTTTAAATATCTCAGAATTTAACTCTTCTAATAAATTTTGGACAATTTTTCTTTAAATAATCAATAAATTAGGTTTAAAAAAAGAGAAGCTATATTAACATTCATTATAATAAAACAAATAAAGTTGCCATAATAGCTGAAAATATTTTTAACTATTTTAATATAATATAAAATTCATACCTTCTGAATATCTTTACTTTGCTTAGCTTGCATAAACCAAGGTTTCAGTAAGGCTAGCAAAGCAATGCAAATTTGATGAATTATTCTATTATCCCATTTGTGATAAAACAATTGGTCCCATATAAATAGCAAACAATGTGGCTTTAGAAATTTCACAAATCCCTAAAGAGAAGAAAAATCATACAATCATGCAACTTACAAATATTCTACTTATGTGCACTGTATCTTATGTGCATGTATATGGTATAATACATATACATAAGATATAATGCACATAAAATAATATTGTTTAAAACATACAGACATGCAAATTTTTTCCCCTTTTCCTAATATACATAACATGTTACATCAATTCTTTTCACACTGGACTTTCTTATAATTATTTTATTCTCATCCATTTCAAAAATTCTGCTAATAAAATATTAAGTTCAAGTTTTAAGTCTTTCTTGGGGGGGAAAAATGAATGGTAGTAAATGTTACTTTTGTCTATTAAAATATATATATATATATATATATTTGAGATTTAATACTGAAGTTTTACACACAGCATTTAAAATGGATGAAAATTTATTTTAAAAGCTTAAAAGGAAGATTTAAATAAATATATTCACTTGTCAAATAATAATAAAAACATGTTAGTTAGCTAATGCGTCTGAACACCCCCACAAGATGAACTTCTAAACTTTCAATTTAAAAAAAAAATCTTCAAAGCTTATAAATTAAAAAAGAAAAAAAAATCACATTTATTCATGTTTATTCTATGAAAACCAATGATAGAACTTACACATAAAATCCACTGATTGATAAATGAAGCAGCTTCAGATGAATCTTTTTTGTTGTAAGAATTAGCATTTGCAGATTTATTAGCAGATTTCTATAAATGTAAAAAATAATAATAAATAAAAATGAAAGGAGCATGTTTTTTAGTTTTTAACATTAAGTGTTATCACAGTACAGTGCAACAAACATAAAAGATCTGCTCATGGGAATTACTGCTGCCATTATACATAACCGCATTCACCCACCAATGGCCAAGAGGATAAGATACTAAATATTGGTAGATGGCTGAAGAAGAGTAAAGGTTGTTGATTCTCTCCTACAGTGCGGCTGTAGATCTAATAGTCTAAAGTTTTGGACAGTTTTCTACAGATGTAACATGAATATGCATTAGAAGTCCTTAAAAAGCCCTCTGCCCGAGGTATCCTCCCATTGAGCAGACAGCCCAAGAGTAGCTTTGCCTTAACACAACATCACCACATTTACTTTCAACAGCAAGGCTTTAAAATACATGCCAAAATAATACTTGATTTTAAAATATGAGATAAAAATAGGTGTACATTTTAAAATTTATTCTTGGAAAAATTTCATAATCAATGTCATTAAAAAATGTGTAAAAGTTATCAATAAAAAATGCTTAAGTAAATGAATGGTATATATAATAGAGATGAGATGGGCTCAGCCCGAGCCCGAGCCGGGCTCAGGCTCTGTAATTCACAATTGCGTTCAGGCTCGGGAAAAATTTCTATTTTATTATATTAAACATACTCCTTGAAACAGTTTTTAAAAAGTGATTCATATGGAAAATAAAAGTACTTATAAAAAAAAAAGCAGCATGGGTGCCTAGAAGGCGCCTGAAGCTCTTTGGGTATTTCAGAACGGCGGCTTATATTGCTTAGTTAGTCATGAGATCGGACATTATTTCATAAACATGGATATAAAGAATTAGAAAGTGCATTAAAAATTTGCAACTATATTTGTCTTTAATTTGCACAAACGGCAAAATTTATTGTATTCTATCAAAGAATTACTTCTCTGAATTTTATTTATCTTATCTGAAATTTCGGGCACGGGCTTCAAAAAATGAGCCCGAACTCATCTCTAATATATAATATTAAAACACAGTTAGTTGATTACAATAAGAAATTCAGATTAAAGGAAAACTTAATTTGAAAATGTTTTGATATCACAAGTATCATCTGAACATCATTTACATGCACAGGGTGTTTCAGCATTAGGGTTAAAAAAGTTAGGAAAATAGAATACTAAATGATTCAGAATCACTTAGAAATGCAGGATCATTGATGTCTCCTTGTACCAAGTAATACTCACTATGAAAATAATGTTGACATTTGAATAATGCCAACATTCCAACTATAGTTTGGTAAATACAAACTGATCTCTTACAAAAAGATTTTACTAAAATTTTTTTTACAAAAAGAAGTTCTTTTGTATTTTAGTAATGCAATAATTAGAGTATAAATCCGTTACTTATGAAACATAGTTAAGAAATTCGATTGATGCTTCACTGCTTCTGTTAAAGTGATTATTTACTAGGTGCATGAAGATGATGTTTGCAACACTACATTTCTACAGAATTCTAAATCATTTAGGTGTATCCTATCTCATTTAGACTTTTGTAACCCTGGTACTGAAATACTCTATACTTGGCTTATTCCATACACCTTACCCACATACCATTCCAGGATACCTTAATTTTTATTGGCTACTTAATCACATCAATCTCTCAAAATGTTTTTTTTTTTCAATGAACATTTAAAATGAATTCCAATGTACAGTAGAGTCTCGCTTATCTGACATAAAGGGACCGGCCCAATGTCGTATAATAGAGAGGAGTCAAGAAAAAGCTCCTAAACGTTAAGC
Source organism: Cheiracanthium punctorium (assembly GCA_038373885.1). Lineage (NCBI taxonomy): Eukaryota > Metazoa > Arthropoda > Arachnida > Araneae > Cheiracanthiidae > Cheiracanthium > Cheiracanthium punctorium. The sequence continues at coordinate 234,482 of JAWZYV010007093.1, forward strand.
TACATAGTATGTTGGAACACATAATACATACATACATATGTTATATTACACATTACTATCTTTTAACATAATCATGCTCTACAAATATAAGAAAACAATGAAAAAAAATGAATTGTGAAAACGAACCTACAGTTACAGAATAATCTATTGTTCGAATTTGCGAGTGCCATGTGCAGGGGCATAGCCACGGGGGGAGGGGGGGGGTTATGGGGGTCATACCCCCCCCCCCCCCCAATGAGGAATTTTTTGCCATACAAAATGTATATTCCTCACTGCATTATCACACCCACGTATACATATATATGAGTTGTAGTAGTCGTAACCCCCCCCATGAAAAATTTCTGGCTACGCCCCTGGCCATATGTTACACTTAAAGTTCAGTCCTGTGAGGATTTAAAGAAATTTCTTATGGTAGTCTGTTTTCCTGATGCAGTGGAGCAACCAAAGGAGGATGGCGGGGGGGTCATAACCCCCATGAGGAATTTTTTGTCATACAAAAATGAATTGCAGCATCATTATTTAAATTCCTGTAGCTTCTTGTTGCTCAATGTATTGAATCGCCGTCTTTAGAGCCTTCAACTCAATTCGTCAACCATGTCTCGCTCTTCATAATTTTCATCTATCACTAGCCAGTAGCTTTGCATGGTAGTTCTTTTTAATTGCTTGATGCCTTTTATTCGACGTCGGATATTACGGAATGTCAGATAAACGAAGGTCGGATAAGTGAGACTGACTCTACTGTAATTCAAAACATGTCACTTTTTTTTTAAATTACGAAACCACCACATAGAATAAAATGAAATAACTGACATACCACATTTCCAGAGAGTGTAGAGTTAATGTGATTTAAATACTGTTTATCTACTTCATGTATTTCTTGAAGGACTTTATCACTTATTTTAGCTGCATTATCACTGCTAAGCATGAAAAGCCTTAATACTTTTTCTGTCATCATAGAAGCCATTGCAAAATCTTCATCTAGAAAATAGTAACTTGAATAAGTCATTTGACAAAAACATAAAATATACTTAGAAACAAACAAACAAAAAAAAAAACTGGAATCCGTTTAAACAGTAAATAAATAAATTAAAAACATAACTCTTAAGATGAGATTAGAGGTGAGGATAAGCATTAAAAGGAAACAAATTTTGAAACAGTTCCAGAATTTATTTATGTGCCAGAACACATTTTTATAAATTACATTTTATTCAAATCTCCTTTCAAGAAAGCATACTTTTTTTGAAGGTAAACTTACATATCTATGCCAGAATTTGAACTTAGTTAGAACATATCAGATGGGCCTTGAATACTTTTATAAATAAATTCATGGTATGTAGTTATTCACAAAGTGTAAAGAGAATCAAAATTTACATTGAAATGTTACTTTGAAAGCTCCTTTAACAGGGTGTCTAACACATAAAGTAAGCTTGATTTCTTGACCTTTTCTTGACCATGACAAATACGAAACTCAAATATAAAAAATACACAGTGCCAGGGATGCATCCTATCCGGCGATCTAGGATCAGGGGAAATTTTGGCCATCTGGGGAAAATTTTGCAGAAATTTACACAACTGATTTTTATTTTAACAATGAATTAAAAAATTCTTCGAGTTTTTCTTTTCCCTGCCCATTTTTAAAGCAATTTTTTTTTCAACTTTTTCACTGATCAGCCGTTTGCTTTCAGTTAACTTGGACCAATTGCTATTTTGTGAACATGTATGTAGCTTGTACATTGCAAATCTTTTTACATCTAGGGTAACACAGAACTTATGGAAGTCTATAATATATCATAAAACTTTGGGGAAATTGTTATTAGCTATGGAAACATGGGGATCAGTGATAATTATAATTGGAATCCAAATTATTGTTTTTAAAAAAGAAAATGTGGAAAATAATCAAAACACTGAATTTAACAGGGAATGAAGGGAGAAAAAAAATTACTCTTAAATCCAATAATTTTAACCTTTTTTTGAGGAGGGAAGGTGGATAACTGATATACTTTTCTCAAGGTTTGAAGATGCATACTTGCCAACTTTAGAAATTCCCCAGGTGTAAAACAACACGCAGTTGACATATTTAACTATTGTCAGTTCACTATACAACTATTTGGCAGACATTTTTGATGATTTCTGCTAAATAACATGTAAATGACATTTTAAATGAATTTTATAAATAGCAAACTAACAGTATTTTAATGTTTTCTTATGAAATAAACACGTGAAAAAGTGTTAAGTTTGTCTGTTTGCATAGTTTAAATAGTATAAAATAATAAAATTTACATAACACACTTAATATATATTTCTTAAACAAAAAAGAAAAAAAAAGAAGCTACAGCGAACGCTTTTAATCCTCGCCTCATTTCGGGAGGGAGAAGAGTGGACACTCAGCAAATGCCCCCTCCACATACACACCATTGATACGAGGATAAACAAATAAACTTTCTTTCTCCCAGGAAACTACTCATGAAATCAAAATACGAATTAAGAAAGTTAAGAAAATATACATAAAATAATTTCTCTCATTGAACTTAGCACAAAAAATTAGAAACTAAGAATTTGAATGAAATGGAAAAAACGTAGTTGAGTTGCAAATCGTGACCTAGTGCTTCATTTCTTGACCTTTTCTTGACTTTCGTGACCTTTTCCCGATTTCTTGACTTTTTCGTGACTTTCGTGACCTTTGCATGATGGTAGACACCCTGTTTAAAGCATTCTATACAGTTTCACTTCAGCTAGTTTCAGAGACTATAAATCTAATTTTATTTCACATTCCATTGCTTCTTTAAGTTTAATAGCTTCCTTCAAATTCAGAGAAGTGAAACAAATTGTGAATTTTAGAAATAATTTACTAATACAAACTAATAACAATACATATTCTGAATAAAACAGTCTGTTTATAAAGTGATGTGTGAAAATATTGGGGTAATTTGCTTCTAGGTATAAATTAAATTGTGTCTGCAATATTTTAAGAAAGCTTTTAGCATACTTTCAGTAGCATAACATCCATCATAGAGCAACATGTGAGTAGCTGTGCTTTAAACTGCTCAATTAAAACAGTAACATACTTAATAGAAAAAATAATAAAAGTATTATCAGAGTAACATATTAAATAATACATTATTCTTAAGAACTAATAAAATTAAATACTTTTTCTCAACAATAGACATACACTATAATATACATTGAAAACCTAAAATTCACCAAACTGAAATCTACAAGGTTCCAAAATCTACACAGTCTCCTCAATGTAGAGGGACCCCCACCAGTTTTCTCCTAATCATCTACCAAGATATTAATTTACAGTCTCGCGTTCATACATATGAATAGCACTTCAATTTTTCAAAATCCTAAAATATACAAAACTGCCAAACTTTACATGAATATTAAAAATTTTTTGCATTAGTACATTCAAAAATTTTAAGAAAAAAAGGTTGGGGGGAGCAGCAAATAATGAATTTAATTTTTTAAAGCTTAAGCTGATTCAAAAGACTGAAAATCCATGTTAAAAACACATGCTATAAAAAGTAAAAGCATTTATAATTAAATTAAAACATACTTAACAATTTGCAAAAATAAAATTTTCAACATTTAATTTATTAAAAAATATAATAAATTATATAAGTGTGCATGTCTCACCTGAACCATTTCTGGGGTTTCTTATAAATATCTGCTGTATCACAATAGCATATGGAACATACTGTTCTTGAAATTTTTTACCATGAGAGTTGATTACACTCAAAATTGTAGAAGTTACATCTACATTGTTTTCAGAATCAAGACTTTTCAAGCATGGGCTACTTTTGTATGTCTAATAAATAAAAGGATGCATATTTGCAATTAATTCTACATATATGTTTCCATTTCACTTAAACACACCAATAAATTGATCAAATAAATAAGGCAGAATGATTAAATTTACAATTTGCAATATAAGTTTTGCTCCTTAAAACATCAGATAAAATATGAAAGTTTATTTTATTTTATTTTTTCACACAATCCACTTTAAGGAATGATTTTACGATATGGAAAATTGGGTTACATTGCATAACACTAGTTTGTGCCAACCAGTACCAATACATAAGAAGGAAGTGCTCGACTTACAAAGCACTGTATATGAATCTAGATTAAAATGCATGTGAAAGGCCTTTTTTTTTGTGTGTGTGTGTGTTCATATGTGCAAATGATAATTAATAAAAATTCTGCTTCTCAGGGTATACAAACCGTTTGATGTATTGGGAAAAGATAATGTATGGAAACACAACTCACAACTACTAAACAATGGTCTTACATTTAGGAGTTCTTAAAAGTTCTTGAGATCCAAGCTAGAGATGTGCCATATTTTTAAAATAAAAAAAGGCTGAGGATTTTGATTTTCAAAGACAAAATACTTGAGATTTCCTAGTACATATATTTTTATCATGTAACACACACATTATGACTACAGACAGAATAATTTTTTAATTTTTTTTTTCTCCCAGAAATGCTATGTGTATGTGAATGATGCTATTCCACTATGCCTTTACTTTAGCTAAATAAGTAGAATTTCAAAATTTGGTATGAATAAATAAATAATTATTGGAAAATATACAACACTAATCAAAATATTAAAAATGTACAAGAAAGTAATTTTTTTAACATTAAATTCATACTAATTTTTTCAATGAAAAAGAAGTTGTGGCTAAACAATGGATGCATATTTGTTACATTTTATAGTAAGAATTTCAAAGATAATTGTTTTTTCCTTGCAAGAAAGATGTATAAAAAAAGCGGAGGATGTCTGACCTTCCTTGGAGGGCAAATTTCAAAATGTCTTGAAATTGGTTTTAACATATTTGTGTGTGTTACATTTTAAAGGAATAATTTTATGCACACCTCTTTCCATTTTCTTTCAGATAGAGAGGGGATACGTGAAAAGAGCATTTTGGCCTCTTAACTCCCACAGATAACAAATTTGGAAAACTCTTATTGAGCATCTATGTTACAAACCTCACACACAAACCATACACATATATTAATTTCAGTAGGTTTGGCTAGACAAATACTGACATATGCAAAAGTGACATTACTTTCCAGCCCCCCTAGTACCTCAGATTAACTATTCATATTCAAAATTATAAAGGCATTCCATAACATTAAAAATTCAAATAATATATAATTCCTTTTTTTTTTTTAAATTACTTTGCTAATCTAATACAACTAGAAATTTATTTCTAGATAAAGGATAAATACAGATGTACACCAAAGTATCTAAACAACTCATTGATTAATTGATAAACATTGATTTACATAGCTTTTTTGGAGTTATTTATATACATTGCAGATACATTACATCAGCGGTTTCTAACCTTTTAACATTGCACCCTAACTTACGGCGGCGGCCACCACTAACATTTTTCAGCATACTTTCAGTAATTTATTCTTTAAAAATGAACATTGAGTCACCTTTACTACAAAATAGTGTTATCTATAAAATATGAATAAACATTTTAAGCAAAGGTAGGTATGTTTTTGTGTAAAAACAAGAATAGATAAGATGATTTAAAAAAAAAAAAATTCATTATTACTCGTTCTTTGCCTGTTTTTCTCATGCCTCCCTAGCAAATGTTCTGCACCCCCCCCCTCCTAGGAGGGCGCCCTACCGGTTGGGAAACGCTACAGTATTATATCATCAAGTAAAATCAATTGCTCTTGCTATTGAACCTGATCTTTCAATGAATAAGAATGATTCTGAAAGCCAGATGAAGAATACTGGGAAAACAGCAATTTCTGAATCAACTCTTAAGAATCTTTAATAAAGAAAATGAAGTAAATCCTAAGTCTCAAATTAGGATCAATAAGCCGGAGACTCGGGCAAAAATGTTAGTGCATGCACGTGCCTCATTCTGAAATTTTCATTATTGAACATATTCGAAAAAAAGGGGGCAAGAATCTATATTAAAACTTGTTCAACTAAAAAAACATATTAGGACATAATAATGTCAAACTAAGAATTAAGTATGAGATGTAATTAAAAATATACTGTTAAGAAACTTACTTGAGTGACTGCTTTTGAAATAGTATCATCATAAGAGTCATCTGAGTCACTTACAGTTTTATAAAGCTGAAGAAACTTTTCCTTAATCTTTTCAGAATTTCTGTAAAGAATAATAGGCGTTAGACAAAAAAAAAAAAAAAAAAAAAAAAAAAAAAAAGACTTTTAATCAAATGTTAAGTTTGATATTTATTATGAGAATCATACAGGGTCTGTCCAGGTCGAAATCGGGTCCGAAAACGGACCCTTCACAAAATTCAACAAGTTAAAAACGGACCCTTCACAAAATTCAATATCGGAAAAACGGACCCTTCACAAAATTCAGTTTGACCAAAACGGCCCTTTCACAAAATAACTATTGCACTTTTCAATTGAGTTTAGGAATTATTATCATTTAGCGCGATCGTCACCCAATAATATCTTGGCCTAAATGTAAACAATGTTGATGATGATGACGGGAGGCACAGACAAGGCCCTAAGCCAGGGGGGTAAAACCGCCTACGCTTGCAGTTTGAAGCAGACGCCTGCGGTTATTTGTTCTTCCTCTTAAGTTCCCCCCACCTGCTATGTAAGAGCTCTCTTTCTGGGAATAAAAATCAGACTAGTAGCGAGCGCTCATTTATTAATTCTTTTCATGTTAGTTGTATTTATGCCAAAAAATTAAACATCAAGACTTATTCCACTATAATATTAATAAGGCTCATTGCCAGAAGAAAAGGTGATGACAGCTGTCATTCTCGGATAATTACAACGTTCTTCATGAATAAATCCAGTGGCGTATGTAAAAAGGGCAGCCAGGTTGGGGAGGAGATTAAAAGAAAGCACTTTGTTTTCCAAACTGGCACATTTATGCACCGTGTAGTAAATGTTCAGAAATCGTTTGATGAAATCTCAAAATGATTAACTTTGTCCTAAATCTTATTCTTAAAGACAGACATAAATTCAGATCAATGCATGTTTCGAAATCACGCAAACCTTCTAACTTGCAATAAGTCGTTTTGCATTTTGAAATGAATCCGTAATTCTGTAATGTTTAGTAAATATCTGTAATAACTATAAATAATCTGAAGTAGAAAGGCCATGTAATGATTACACTAAAAGCAATCATTAAGAACAACTTGCAAGAGTGCATAACATCCAATTCAAAACAACTGGAGCTGCCTTCATTACGTGGCTAAGCTTATTGTTTACTAATTCACAACTGCATACTTATCAAACATAACATCCTTATGGGTGAAATCATTTTGGACTCCCTTCTTTCCCCCCCAACTGAAAGCGTAATGTGCCAGGTGGCCCTTTTACATTGCTGAAAAAACAAACATTCCAAGGGCATCTTTCAGATCACGCAAATAAAAGAAAACAGAAAAATAATTATTTATAAAAGGACATTTTATCTGGTTGCATTTAAAAAAAAAAATAAAAAAAAAGCTGTTTGGAATTTTGTGAAGGAACAGTTATACCTCCTGTTTTGTAAAGGGTTGTTTAAACATGGATTTTGACTTCATTTATGAATTCGAAAAAATTTTTGACGAAAAATTTTTTGACTTGATTTTGACTTCATGGTATTGTCTCCTGTATAAAGAAACTGTATGGTAAGGAAGGAGAAAAAGTTTTGGCAAATAACGGACCGACATACCCAGGCATAGGGGGGAGAAAAAGGACTGCCAGACGCGGGCACCGCGCCCTATTTAATCAGTGGAGAATCCACACTATGGAATGTGAAATGGGATAAATTTAGGTCAATCACTGCTCAAGGCTGGAAAAAGGGGTGGGTGGGTTAGAAATAGTGTAATGCTGCATTTTTTCATTCTTGGGAGTGAACAACAAAGCATAGGAGTGATTTTATTGGGATTTAATGTCATTTTAAAGAGCGGTCATAGGGGTACACTACAGAGAAATGCTATCGGCATAGGCAGGGCCGTAGCGAGCAATTTTTTGCTAGAAGCTATCATTTTTGATTGAAGACTGAAAATTTATAACTTAATTAAATTTTTTAAACTTAATTAATGCATGGGCACATCTTACAGACTGGGAATTTTCTGTTTGGAGACCATATAAAAATGTACATTTGTATTTATTTAGATTTAATCTTCCAACATTTATAATCATTAATGTGCCTTTTTTTTTTCTTTTTTTAACATAAATTTGTGATTTACTGTAAAATATTTGTGAAAAATATTTAAGTAATAAAACCCCAGGTCAGTGTTTTTGGGATATTCTCTGTACACTGACAGTACTTTTTCTTTAATGGTACAAGTTGAAATTAATTTTTTTTAATGTTAGCTAATTTCTCCCATCTGTAATTATCTACAACTTATTTTTGCTTTCCCTTCTTCAATTATTTAAATTTAACTAGATTTAAAAATTGCATTTTTTACATTGTTAGTATTAGAGTATTTCCAGTCGAAACTAACAGACATTGTAATATTTAAAAATTACTAAAGTTTGAATTTGGGGTGTAAATAAAAGTGTTTAGTACCTGCAATTTAAAATCAAAACTACCATGGCCTAAGTTTATTATAAAATCTATTTTTTAATCATTTAAAAGTAAAGATTTAAAGCTTTATATTTTTAATTTTAATCAAATTTTTTTTTTAAATATTGTTTCAGGGTATGACTATCCCGGATGTTCGGTGAACAGGAATTATTCAGTTTTGGCCAACTTTCTTTAAGGGAACTAACTATACCCATTTTGTTTTTAATTTTTAAAAAACAAAAATTCTCAAAAATCTATTTTGTGGTTGCTTTCTTGTTCAAAAATGAAATAGAAAATTGGAAGAAGTTCACAAAATAAGGAAAGAGTCACAAAAATAGAAAAAATTCACAAAATTAGGTATAAATTCACAAAATTAGGTAAAATTTCACAAAAATAGGACCCTGGGAAAGAAACCTGGACTGACCCCTGTATATATATACATAGGAACCAGCTAGTCACCACCTTGGTAAAGAAAACACCTGTCTATAGTAACCACTTTTGTACTTTACCACCATCATATTTTACCACTATTGGAAAGTAACCCTCTTTATAAGTGACAGTTTGTTCTTCCTCAGGGTGATTGCATTAGACTGGTTCCACTGTATATAATTTTTTTCATTCATTTAATAAAATTATGCTATGAACTGTACAATTTTATGAATAAGATAGTTTAATTGGAGGTTTTTTGTAGTAATTTTGATATAAATAAGCAGTATTAAATTAATGATGAAAATAAAAGGTGTTTTAAAACTTAAACCAGCTGCTCAGAGAAGTGTTTACACTGTATAGTTTGAAAACTAAAATTTAAAATGTAACTTATAAATCGTCTTTTTTTCCCGGGAGGAGGGGGGAGAAAAAAGAAAAATAGGGGAAGGGGGACACATTTTATGCTAGTTGAAAAGTTTGTACATATTTTGGAAATATTACCATTTAAATTGATGTTTAAATATATGTGTTGTAATCCATTTTGGGATTTTTAACATACCAGTGCATTGCTGCTGAAAAAATTTAAAAACTTTTCAGATCTCTCTGTCACTGGCAGTTTAAAAAGAGTTGGTAGCCTTGATTCTATACACAGATGCTGAGGTAAAAATTGTAAACAATATTTTTATGGTAAAAAAATCTGAAAAAAAAAAGAAAATAGGATGAAAACTAACTAAAAGTCTTCTTTATTTTTAATAAAATGTGTTAACATAGCATTTAACTGTTGCAGAAATATTTAAAAACTTTGGTAAAAAATACCTCTATCAACTAATAGGATTAGTGGCGGATTTTTAAATAGGCTATAGTGGTTTCAATCCAGTAGGATCCCCAACAATCGAACCAGATTGAAATCACATTAAAATGGTTTTGTTGTTCCAAAATTTATATAAAAGATGTTTAAGTGAGTGCATCATAAATTTTATAAAGAAGACCATTTGTTTCTTAAGAAATCAGCTTTATTCACTCTGTCATAATTAAGCATAAATTACAAATAAAATCAATAATAAAAATCTGGTATCTAGAGTAACTAGCTAAATTTTAATCTTTACATTACTAGTAATATTTTAATTTCTGTCTTGCTGGTGTTCACAAATGGCATCAACAAAAATCGCATTGTAACCAACGTTACATTATGTAACTTACTTATATTACCAAAATCTAATTTAATCAGCCTTAATTATCAAATAATTATGTAACTTCATCCTGCTAAGTAGTCTTATTCTTATAATTATGATGATAGTCAACATAGATCTGTTTAATGAATGGCACAGGTATTACAATACCAAATATTTCTCAATGAACATTCTTTATATAATTATTTTGGATATAATAATTATGAAAAATCAAATTTGGTTTTGAAAAAAGGATCATAGTAAACAAACAGTGTTAATTGTGACATCTGAAAATCGACTTCTTAGAATTACAAATATAGTCTGTGGCTGAAAAGGCCCTTTTAGCTTGCAAACCCCACAATCAGAACTGATTCTGAATATTTGGCCACCTGTGTGAAATTATTATTTGGGTGCCCGTATACAGTTATTATTTGGTCATCGCTATTCAATAAATAAAAAAATGAAAGCCAAAAATTTCATATGAAAATACAATTATTACATAAAAAAGGAATCATACATAGAAAAAAATACATCATTTTACAAGAAGAAAGCTTAGCAAACTTTATTGGGATCAACTTAAACTATCAGATTATGCATATAAAAATACAGGGATTTACAATTATACTTTAATCAGTGGGAATAGGGAGCTAAAGTGGCAGAGACTGGCCTAAATGTTTCAGAATTTTCACCAAAAGGAAAGTCAATGAACCAGATGGAAATCCAGTTTAACCCCCAAAGTTTGTATTATTTTCAAGAAAACAGTCATAAAAATGGGTATTTTTTTATTCAAGAAAATTGTATAAAAATAAGTACATACGATATATGCAACATTAAAGATTTTGGATTTTTTTTTAACATGAAATAAAAATAAATAAATAAATTTCTAGGAAAAGCCAATATTCAGGGTTATTGTGTTGTGTGTCAGGGGAAAATTAAAAATATAGGTTTTAAACACTAAATGAGAATTTTATCTTAATTAAACTTACTTCATAACATAAATAAATATTTGTAAATTTTCTTTGAAACTAAGTAAAAATGTGAGCTAAGATTGTAAATACACATATTTAAGTAGTGCTACCATCTATTTTAAAATAAACCATCTCCAATTAAGTTCAAAATAGTCTGGTTCTATCATCTGTTGTGTAAAATGAGACATAAAAACAATCTGTGCATAATCATTGAAATGGTCTAATCTTTCTGGTGCATAACTTTTGAACACTCCAGCCCATGATTTTGACAGGAACGAGAGGAAGGGGTTAAACATTTTGAAGAATGTTTGAAAGTGCTTTGAGAGATATTTGAAAATGTTGCGGGGGTTCTGAACCTCTTAAGTCAATTTTGACATGTTTTTGCAGATGGAATATTTGAACTGCCCTATATCTCTTTCTCATCATGTAAATAGAGAGAGTTTTCATCTTGACAAAGTGCACACTTTGCTCTCTGACTGACTAGCTTAAATATTTAATTTCCAAAATATACATTTTATAATTTTTTCAACATTATTCAAAATGTGACAAATATTTAAAAACTTTGCAGTTCCTTAAAATAATGTCAAATGATGATTTTTGAAAAGTACAATGCCCTTTCAGTGCGAAGAGCAGGAGCACTTAGCTAGTGTAACAAAAGTCTTGTGAAACAAAATAGGCGTGATAAAATTACAAAACTAATACAAAAATATAATTCAAGTTTTGAGCAATGTAGTACAAAAGTATTATACAGTGCATAGAGTAAAAGCAGAAAACAGATTTTGGTTGCTTATGTGAGATGCACAAATTTTACATTTGGCCACTGATATATATGCTAAGCTGAATTGCTGTCTGGAGTGGTTTTTCCGAGCCATCCGATTGTGGCTCTTTAAATGCCCAGATGGTGAAAAAAATTACAAAAAGGTCTTTCCACCCATAGTAATGCTATGTGTTCATAAGTTTATAAGGTAATATTTCCATTAGCTTTATATATAATAAACTAATTATTTCACAAAATGATAGGCCTTTTAGATATTTTGTAGTAGTATCACAAAAAGAGTTTTAAAAATATATAGATTGCACTTTGAATTATCTTAAACAGAAACTAATACATAAAATCCCCCAGTGATAATCTCACAAATGTTGCATTTTTCTGTAAAGAAATAGCATGCATTTGCAAGATTTTTTAAGAAGATTAATTCTTATTTAGGTAGGCATAAAAAACAAGCTCTTTACATTTACACCTGATTTTGAAAATTATGTAAGATGTTTTAAGAGGTATATTCACACGGTTATAATATGTGAAAAGCAGGCTAGTTTCAAAGCTTTATAATTGATTAAACTTTTAAAAAATATTTTTTAAGTTCTATATCTATTCAAAAGATTGTAATAACCACAATCTGGAGAAGGTTAACACCATTGATATTTTTTTTAATTAAACTTTTTTAAACATCTTATGTAATTTATTTTTCCTATAAGAAACATTTCATATAATGCTTTGTAATTCATGTCAACTAAACAAGGAATCTATTTTTTTTTCTCAATACATTTTCTGTTTGTTACACTGATTTTAAAGAAGGCAATTTGAAAAAAAAAAAATATATATATATATATTTCTTAACCACCCTACAAAAATAATAATATATCAGACAACTGAAAAATTCATTATGTTTATTCATGAACAGAACTATATACACTCATACAAATATAAACTTGTGTAATTTGTAGTTAACTCAAATAAACAAAGTTATGTAAATATTTAACTAAAGATTCTTATTTATTTTCATCTTACTGTAGATTGACTTTAAAAATATTAAACTATATTCCAAACTGCTGAGCAATTCACAAAATATAGAACACAAAAATTATTCATAGGATAAACTTTAAAAAATCCTAACTAATATTATAAATGCGAAAGTGAGTTTGTTTATGATGCTTTCACGCCTAAACCGCTGAATCGATTAGAATGCATTTTGGTTTAGATATAGATGGGACCCTGGAGATGGTTATAGGCTACTTAGAATTTTAGATTTTTAATTACTTTTTTAATTATTAATTAAAAACCGTTTTTACGTTGCCATGCTTGGCGAGTTTTGCCCATATCAAGTGATTCATGTTTTGAGCTAACAAGAATGCTATTACTTCAATGAAGCATGTGCATCTGAAACACATTAAATAATACGGAAATTATGCCAGTTTTATGCCAAATCTATCTATCTCTAATAATAAAAATGAATGTTCTCCAGACAAATTTACAGAAAAAAAAAGCTTTGAAAATTTGAGCATGACTGGGCCCATGACTTCGGTAAAGTGTATCTGAGGCTCAGTAATTTTAATTACTTTTCTAACTATTAATTAAAAACCGTTTTATAGCCCGCACAAAATGATTTATGCTTTTGAAATAAAGCAGAAATTCTATTTGCAAAATCACACGCATTTGGAAAACATAAATAAGTATGGAAATTGCATTGATTTTATGCCAAATTAAAAAGCATAAATAAAGAAAAGTGTATTTATGTCCTTGGCGGTCCGCCAAGACGAGCGATTTTTTGCCGAGATAAATGCCGGGCACATGATATTATTAATGGTTTTGAATACCATTGGCAAGTTTGGTGGGAATGACTAAATTCTAATGATCATATAATGATCTTTTTAACTTTTTTTTATACAATTGTATAGCAGTTTTTTATGCATAATTTCAAATTTAGTCATGTAAGCCTTAATTAAAAACGATTTGGTTTATATAACAGAATAAAATTATTAATAAAGTAATATGACAAGAGAAATGCAGTGTTAAGAGTTATGTTCGAAAATATACAAAATAAAAGTATTTACCTGTGAAATTTTTATTTTCCTTCTAGATGTATCAGTTGCTTCAAACCTATTGGAACAATTATAGGAACAACAAGATTTCACGATTGTTACTGCATTGTTTATAGATATGTTACAAGTGTAAATTTCACACAAAAGTATACGCGCAGGACACTATTTTGCCACTTTTTTCTATTTGCACATTGTTTTGTTTATGGTGAGTGACGGCTCGAAATCTTGGAAGGGAAAAACCGGTCTAGAAAGCAATCCAGCTTAGCATATATATCAATGCATTTGGCATCCTGACCTTCCCTACTCACAGGGAAATATAAAACTGTCAATGGAGAAAGAAAACAAAAACTTAACATACTTGACATTTTTTGCTTTTTCTTTTGAAAGAATACAAGCAGGCCACACTTGCTTCCTGAGCATATCTGAAAGCACCATTGTTTGACTCATAAAAGTAGGCAAAATATAATTAACTGCATAAGGTTGATGAATTAAAAGCTCAATTAAATATTTTTCAGGGAGATCTCCTTTATTAGACTTCTTCTTTGATTTAGGCTGAAAAAATAAAATAAATTAGCATTCAATTCAATATTAAATAAATGCATTATTTAAAAGAAAATTGTTAACTATAGAAACATCCACATAAAATGATATCAATTTTAATTAATTATAGCCAGTATATTAACTAACAATTCACCTGTTTTTCATTGTTATGTTGTTATATGCTTTCTACCATAGTAATATATTTTTGTGGCAAATTTTGTTACAATAAACCCAGTACTTCTTAATAGATATTGTATGTAATCTTAGTTTTGGACATGATTATGCAACGCTATTATAATACATCAGTGCATTAGCTATAGAAACTACTAATATTTACCTCTGACAATTCACTATCAAAATCAGCATCAATCAGCTTTTTTACATCACCAGAAAATGAAGACAAATCTGACTGCAGTTTAGTATCACTTTTTGAAGCCTTCTTTTGCACAGCACCATCAATGATTGATGTAACAAGCACTTTCATTTCAGTCATTTTTTTGTTTTTTTCTTCAGTTCGAATATTATCCTGCAACAAATATAATACATTAAAAATATATATATATATTTTAAAATCAGCAATTTAGGCTCTTTTATTAATAGAAATTGTGCATTACATAATTTGTTTTTTTCTTTTTAAGCATATTCAACATAACTACCCTAATATGAACAACAAGCAGTAAAAGAGCATTTAAGGTAATTAATTTAAGATTTTTAAATATTCAATTTGCATTAACAAAGTTTTTGTGGACACTGATTTGAAAAGCAAGTAAAATTAGCAGCATTATATATATATATATATATATATATACTAGCTGAATGCCCTGTTCTTCGCACGAGAATGAATGGTTTTTTTTTTAAATATTACGTTTTGTTGTAATTATTATTTATCATACAAAATAGATAAACCAAAGTGTATATCTCATAAATATTATCTGTGTTCAGGGGTGTAGCCAAGGGGGGGGGAGGGAACACCCACTAGGGGAAGGCGACCGCCGAAGGCGGTTTGCGCCGGAATATTCCCCAAGGGGAAAAATAAGGGCCACCCCGGACCAAGGGCACCCATCGAGAGTACCAAACCCACAAGCTTTATCTCAAAAAAAAAAAGGGGGGGTGGTGGAAACAACAATACAAAAGAAAACATTACAATGACATTACAAAATATAAGACTCAACTACAAAACATAAGAAACACAAAACATCTGCCATACAGAGAAGAAGCCAATATAGAACTATACGATGACATTAATAAAAAAAACACAAGTACAACAAGAAACTCAAGGCAGAGGCAGACACACATTTTTTTCCTTTTCCTTTTTTCTTTCTTTTTTCCTTCTTTTTTTCTTTTTTTTCCCCCTATAAATCACCGGAGGCAGACCTGATATTTTTGTCTGAACGCCTGATAGGATATCTTCAATTTATCTATTACATGTCTCTTGCGAATAAATTTAAGAAGTAATGATTCTGAGCCCAAGGATGACCCGCATCCAAAGGCGCTAAGTCCAGAAGAGCAAAGACCAAATAAATAATGTATGGAGGAAACCTCCGATCCACATTCACAGAGCCCATCTACATGTTTGCCCAGACGGAGAAGGAAGGCAGGGAAAAAGCTCTTTCCGGTAATATATGGAATAGCCAAGGGAGGGGGGGGGGTAGGGGGGTCATAACCCCCCATGACAAATTTTATGCCATACAAAATGTAAATTCTTCACTCCCTTATCACATACATGTATGCATATAAATGAGTTGCAGTAGTCGTAACCCCCCCCCCCATGGAAAATTTCTGGCTACGCCCCTGTCTGTGTTCAATAATCACGCATAAAGCATATCATGACGATCGTTTGAAAGATGAAGAAGATGATTCGGCGCAGCGTCATTTACTGTCAAAGTTATTGCAAAATGAATAGCATCAAAATATTCTCATGTTCACAGTTTAGCGGTCAAGATACGCTGTAGCGACATCAAAGGGCGAGTTATAGCAAAATGATAATGCAAAAATATTCTCAGTGTTCAAATATGTATGTATACCAATTTTCAGAGTGGTCACTTGGACAATCAAGGAGTTGATTGCTGCAGTGCTATCTAGTGGCGAGTTAAAGCAATAATGTGCTCCACTGCTATCTAGTGGTGAGCTACAGCGAAATGAATACTAAAAAAAATATTCTCTCTGCTCAAATGTGTAAGTATACCAGTTTTTAAGGTGATCGGCAGAACAGTTTGAAGTTGGTGCGCTGCATCGCCATCTAGCTGCAAGTCATAGCAAAATGGATAGCGTAAAAGTGTTCAAATATCTCCGTGTTCAAATATCAGTATGTACTAATTTTCATCAAAATCAGTTGAACGGTACTTTCATAGCAAACGGTCGAACGGAATGGAATTTGACGTACTGCAGCGCCATATAGCAGCAATTCATGGCAAAACGGATAGTGTAAAAATAATCTCCATGTTCAAATATCCATACGTACCAATTATCGTCAAAATAAGTTAAACGGTATTTTCAAAGCAAACGGTTGAATAGAATTCGACGTTCTGCAGTGCCATCTAGCGGCGAGACAGAGGAACATGGATAGCATAAAAACCTTCTCCATAATAAAAGACTAAGGTGCACCAAATTTCATGGTGATCGGTCAAATGGTTTTGGAGTTTTTCAATGTCATACACGCACACATACATACATACACACATACCCACAAACATTCATTTATATATATATACACATTATTATTACACTTTTAGGTTGCCAATTAATATAGTTTTAATAATTAAGTGTCTTCAAATCACTTAAATTGTGCCTTTATCGCTAATTTGTTCACTTCCGTTAAAACGTGTGCATAACTCCTAGGGACTCATGACTGCGAAGCTTGCCAAAGTGAGGCGATTTTTATGTTGGCGAGAGTGGGGCGACTAAAGTAGGAATCAACCAAAAAATGAACATTTATTCTTTTCAGCATAGACTACCTTAAATGTAGGATTATATTCGTGTTCTTCAATAATGTCTTCCCCAAATGAAGTCATTTGAAAACAGCCATTGTATTTTTGAGTAAAGACTTGTATAGAAACGTTGCTCGATTCAAATCAACACTTGAAGCATTTCTTCTTGCGCGTCGAAGATTATCTCG
Source organism: Cheiracanthium punctorium (assembly GCA_038373885.1). Classification (NCBI taxonomy): domain Eukaryota; kingdom Metazoa; phylum Arthropoda; class Arachnida; order Araneae; family Cheiracanthiidae; genus Cheiracanthium; species Cheiracanthium punctorium. The sequence continues at coordinate 252,027 of JAWZYV010007093.1, forward strand.
TTGCTGATCTGTGCGATAAGCCTGACAATTTCTGGTCGCCAACCGAGCCTTTTCACGGGCTGCCTCTCTTTGCTCTTCTGCTAGAACGACGTCGGGCCATTCTAATGCGACGCTCTTCTCGTTCTTCGTCAGTGGATTGATTAGCAATGTTACGAAGCCTAATTGCAGTACGGCTTTTTGGTGAAGGGTTATACTTTCGCGATTTACAGCTTATACAGCTCCGATTCAAAATATTACAATAATTTAAAAAAGAATGGGTTTACTGTTGCTAGATTTTCAAGATTAAAAAGAAAAGCGGAGAAAGGGTGTGCAGTAGGCTGTCACTCAAATGACGTCACTAAAGCGGCATGTCCAGTTGCTCTGTTGAATATTCCTACGATTAATGGGCTTGTAGTGTGTGATGCCATGGTGGGCAAAGTAACCAATAGGCTTGTAGCGTGTGACGTGTTGGTAGGCAAACTAACCAGTAGGCTTGCTCTACATTACGTCACTTTGCTATTTGCTATTAAAATCAAATTATCTTTAAAATAGCAGCTTCCTGCATTTCTGAATGTGGTGTTTCCAACCCTGAAATGTATTCATTTTATTACGTTAATTAAAATCATAACTTAAGTTTAGCTAAAAGTTATCACTACATTCGTGGACTGTTAGTACAAAATTCGCTGGGTCAGCTAGTATAACATAAATGTTTTTCATATGCCACACTAATTTTTAACTATTTAAAAAAAGGTAGAACTATCTAATATCCAAGCTGTACCAATTTTAATTTCCGTGTATCCAATATAGCGATATATAGTAAATCCTCCATGGTTCTGTCTTGCGTAAAACATCAAGCTGTGTAAACTCGAGGAACTATTTAGAATCTCTTTAATTGCGACTATGACGTTAGTATTGCAGAGTATACAAATTTCACCCATTTTTTAATTTATGACCTCAAGGTTTAACTGCCGTAAAAGATACACCAAACTCATTTTTAGTAAAAAAATTCCTAAAAATCTGCAAATTATGCTACGTATTCTGAAAGAACTGTTTTTAAAAGAAAATTTTCTCTTCTATCCGATAATGTAAATGCCGTTTTGCTGCAAACGTAATCACCGCCGTTATTACGAATTAATCGAGGAAACATTAAAAAAATTGCATAAAATAAAAAAATTTCTAATTGGAATTTCAAAAATTTTAATAGTTATTCTGCTATTCGGGGCGAAGACGAATCCAATGAATCAGAGATGATTAAAATCAGTCCAGCCATTCTTCAGTTATAAGTGTTGGAACAAACCCCACTTTGTTTTATGTATATAGATATATATATATTTCTTTTTTTCCTAAGATGCCTACCTGTGTTAAGAATTATTCTATAATTTAAAGTCAGTTTTCACTTACTTTATTTCTTTAATTGAATATTTTCACAATGTCCAAATTTTTTTACTTCAAAATTTATCACTTAAAAAAAAAAGAAGAAAAAAAAAAACACGAGAAAAGTTTAATTTTGCTTGATTGTATGACCATAGAAAAAAAAATGAGGCATACATAAAATAGCAAAGAGGACTGAACTTCTCAACTTTTTTATTTCTACCAATTTTGTGATCAACAAAATGACAAAAACATTTTTAAAAATCGCAATCATTATAAATTTTTAGCTTCAAATTGCAGCAAAATCAAGCTTTCATGGATATACCTGTGACTCTCATAAAACAGGACAAAATAAGATTGATAGTTTTGTACCATTTCGGTCACACTCTTTTAATGGAAAGTACTTTTTCACTCCATTTTGATTCTTTCTTTTGATCAAAAATGTTATTTTTGATGTTTAGAATGAAAATTGTCTTTAGCATTCTTTACTTGATGTGACAGAAATTATGCATATGGTACAGAAATGACAGGAAAAATGACAAAAATGTTCTTATGTCACTAAAAATGTTAAGTTTAATCATGAATATCCAATAAATTATGTTTTTTAAATAAAAATCCCTTCTTCAGCTTCATAAAAACTCATAACTTGAAAAAATAATTAAAAACTCTTAAAACCTAAAAGGGACTAGTTTTGTCTCATTTTGTTAGAAAGTACAAGATGATAAAACCTTAAAGAAAAATATAGCTACCAGAATTGCAGGACTGCTAGTGTAGCTAGAAAAATATTTTTTAACAAAGTCATTTCCCAGTATCTGAAATAACAGCTGTCTATTTACAGGATCCATTAGTTTTTTCTCCAAATTTTCCTTCAGAGCCTGACACAATTTTCCTTCAATCTACAAATAGAAAATAATTATGAAATGTTTTGGTGTGAATATAGAAATACTAATATTTCAAAAGTAGAAGTAGAGCAAAATAAAAATATTCATGTAGATACAAGTAAAACATCAGAAATAACAACTTGTAATAATCCAAAGATAAAAATTTGGGGAGGACCAACATGTATAAAAGGTCGAATTCACAAAAGGGTTATATTATTGAAATCCAATTAACAAAAATCCAAATTTTTGACAGGCGAACTAAGGCTATGTCCCTGCATCAGGTATTACACTTGGTATGGTTGTAAGCAAAAAGAAAAAATTATCATGGCTTTAGTATTGTGGCTTAGCAAAATGAGCCAATTTCTTCACAAAAAGACCCAATTTCACTGATGAAAATAACTCAAATGGGATGATGATTAACTCAAACTGGTTCACATTATATTAAGTTTATTAATAACACATTTAAAAATCTGAAGTGGACACCATAAGACTTCCTAGTGTATCTATTAAAAAATACAGATTGTTGTACACTTCATTTTAACAAATTTAAAAATTAATTACGACACTAAAGTATGACACTATAACATTAAAGTTTGGTGATTTCTCACCAAATATAGGAAATAATACAGGTAAGCTGGGTTCAGTTTTTGAAACTTATTTTTGGTGACAAATTTGGCTATATTTTGTCAAACATCACCAAGCTTGGCAACAGTTGATGAGATTTAAAGCATGGACCCAAAATTGACTGTCCATAGAATATAATGTATTGAAAGTACCTGTACCTGGATAAACCTGTACATAAACTACCCAATCAATTGTACTAAAAATGCAGATGCATAACAAGACGTTACAACAGTCCTATACAAAATTTCATATGTATAGACGTCACCCTGGAAAGAGTCAAAATGACTTCAGGGAAGGTAAAAACAGATGCATGTACATGCATATGTACATGTATCTACGGGGAAAAAAAAACGAATTGTTTGCTCTTTATTCAGCTGTTTATGGTACAGTAAAGTTATATCAAAATAAAGTGTAGCAAATTAAAATGTAAATTTTTTGTATTACAAGTGAATATATTGTAAATTAATAATTTAATATTATATAATATTAAATTATTAATTTACAATAAATAGTATATGTATTAGTACTAATAGTATATACTAATTATACTATTTATTGTAGTTGTTGTTATTAATAGTATAATTTAGTATTGTAAGTGTTTTGTAAGAGAATTGTATACATAACTTAGCTGTACCACGAATGTTAGACGAATAAAGGGCAAGAGGCCATTTTTTCCTGTAGCTGTACATACATATATATGTATGTAGAGATGTTACAGAAAAACTTATCAAAGTAAATTTAAAGATGACCAAATTCAAATTTTTCAGATAAAATCTTAATAAGTAAACCTTTTGGAATTACAATACTCCCTTTGCTTCGTACAAGATTGTAAAAGCATTTCATTTCTTGTAACATGTTTAAAAAATGAGTTTTTGTTTCAAGAAAAAGGCAATTATATCAAATCAGCAACAATTAACAGATGAACTACATGCAAAAATACTAAAACATACCTTTCTCCAGGATGTGAAAGTCACAGACTGATCCAGATAACTTTCAAACCAGCTCATCTTTCCTACAGTTCACTTTCATTCAACAGTTCATATAATCAAATGGATTATCAAATTGTGAGTAATATTCATTAAAAATATTATACACAGTCCAAATATATGTTTTACGTAAAAATAAAGTCTAAAATAGTCTTGTGACAGTGCATTATGTACAAAAATTTTCACTAGTTCATAACAGTTATGAAGTTCCTATTTGAACAGCAGGAGGGGACTCTCCATAACAATGCTTTGCTTTTGGATCTGTGTACGAGTTCTCATGTTGCACACTCTAGATAAAAGAAAGGTCATCATTAAAATGCTATGATAAATAAATAAATTAGAACATACAATGGCTTAGAAAACTAATTTACACTAGTTCTAGAAATTATTTACAGTGAAGCGCTTTAGATCCCAAATCTGCTCTATATACAGACTAATGAATGTAACATGGATCTTGATCAGAATAAAATAACATTTCAGGTAACCAAGATCCCACAAAAATGTCGTATCCCAGATTAAACAAATTAGCTTATTTTTAAGGATAAAAGAGTTTTATAAGGCAAAATAATATCTTTCAAGGATTCAAAACAGAAGCATTTACAGAACTTAAATGCACAGTATTACACTGAATTTTAATTAATAAGCACTTTAATTATCTATATTAATTATACCATAAACTTTTTAACTAAAATATTTTCTTTGTATTGTTTTAAACTTATATTAACATATAAAAATTATAATATAATATTAAAATTATAATATAAAAATTAACATTAAATGATTTATGCATGGTTACATAACAAGACATTTAATGTTATAATATATATTCCCCCCCCCCCCCAGTTTCAACAATATTTTGCTCTGCATGCATTTATTTTGTAATATTAAATAATGAATGTAAAACTTAAATTTTAAACTTAACCCCTTCCAGTAAAATTTAGTACTAGAAAAATCATGCATGAAATAACCATTTGATTTTTAACTTAAAAAAAAACTTTCATTTTATAATTCTTTATCGTTAATTAAAATTATATTACTCATATAGATATAATTGTAATGCAATCCCATTGACTAACAACAATTTGACCGTGACTTACACCAAGAAATTCTAATAGTAAACAATATATGATAGTGATCTATGATAGTAACATAAATAATAAAAATGCTGCCACATTCAGTGCATTGGAATTTTTAAACCTAATTTGTTTTCATATTTAACAGTAACATTAGTCGAATGACGAGTAAGTGTAACTCAACAATGTGCAGCATTGGCATGAAAAACCAATCACAAGCTATACTCGTAATTTCACCAGAAGGGGTTAATCATAGAAAAAATGTATCAATAATGCTATTCTCTTTTTTTCCCCAGTTAATCTGTAAATCATTACAGTCTTCCAAACCCATTCCAAGTGCCATGAGCATCGTTATAGCCTGATTTAACTGTGCAAGTGCCTTTCAACATAGGCAAGTGAGGTTTAAGAGATACAGAAGCCAATTTTCATATGGCTGAATAATTAAGGTATTTTCAAAGGACCATTTACCATTTTCAAACAGTCATAAAAGTACCTCGAAAATTGTTTTACATTTTCAAGGACTTTCCAAGAAGCATATGAACCCTGTTAATAAAAATATTCAGATTAAAAAAAATTATATGGCATCTATTTAAAAGGCAGCTGCCAAAAACAACTCATTGGCTTCAGAAAAATATGGATGTATTGAAACTTAAATTGTATTATGTGCACCGGTGTTTTTACTGACTTCAAAGAGCACTTTGATGCATTTATGTATACTTTTTTATGTACATATAGCGATAATTTTTTATTACGTGGTTTAATTTCCGAATTTTTATTTTTTTATTTTTTTTTTGGGGGGGGGGATAGCTTAGGGGTGGCCCCATATTAATTTTGTAATATTCTGATGATAGCATAATTCTGAAAATCAGAGGGGTATAAAACATGTTTAAACCACTGCCTAAATAAATATCAGTAACAGCATTAGTAGTTGCCCACTTTTGTAGATTTATTAACAAGTTTGGTACCAAAAACTAAGTTCCCAAAACTGAACTCCAGCGATATCTTCTATATTGAGCAAGAAGTCACCAAAACCTTTTATTTTACAATGGGAATAATGGTACAGCTTGAACCTTTACCACATTATGAGATGAAATATTTCATGGTGCTAAAAATGCCAGTTTGCAAAACAATATACAGAGAACTGCTTTTAAGACAACCTTAATGGGAAATGATTATAGATTATGTGTATGCACAAATTGCCAAATTTGTTACTAATATCAAATATTGAATCAAAGCTGTTCAGGAATAATTTTTCACTATGATGAATAGAAGTCAATTTTCTTTCTTTTTTTCTCTCTCTTTTTTCAACCAAACTTGTTACTACATCTGCTTGCTGGGTTCATTTTAGCAAACATGGCATTAAAGGGCTAAGAAAATTACTTCACTTAAAAATTGTGTAAAAAAAATGAGCCCAAAAGTAAAGAGTTTAACTTCTTTGCTTTAAAACACTCAACAACATACTGACATACACTCCAAATTAGTTTATTAAGCATAATGTATGTATACATATGGATACAATTTTAATATCTCTTTATTAAGTTTAAAACAGGTTTAAAATTAAAATTTTTATATAACAGTGTACTGTCATTAGAAATCCACCAATATGCTTAATTCCAAAGCAGTAGCTTGATTGGAAGTCATAAAAAAAATCAATCAAAAGATCTGATAAACTGTGATCACAGAATAGTTGAGCTGTATAAAATCTTAAAAAATAATATCCTTACGAAAGGAAGTAGAATTTTTTTTTTTTTTTTTTTCGAGAAATAAAATTCTCAGTTTTATTTTATGCCATCTAATCATTAAATTGTCTAATCCAATAAATTATTAAGAGAAAGAGATGTCCTGAAAACAGCTATGACATTTATGAATATGCCAGACATTTTAAAAATGCCTTTTGGGTCCTTTAAAATGTCCAAAAGGGTGTAAAAAAATTCTGTAAATGACATGCTTTAGGAACCTATTCTATGCTCTTGTGAAATAGTAGAATAACAGTAAGAGCCATTTTGTATCCTAAAAATGCTGTGTTTTTCTTAATAGAACATCATAAACTCTGTATTTCTGGTGCTAAGAAGCAGACTTAAAAAAAAAAAAAGAAAAACTTTACAAGAATTATTAAAATTTTAAAAATTATTCATAAACGTGCATCTTTATGTTTTTATAATTTGTGAGAGAGGAAAGAAAAATGTATGAAAAGACCACGATAATTTTTGAATCCTGGATGCAATGAGTATTTTCACTGTGTTACATAAACTCATAAAACTTGAATGCAAATATTTTTAATTACTTTTTTTTAAGTTATGAAAATTAGAATTTGTTATGCTGGCCATACAAAATATGAATGTACTTGCAAGAGAGCAAGCAAAAAAACATGCTACAAGTTTGAGTACTAATGATATTTATAAAACAAATTGTTTATCTACACACAAAATCATTTTAATTTTCTGACATTTTGCAATCATAAAATGTTAAACTACATCAATTGTGTTGTAAGTTAAATTTTTTCATCAGCTACACTCTTATAAGTACCAGAAGTTTACAAACATTACATGAGCTAGAAGGTTTCATAGGCTTAAATTTTCTCTGCATCAGCTATCATCAGTCAACCATATCATCAAAGTGCATGTAATAACAATTCAAATTATTTCGTGCATTAAAATAAAATGCTGATAAATCTTTACTAAACACAAACAAATAACCTTAAAACTACGATCTACCCTTTCTTTAACCTCTTCGCTCCAGAGGTCCACATATATGGACTTTCGCATTTCCAGTTTTAAAATGATCCCTTAAGATTTTTTTGTAGTTCTGAACTGACATACACATGCATGCATGTTTTAATTTTGAATAAAATTATTTTAACTCATGTGAATGTATAAATTCTGCACACTGTGATGCACAGATTTTATTTTTGTTTACCATTATTTTACTTTTGTTTGCCATTACACAAAAATATTCTAATGTTATCGAAATTTCTTAAGTTGAATTGTGAATAATTTTTGTATTTTTCAAAATTCAAGTAGCTGAAAAGAACTCGTAGGACATCATTCATCTTTAAACATTTTTTTGAAAGTCTTCGTTCATGAGTAACAATTCTTTACAACTGAAACAGATTAGGTATTAGGTTTTTTTACTTGAAAAATTATTCGAAAACATATTCCCTACTTGTCGCATTTAAATGTAATGAATTTTTAAAAATAATTATGAGATTTTTCTTCCATTTGAGATGTGATATTTCGAATCTGAAGAGGTTAAGTACTTAAAAGCCAAAAACTGTCACCAGTTATTAAAAAGTTATTTAAAATTAGTCTTCATTAAAAAAAATGAAAATTACTAGATTTAAAAAGAATGAAAATTTTCATTAAAACTGGTTGCAGCTTGTCCTTATGAAAAATATATTGAATATTATAAAAATTGGCACTGTACTGGCTTATTAAGAAGCATTTTTTAAATGCAATGTATGTTACCTGAGAAGACGTTCTGCATTTTGTTAAGCAAAGCTCAAAATGGTCGGTAATAGATGCAAAGAGAATATTAAATGTTTCTGATGCTTTGCCAAGTATTTTTTGAAGCAAAGCTCTCTGTGAAAAGAAGAAATGTGTAAAAATTAATATTACTTTTTAAATATTACACAGTTAAAAACAATTATAAATATACATTTACAGTTATATGTTCATAATGGCTGAGGGGGGGGGGTAAATATTTGACAATAATTTACCAAAACAAACTACACTTCATCGAGATTATCATTTAAGATTTACATACACAGTAAACAATCATCACTCTTTCACTAAATACCTCCAAAAATATAATTAAATTCATTTTACAAAACTTTCAAATTACTTTACTTAAATGTTAGAGAGTACAATTCTACAATTTATTGAGCATGCTACTTAACATTTTAAAGAACAAATTAGCATTACTTAAAACTTTCATCACTATACACAGATTGTTCAACATTTTCATGTGTTTTTATCACTGCAATTGTATTTACTTTGAATAAATTTTTTTATTTGATTCAAGTGAGTTTTCTAATAAAAATTCATGCTGATAATGGATCCATAGTCAGATCCACTTATCAGGGAACTTTTTGTAACTTTATTTATATGCTTCATAACAGAATACGAAACAATTTAATAATCAATAAGGAGACTAAACAAAATTGGTATTCAAAGGTAAAATTGAACTAAAAACTTTGTAAATAACACACATAATATAAAAAAGTCTACACTGTGAACACTTTGGGTTATAAAAAGGATCCACCTTTCCTCAGATGTACAAAATTCATACTCCTACACAGGCTGGAGGACACTTTTCTGCCTGTGTGGAAGTAAGAAATTTCTGCACCTGAAGAAGAGTGGGTTCCTTGTACTGCACAAAATGTTTGATCTGTGCTATTTATATAATATGAAGAGTGTGACAAAATGTTTAAAAAAAAAAGTAGGAAAAAAAGATATAAAATAATTTGTCTTCTTAATTTTCTTAAAGTGGCAGTTCTTAAACTTATATATGATGACTGTATAAAAAAACTCTCCCAATTGGCAAAATGTGATCCATATACTAATGAGGTGATGTGCAAAATTTGAGAGTTTTATTTTAAAAAGTGTTAGAGACATGAAGATAAATATGCATGCTGAGTTAAACTACTTTTCAATTGATCTCAACGGAAAAAAATTATTTTAGAGGATTGCATTTCAGGGGTTATGCAGAAATTACAAAAGAAAATAACTTTCTGAACTCTAGCAATAAATGTTTATATTCAAATTCATGAACAGCTCCTAGCCATCTTTTCTTCATGACCAAGATTTCTCAAGATGTTTTATGATAAAAGGCTGAAATTTTGTACCAACTCATTAGTATATGGGGCACATTTTACTAACCAGGAATTATTTTGAATGAGTATCATACAAATTTCAAGTATCACTTTTTGAAAATTAATGAGATAATTATTTTCTTAATGTAGCTTTTTTTTTTTTTTTTTTTGTATTTTATTTTGAACATATTTTCAATTTACATTAGATTTACTTATTTCTAATGAATAAAGAATTAAAGCCTGTTATCGGTTTGGGACACACTATACATATGTGTTATTAGCAAAGTTCTTTATTAATTTTAATTAAATAATCACTTCATTTGGTAAATTCTTATTATCATACAGTTTATTCCATAAAAGTCGCTACCTTTTATTGTTAAAAAACAAAGACCACTCTTATAATAGGAACAAGCTTTCATCAGAACGATTTTTACGTAGGCACAAGATTTCATTAATTATATAATTATTTTTAGTAATTATAAAGCAATATAAAATTATATTGAATGGAAACATAAAGGTAGTTTTTATAAGAAAATTTTGAAACTATAAAGAATCTTGGCAGGAAAAAGTTAATTTATAAAACATCATTAAATCATTGGTATACCTCATTATTTCACTAACACAACAGATATAAGTAACTATGGATAGTGGGTTTCAATAAATTTTGGGATACTCTTAAACAATTAATATACACCTAGCTGCATTCTCTCATTTAATGTAAATAGGCACACATGAATATGTATTAAAAAAAAAAAAGAATTAAACTAGGATAACAAACTAACCTTTTCAGGTTGTAGGCAACAAGATATACAATATTCTAAGCAGGAAAAAGTTAATTTATAAAACATCATTAAATCATTGGTATACCTCATTATTTCACTAACACAACAAATAAAAGTAACTATGGATAGTGGGTTTCAATAAATTTTGGGATACTCTTAAACAATGTATATAAATCTAGCTACATTCTCTCATTTAATGTAAATAGGCACACATGAATATGTATTAAAAAAAAAAAAGAATTAAACTAGGATAACTGACTAACCTTTTCAGGTTGTAGGCAACAAGATATACAATATTCATATATACTGCAACAACCATTGTCATGACAAGATTCACAATGATAACGATTGGTTGATGATGATTCTACATTACAGCAACCATTGGATAAGACATCGTGCCTTGAACATACATAACCTGAATATAAGATGCAAGCAATTAAAAAAAAAGTAAGAAAGAAAGCTGAGAACATGATTAGCATGGCACAATGCAACTGTGATGTCATGATGTCTAAGCAGTTAATACATTTCAGCAGGCAAATTTTCAATGGTTGCCCTCACCTAAAGCGCATGACTTTCCCTAGCATCTCAATATTAAATAAAAGTAACTAATAGTAAAATAAAAAGTAAAATAAAAGAATCAATAACAATGTTAAAAAACTAATTGAACACTTAAGCAATTTAAGTTGCTCATAAATTGAACAGATAAAAACATTCACACAAAGATTTAAGTCAGATACTGTAATGTAGTATTAGTTAGACTGTCCCTATAAATGAAACATAAAATAAAAATGCTTTTTCCTGGTAAATTATGAAGAAGAAGAAAAACCCATACTCAACATGTTAGACAACACTTTTAATTTGAGACATTAAAAGGAATTTGAATACAACTGTAAAAAAAATGACTGTGAAAAAAATGAAGAGGTTTTTTACCATTCTTCCTAAATAACTATTGAAGTAACACAAAACTATGCATTTACAAGTATAATACATAAAAAAATACAAGTATATATACAGATATATAATATTGTTTGGCACAAAAGCCTCATGTGGTGCTTATAATAAAACAGTCTTATTAAGTGCAAAATTATTCAAGCAGTAGAAATAACTTCTCATTCTGAAAAAATTATAATTTAAATTTTTTCACAGCAATACACAATATTAATTTTTTCCCCAAAAAATTCATAAAAATGGATTAAAAAGAATAATAATATTAGCAGATAAAAGTCAATTTTTGTTACTATATTATGTAAAATTTAAAACTTCTATTTAAAGATATGTTATACAGTTTAAAAAAATAATATAATTTAATATACTGATCAACAAAAAAGTAGTAAAAAAATTTAATACATTCAAACTTGTTCAAATTAAGTTAAAACAATTTATTAAAACTATATCAACTATTCAATCATGGGATCAAAAAGAAAACTGTTTAAATTAAAAAACACTTTTTTATAAAAAAAAAATCTAAATATTATGAATTAAAATTTCTTGCAACTGAATTAGACAGGCTTATCAAATCAAGAATAACAGAATACATTGATACTTTGAAAGCTAGCACCTTAAAACATTTTTTTTTTTTTTTATGAATACAAGCTATATGCAATAAAAAAGGGATTAATTCTTATTACAGAGAAATAAGCCAAGAACTGATAATCAGCAAATAAAATGCTAAATAATTCTAAATTCAGTACTCAGATTGACCAATCTTTTCACTTAAAACATACAAGAGATTTTCTCAAAATATTTTGTCAAGAAGCAAAGATTTAAAATACAGCTTCCAAATGAGAATGCAAGTTGACATGGAAACCAAAGTAAACAAATTATATGTTTAAGGGATGCACACATTCCAGCACACACACAATAACTATAGCAACAAAACAAATAAATTATTCACAGAAGTAAGAAACAGAGTGTTATATATAATACCTAATATAGCTGCATTAAATAATTATAAGAATTTTATAATCATAAATATCAATTCAAATATAAAAGAAATTATAAACTTCAATATATATTTATAATTTTTAAAAATAATTTTAGTTTTTAATAAACAATATATATATATGTATTTACTTCATGATTTAACTTAAAACAAATATGTTTAAAGTTATTTTGAGTTTTAAAAAGTTAAGTATTTGATTAAACACAATATTTTTTTAACCTTTGCTTTTTGTCTTCTCTGAAAGGTTTCTACTGGGGCTTCTAAAACAATTTGGAGCCAAAGGCTAAAGCCCAATGAATAATTTAGCCCTAAATAAACCCAGCATTCATATAAATAGCACCTCACAATTCTAGAAGTCTGCTATTTGGGGTCATTTGGTAAATATCTTTTATCAATCTAGCCATTTTAATTAGTACAGGCACAAATATTTTAAACATGATAAATTATTCTTGAGCAAACAGCACACAATGTTACCTTTATCATCAGTAATCAGAACTTTTCCCTGCACCGAATTGCGACAAGAACTTAATTTTGAATTGCTGTGGTTTGATTTGTCCCAGGAGGTATGCCATTTGAAAGACTGGGAAGGTAAATTCAGCGGTTGAACAATAACATCTTCCGACATCATTTCTTCACTCTGCAATGATAGAAAATGATATGGTAAACATATAATTTTTAAACAAGTAGAAAAAGTTGATAAAGTCAGATACACAGAAGTTCATGACACAACTACTATATCAGTATGGCTTAGACAATTTTTTAGCAACTAAATGTGAATTCCAATAAGTTTGACAGTCAGAAACAATAAAATTGCATGAAAATATGTTAAATGAAAGATTAAACTAAAATCATATTTTCATGCAATTTTAACAATGATCTGTTGGAAATAACTGGTAAATAATAACCCACAAGCAGTTCTCAAGACACAATTTTACTCAATTCACAATTAAAAAGACTTGGAGGGGGGGGGGGGTTACTCTTTAGATTCTCTTTCCTACTCCATCTTCAAATAATTTACTAGCTATTGAAAATGCAAAACAAAAAAGAGAGCAAAGTAAGTGTGATGAGATATTAGCCAATGAAGAAATTTTGAAAAGGTTGGAGAAAACAGAAATTAATTGTAATTTCACACACACAAAAAATAAATAAATAAAATAAAATATGGTCAAAACTCAAAAAATGGATGAAACTGAAAAAATAATTTAAGAAATAAAGCAATAAATGGTTGAAAGAAAAAATATTAGAGGGAACTGAAGATATAAGCATAGAATAAATAGACATAAAGCAAAGTTCTTTGTTGGAGGTTCAGTAAAAGTTTTAAAATAACACCACAAAATTAATCGTACTGGTTATAGAAATCCAGTTATTTGTACTATGTGAAATATCTGAATTGGTCAAAATTGGAGCCGTAGTATATTTTTCTTGCAGATGATGAAGAATGAGTACAGACAAATAGCATTTGCCATATTCTAAAGGAACTTAAATTTGATAGTTGTGTACATTATTTTTTCAACTAAATACTATTTGGAAAATAATATTTTTCTGTGTATTTTTATTTGCATTAACTTTTTTTTTTAATACACAGATAACTATGTAAACCACAATTTTTCTCATGGTAGGAAAAATTGGTAGTGTGTCTAATGAAAAATGATAATGAAAAAAGCATTTAATATAAAAAACAATGCTGTATTTTCAACCTATATAAGCCAAATGTATAATATACATCAAACGTTAAATTAAAGTAAATTTAACAACCTGATTTTAAGGATAAAGATAAATAAATATTTTACCAAATATGGTCTATATATAATTTCCCCCCACCTGACCATTACTTAAATTTTAAAATAAACAATGTCACATTTTAAAATTAATCACAAAACGTCATTATAAAAATACTCACGTCTGGTAAAAAATGTAGCACACAGTAGAAAAATGATAATGAAAAAATTATACCTAATACAATTCTTTTACGTAAGAAACGGAATAATCTATTGGTAAACATGTCCATGATTGATAAAAGAAATGAAGGGAGGAAATGCTCAAACGAGATTTTAAAATATAAGAGCAATGTCTAAAAATATAACGCGTTAAAAAGAGTCTGATGATTATTTTACACCATTATACGAATAACAGCAATTTATCTAAGCTGAAAAGGGGATTAAAAGGGTTTAGATTCAATATTTTTTTCAAATCTGAATCTGAAACTAATGTACATTCCTAAGTGGAAGTAGCTACAGCATGATCCGGAAATTTATTAAATTGTGCTTTGATTGGCTTAGAGAAGTTATCATCAGGATGCCTCTTTCAGAGTGGCGACCAGGGTTGCCAGATCAAAATTCTTGAAAATAGCCAAATGGCTTCTTAAAATTAGCCAAAAATAGCCACTTTGATTGCAGCACCATCTTTTGGATTTTCGAGAAAACCTTTAAAAAGTCTAGAATATAGCATAGATCTGATTCACAAGCGTATTTTTGTGATTAAATTAATAACAATAATAATAGTTTGAAGATTAGTAGATCGCAAAAATAAAGAGTTATTACTTAGAAATTTTGCGGAATAATAAATCGAATTGAATGCATTGGTTAGGAAACACTTTCTAACGTTTGAGAGGGCGCAAGCGATTACTATTTGAGGAAAAAAATCTTACACACAGGCATAAATGCTTTGTTGCGGAAAAAAATGTCGGTAGATTCATCAATATATAAAGAAAACTTAGCCTTTCTTAACTCTTGAATCATCTCTTCGAATAACGATAGGCTTATGAAATTCTTAATGAGGCATGCACACTTTGTTTGGAGTTTCAGGTCCTCTAGTGCACTACCTTTTGAATACGTTTTCACTATTTCACCTAGGTGATCAACGGATTTAATACTGCAGTGGCACTCAATAGCTACACTAAATTTTATATCAAATTCTTTCAATGATTTATTTACAGCTGATTTTTTTTTATAAACAGTGAGCAGTGCAATTAATTTAGAGGCTTTTAAATCTTTCTCTTTATTCTTATGTTTGGCTAATTTTTCGTGAGTCACTAAATTATGCTTTTTAAGCTGGGATATTGAGCAAAGACACAACTTGCAAAAACACGCACTGTCTTTCAGCATTAACCATGGATGCTCAATCTCCCATTCTTTATTATATTTTCTACTAATTATAGGCTAGCGCTTAATAACTGTAACTTAATAATTACTCAAGCTTACCGTAACCACGGCAACATATTCAATGCTTAGTACAACCGCACAACAAGGGCCGACCGAGTTGTATGGTGGGTAAAGCACCGTACTCCGGTTTCGGGTTCAACTCCCGGCGGTCGGGGTTCGATCCCCGACTGGGCGTGGCTGTCATTGTGTCCGTCCCTTCATAGGGGGCGACGTTGGTCCACGTACTAGGTGTCCCCATAATAAAGTGACCAACAATTCCGGCCTGTTGTGGCCAAAGTCTTCAAGACAGAGGCCGGCCATTAGAAAAAAAAAAAAAACCGCACTAAAAATAAATGTGCCCTAGTCAGCTCGGCTACTCCGTAAAACCCTCTTTCGTTAAGAATCAAAATCGAACAAAAAACCCGTCGAAATTCGAACTAAAACCAAAACATAGCGACCCCATTTGTTCGGAAAGAGGACAAAATGCCGGGTGATAGACACTGCTACAAATTGTGACGTCCCCCGCAGACTAGACAAGAAGCAAGTAGCTATACATATATATATTGTTTGTTTGTTTTCATATTCGCCAACAATTACAGAATTAAGACATAATTGGCTAAAAGACGAGTGGCTAAAATTTTGTTTTTCTTTTTAGCCAGCAGCCTCAGAATTTAGCCATAATTAGCCAAAAAATGGGTGGCTAAACAAAAATTTTTCTTTTTAGCCAGCAGCTTCTGAAATTAGCCAAAATGGCTAAAATTAGCCACATCTGGCAACCCTGGTGGCGACCATGGACTTAGATTGGTACTCCGTGGTGACGACATACTATACAAAATTATCTGATTGGTCCACATCCAAAAAACTTTTTTTTTGAATTTTTGTTTTTGACATAAGGAAGTATTATCCCGAAAAAATTCAGCATTGTGCTTTTGACAGAAAATTCGATTTCCACCACCACTAAATTTACTTTAATGCATTTTCTGTGACGTCTCAACGTATGCAATGCATTAGGTTAGGTGACCAGATTTTCGAACGTAGAATCGAGGACATGTCCCCAATTCTGGAACAGTAATCTAATTAAAAAACAATGTAACAAAATTGCCCTCAATTGCTTCTTTACTTTTCGAGGACAAACCGCAAAAAACACAGAATTTGAGGACTGTCCTCGAAAATTGATTGTTTGCGCACAATCTTAATATCGACCGTAGAATTGACTTTAGTCTAAGTTTGAATATTGAATTTGACAATTTAAGTGGTAATAATAGATTTTATTACTACGGTAACTATTGTGTTGAGAATATAATATTGTATTTTAGTTAGTTTATTAAAGTGCAAATTGCAAGTGAATTTACAAGACGTCCTTTTATCTAACGAGTTTCGAATTGCATCAGGAGCTCAAAAAAGCTAAGCTTTATAAAGGCTACTTCACGACCTTGTCCATTTACAACCAGCATCATTATTTTACAGCAAAAATGTTGCATTTTTAGCATCAAAGGGGCACACAGGGATGATAAAATATTTCATGAAGTTTATGGTGTTCGTTAATACTAAACATCGCATTCAATTTTCAAAAATAGCTTTATTTGGCGCACATAAAATCTCTGGCACAGCGCACCAACTTATAAAGCATTCGACCAATCGCCTTAAAACTATGGCATATTTACACATTTGAGCAGAGAGAATATTTTTTAGTATTCTTTTGGCTGTAGCCCCCAACTAGATGGCACGGCAGCACATTATTACTTTAACTCGCCACTAGATGGCGTTTCAGCACATCAACTTCTTGATCGTTCTACAAACCGCTTTGAAAATCAACATGGATTAAGGACCCAAACGTCCCCATTTTCAGGACATTTTTCAAATTGTCCACAGAATGTAAAAATGGAACTGGGGACAATTTTTAATCATTGCATTGTTTTTCAATTAAATTACTGTTAATTATTGCATTAATTATAAATGTCCCCAGTTTTGTTGTCAGAATCGGGGACATGTCCCCGTTTCTGACAACAAAAATCTGGCCACCTTAACATAGATACATATTTGTACTCGGAGAATATTTTCGCGTTATCCATTTTGCTATAACTTGCCACTTGCTGGTTCTGTAGCGTTTCAACTTTAAATTTTTGCTATGAAAATTGGTACACATATAACATGAGAATATTTTGATGCTATCCATTTTGCAAGAAACTTGCACTAGGTGTCGCTTTAACGCATTAACTTCAGGTCCGTACAACCACCATGAAAATTGGTATGCAAAACTATTTGAACGCGAAAAATATTTTCGCCGCATCCGTTTTGCTATAATTTGACAGATGACGGCACTGCGCCGAATCACTTTCGTCACCGTATTCATTATTATTGAACATGGATAATATTTATGTTATATCCATTTTTTATGATAAATAGTAATTACAATAAACCATAATTAAAAAAATGTTCATTCCCGTAGAGAACGGGTACTTCAGATAGTATTTAAGAGTAAAGATAGCGAAGCGTCATCAGGTTTTGGGAGAAAAAAATAATGACTTTCTGAAAAAGTTTGTGAAATTGGAGGGGGGGAAGGTGCATGGCCCTGTGAGGGACCCCCCCCTGACCCTATGCTTATGTTTACAGTATTGGAATTATATAACACAAAACACAAGATCTGATGCTAAATTATGGTTTTTAAAAACTTCTACGCTTTTGAATTTTTGTCAACTTTTAGACCCAATAAAAATATATGGCATTTTAAAAAGAACAATAACACATATTCTGCAGGTATAGGAAGTATTGTGTGTGTGTAATATGGCATACAGTACATTCTAATTTTTTTTTCAGTCTAAATTTTAAAAATCTGGAATGACTCCACTCGATTTTCCGAACACCCAATTTTTACCAAGCACTTAAATTAATTAAAATCTGTGAGTAATTCAACAACAACAAAATAATAAGAATCGAAATTATAATATGCTGTTTGAATATTATTCCCAAATTTGAATAGTTATGTCATTAATTTAGAGAATTTTTAAAAAATTCTATTATTTCACCAAATATAGATCAACTTCACGATTGTCTGGGGGGGGGGATGAAGTACAAATATTTTTATAACTGATAAATTTCATAAAACACACGTCCAACACGTATCTTTCACATAATACCATATGCGAACTCAAACACATGTTTTTCAGATACATTTTGTCTACCAAATTCCGACTCAATCGAATGACACACTTATGCACTTCAAATAATTTGAGTCAATAGGCCGCAATATATAAGAATGCTTTTCAGTAGCAATGTAAACCACTTGACTAAAATCAGAGTTTCCTTAATGAAATTTTAGGTGAAAGCCCACTGTTTATGAATAAATGAGTTACGATTAAGGTGACCATACGTCCTCGAAATTTGAGGACAGACCCCAAATTTAGATTTTTTTTTCCTTTTGTCCCCAAAAATACTTTGTCCCCAAATGTAAAGATTTGTACTTTTTTTCCATGAAAGTTTCCGTTTAGTTTATTTTTCAGAAAAAACTGAAGAAATAAGAAAAATAAACCAACTAAAAACGCCATTTACTCAGAGAAACAATGAAATTCGATCTCTGAAAATGTTTATTGTCATTGTGTGTGTAGCGTGTACAGACATTCAATAAAGTATCCGACTATGAGCCAAATTTCCCCTTTCAGTTTTGTTAATGATTAATCACCTTTCATGAAGAACCATGCTTTAAATATGAAATTGACGTACGAAAATTTTCTTGCCCTTGAATACTTTTTTTGGAGGGTGTACATGGTAATAGAGCATTTCGACGAACCCCTCCTCTCTGCGATCGGTCGCCGTCTTGCGTGACAGCTTGGGGTTCTCGTAATGTATTTCAATGGGAAAAACCCGATTTTCAACATTCAAAAAAAGTATTAAATTTAATTTTTTGGATGATTGTAATGGATGGAATTTGTTAATCAGACCTTCGACTTTTGTGTCCCAGGTGGCGTTTAATATTTTAAAAAGCTTAACATATAATATTTTAATGATATTTCAAGCGACTTTTTCCGCTGGTACTGCGTTCGGAAAGACAACATTATGTACGGGAATAAACACAATGTTTATTTTAAGATTCGGCAGGTCATTCGGATTACTGTTTGTTTACAAATATCATTGTTGTGCATGCGAAATTTTCTTACGTTGTGAGATTTATGCAATAATAAAGTTTTGTTTTTGAATTATAATTCATCGGATATTCTGTATGCCCTAGAAAACATCAAATTCCATTAATATTTATATTAAAAAAGTGTTTATTTAAATTTCTATTACGATATATTCAGATTGTTTTTTTTTCTTTTATAAAAAATAAATGTACTGCTTGTTATTATTTATCATAGTGTTCTTTTAAATATGTAAATGCCTGTAAAATAAGACCAGTTATCCCATTAATAAAGAAGTGTAACATATGCATCGCATAACATATTTGTACATGTAATTAATCTAATACGTATGAATATGAATTAAAAAAATAATCCAATAAATCAACTAAATTAAAGACGTAGACCAATTAATGTGTTCTTTACTTAGTTGCATAATTATTTAAATTGACAGTAAACATGAGTGCAAAATGTAA
Source organism: Cheiracanthium punctorium (assembly GCA_038373885.1). Lineage (NCBI taxonomy): Eukaryota > Metazoa > Arthropoda > Arachnida > Araneae > Cheiracanthiidae > Cheiracanthium > Cheiracanthium punctorium. The sequence continues at coordinate 272,203 of JAWZYV010007093.1, forward strand.
ATTTATAATTCCATAAAGCTTCTGCCTTTTATTATAAGATGGAAAACATGTTTCGCAATGTTAGCTCATAAAACTGTACTAAACAATTCTACAATTACATTTTTGAATTTTGTTTCAAGTTAGAATCAGAACAGAAATCAAAAGCTGGAACTCTGACCCTGTATTTCTTTTTTCTGGGTGAATTTTTACATATTAGGCAAAGCTCATGAATACTTTGCTCCGAAGCCCAACACTAGTATACATTAATTCATAAATTTTCCCCTTTTCAAGCACAAACTGATTTTAGCAGACACGACAAATCATATTCGCTTCACCTCGACCAGATTTGAGAGTCCTGAGACCACCAGAATTTGGGTGTTTTCTGTATAATGTTTATATTTCTTCCTGCTAATTTTCCGACTATTTAATTTTATATCACTGTTCTGTGAAATAATTATTATATGAGAAAATCTTTAAATTATTGTTATTTTAATTAAATGTGCTACCAACCCCATATTACAGGGGTTTGCAGTTCGCTACTGAGTATTAACATAAGAATATTAAGGCTCCGGCACCTTTTTTTGCCAGAAATTGCTGCTAGCCCTGGAGCAATTAAATGTTTTCTTATTGAAAAATTTCTTTCATTAATTTCCAAAAAGATACACTTTTTGTATATAACCCGCATACAAAAATATCTCCAATCGGTAAAATGTGCTCCATATTCTGATGAGGTGATGGACAAAATTTGATAATTATATCCTGAAAAGTGTCAAAGGTATGAAGATAATAAGTACTGACTTAAACTAATTTTCAGTAGCTCTTGAAAGGAAAAAAATCACAATCACATTTTAAGGGTCATACAGATATTATGAAAGAATATTTTACATTCAAATTCAAGTATAGACCCCAGTCACCTTTGTTTATAGATATCCCTTAAGACGTTATATGATGAAAGGCTGAAATTTTGTTCATCACCTCATTTGTGCATGGGGTACATTTTATTTTCTAGGAATTTTTTTTGTAAGGTATTTCTAAGAAATTTTAAAAAGTGTAACTCTGTGAAAATTAACAAGAGGCATTTTCTCTTAACATAGTCTTTTTTTTTAACCTTATTTTAAACATTTATTCAATTCACACTGCCTAATTATCTTTAATAGATAAAGAATTAAAGCATGTTATCACTTTCTAGGGGCACTGTACGTGTGTGTGTGTCTATACAATTTATAAACACTAATATTTTTACTTCCTTGTATGACGTACAAAGAAATAATGTGATCGCAAAAAGAATTCGGTATCCAGATTTTGACTACCTCTAAATTTACTGAGTTTTTGCTTGACATCTCATTGTACACATGTATGTATGTTCATATAAATTCATGTACAAGCATTCTGACTGACAGCTAGACCATTTTGATCAGTGTTTCCTGGCGCCTGTACGCAGTAGCGGATTCAGGGGAGGGACTTGGGGGCTTCACCCCCCCCCCCAAAAAGAGATTGCTAGAGAGTAACATTCTGCTTCATTATGCACTTTGAATATGTAAAGTGATCTTTTTTAATCACTTAGCCCCTCCCAAACAAATGTAAAAATCCTTTTTACATTTGTTTAGACTAAAATTTTGCTTTATTGTATATTTTCTTTGGGTGAAATAAGCTTTTATCAAAATTTATCTGTTATCTGTTCCCCAAGTTTTGTTTAGATTCGAGGACAATGCTTGATTTGTCCCCAAATTACCGTTAAGAAATATGGTCGCCTTAGGCTACTATGCAGATAGATTTAGTATCTACTAAACCTATTGTTCAGTTACTAACTTAGTAAGAAGGCGGAGATACTAAATGTTCGTAAATCCGGATTCAGATACATTTAGTACTAAATCACGTGACCAACACCAAGGGAAGTCAGGGAAAATGTAGGGATAAGTTAACAGGGAAGCTAACAGACCAATCAGAGCGCTTGTTCCAGGCGTGCGTTTATTTATTAGGTGATTTAGCAGGTTGTTTGGTCACGTGATTTTAGCAGCTTGTTTTGGTCACTTGTTTAGTATATCCGCCTCCAAATTCTATCTGAATCCACTTTACTAAATTTAGTAACTAAACAATAGGGTTAGTAGCTGCTAAATCTATCTGAATAAGGGCCTTAGTTACGATAAAAGAATTAGACGAACAATTCTTCTAATAGAATATTAACAGATACATGAATACGTTTTCGACCCCACGTTGCTATGCTGTTGTTGTACTCGAAACACCTATTTTCGAACTTGTGTGCTTGGTTTAAAAAGATCCTCTTTTAAATCCTCGTCAAGTAAAGTACGCAACACAATGGGCGCGTTCGAGAATTCATCGGTTGCGCACCGGTAACACCGGTGCACGACCAGAGCGTTCGAAAAGGCGGAGCGTTGGGCGGAGCTCTGGAATTAACCGCGTTCGAAAACGTTTCGGTCATGTAGCGGTTGTCTGCTCAGCCATAGATATAGGAATAGTGAACTAGATTGCGCACAAGGGGAGGAAACTTGTTGCCAGTGCACTTCCGGAGCAGACGACACGATAGTGGCAGAAAGACGAAAACGTCGCTGCTTACGACTGCTATGCAACAGCATTAATTTACATTTAAATACAGAATTGATGATTCGTTCAGAACCAAATTCAAAGAAAAAACATTTTGCTATGATATTTTGCTAGCTATTTTTAGTTTATTTTTGCTGTTAGATGGTCTAAAAATGTAACACATTAAAATAATCGATAAAATGTTTATTTTTGCACTGCACACAAGGAAAACAAAAACTTTTTCTGAACAAAGATGTGAACTGAAATTAAGTATCAATTGTGTATTGGAAGTACTAGGGTAAAAGACCGAGGTGTCATAGATCTCGTAAGAGAAAACTACGTTCATATCAAGGGGGGGGGGATTGTGCTTCTTGTTACATTTTAAGAAAATCATAATATTGTGGCATAGTTTGGTGATTGAGTTTGGATCTTTCTTTCCCTCGTAAATGTATTTCTAACGTTCTTGAGATTCAAATACGCCTTCTTCTACTTTTCTTTTTTTTTTTTTTAAGCAAAAAGGCTATACTTAGGAAATTTTATCCCTTTTGAAGTGAGAGTCCAAAACGTGTTTTTTATACGTCCTTTATATCTTAAAAAGAAACCGATTTCCAAAAAGTTATAATGTTACATTCTAAAAATATTACAATGTAATAAACTTGGAACCCTAAATGTAAACATCAGTTTTCTAAAAATTGCCTTTCTAGAACAGTGTATTTTCGCTTATGTACATCCACAACTTTGTACAGGTAAAAACATGTTTAGCTAATATTAATATTTAGGATATTTTAAATACCCACCTCCCATTTTTTTTTCTGGGTGCATGTTTTTCACACATTTCTCATAACTAACATAGTAAATATAGATTATTTTAATACAGTTAATATATTTTAAATAGATTATTATTCTTTGTTTAAAATATACCAAGGCTCATTGTTTTGAATAAAAACATTCTCCATTCTTTAATTTTACCATACTCTCGGCTAAATTTGAAGAAATATTTTTTCAAAAAGCTTGATGGGAGAAGATATGTGAAAATGCATGCATTTAATACATATTTATTTCATGCGTCTCCCTGTTTCCTACAGAGAAACACACACGTTTATTTCTCAGAATCCCAAATACACAAAAGTTCATTATTTTTACATCCTTTTCTGACAAACATAGCTTAAAATTGTAATAGTAGGTAAATGATGATCTCATAGCAAATTTTTGTTTATCTGAAATATTATTAAAGCTCATTGGAACAATATTTTATTGTAATTTCAACATCAAATTTGCAGTAAAGAAATAAAGCAGGGATAAATATCAGGAATAAAGCATTATTTTATGCTGGAATTCAAGCGAGATAATTCTCCACCAAGTTGAAGCCATACTAAAATATTTTTAAAAATCTTGTTAACTCTCAATTTAATAACAGTACATGTTCGAAGAAGGCTTACTATGTATAGCATATTTTTAGGTATTCTTCCTGATACTTTTAAAAAAATCAAAGCTAAAAACTAAAATACGAAAGCAACATTAACAAATTCCAATGTCAAAACTCTGAATGAAAGAATGAGAGGGATGGCAAAATTATGGATTGCCTCAGGTGCCAATAACCATTTCAATATGTATGCAAATTATGAGATTTGGAACTGTGGATTTGATACAACACTACAAACCTGATATGCTTATTTAAAAAAAAAAAAAAAAAAAAAAAAAAAAAAAAAGTTAAAATACTTACCATAAAACACTAACTTAATAAAGCTTACTTAAACAAAAGTATAAAGAAACATAAATAAAGACTTAACAAACAATCACGTTGAACTAAAAAAAAATGAATTTAATATTAAAACTAGTAATTTTAAAAGTCGTTAAAAAATGCTCAAATGTGGAAAATCTAGTTAGAATAAATAAGATAAATTCAATATCCCCAATTCAAGAGTTATTTTTGAAAAATGATAGAAAAATTAATCATTTCCTGTAAAATATGATTAATAATTATTCGTAAAAAGTAAATTACGATGCTTTATTTATCTCATTTTTTATAGTTTAAGTGCCAAGTATACAATTTAAAAATAAGTATATATCGTACGGTCAAATGTTTTAGGATTATATTTATATAGAAACATGAATTAAGCAATGTCTACTTTAATTCAAGAAGGAAGTGCAATATCTCCTTCAATTACTTTACAAAGTGAACGAAAAGCATAGGTAAATAGGAAATTTAAAAATACTACTGTTATTGAACATCAATTGGTATTTGATTTTCAATACCCCCAATTTCAAGCATTTATTAGTGAAAAGATATTCCAGATCCTTTCCTAAACCTGTTGGTGCAATTATACGCACAGCACAACTTGGGCATGATAATGCTTAAAGTTAATTAAAAATAAATAAATAAATAAGATGCTGGACTACTGGCGAAAATAACCATAAACCATGATCAAGACACTTCTTTCTGCCACTATCATGGGCGATGCCACCGAAGATATTTGGCAACAAGAAAAACCTCTTACTAGTATACGGATGCGTGATCTATAGGAATAGTGAACTAGATTGCGCACAAGGGGAGGAAACTTGTTGCCAGTGCACTTCCGGAGCAGACGACACGATAGTGGCAGAAAGACGAAAACGTCGCTGCTTACGACTGCTATGAAACAGCATTAATTTACATTTAAATACAGAATTGATGATTCGTTCAGAACCAAATTCAAAGAAAAAACATTTTGTTATGATATTTTGCTAGCTATTTTTAGTTTATTTTTGCTGTTAGATGGTCTAAAAATGTAACACATTAAAATAATCGATTAAATGTTTATTTTTGCACACAAGGAAAAAAAAACTTTTTCTGAACAAAGATGTGAACTCAAATTAAGTATCAATTGTGTATTGGAAGTACTACGGTAAAAGACCGAGGTGTCACAGATCTCGTAAGAGAAAACAACGTTCATATCAAAGGAGGGGGGGGGGAGGATTGTGCTTCTTGTTACATTTTAAGAAAATCATAATATTGTGGCATAGTTTGGTGATTGAGTTTGGATCTTTCTTTCCCTTGTAAATGTATTTCTAACATTCTTGAGATTCAAATACGCCTTCTTCTCCTTTTTTTTTTTTTTTTTTTTTTAGCAAAAAGGCTATACTTGGGAAATTTTATCCCTTTTGAAGTAGGAGTCCAAAACGTGTTTTTTTATACGTCCTTTATATCTTAAAAAGAAACCGATTTCCAAAAAGTTATAATGTTACATTCTAAAAATATTACAATGTAATAAACTTGGAACCCTAAATGTAAACATCAGTTTTCTAAAAATTGCCTTTCTAGAACAGTGCATTTTCGCTTATGCACATCCAACAACTTTGTACAGGTAAAAACATGTTAGCTAATATTAATATTTAGGATATTTTAAATACCCCCATACGTAGGCTAATTATACATAGGCTAATTCATATTCTATGATAAATAATTTTTAATATACAAAACCAACGTAGGAAATTTAATCTCTCGCTCGAATACTTTCTTTGGAGGGTGTATTTTATCAATTTCTAAGGCATGAAATATACATATAAAGGCATTATATTAATTACTGTGCACAATAAAAACTTTTTAAAAGCTTTTGCTGTTTTTTTTCTTTCTTTTCTTTTGAGAGGGGGTGGGGGTGGGGACAATATCCCATTCCCATTATCCCTCCGTAATAAGTACCTCGTTTAGAACTTACCTTTTTCAAATGCTTTGGAAAATTAAAGATAGTTGGAACTACATCATCTTTTAGAAACTTCCGATCATGATTTGATTCAAAACATTCAGCACTGAAGTGTTCTGAACAAATAAATGTATGTATATTAGGAACAAAATTATCTCTTTTTACAGCAGAAATCCATTTATTTGTCAATTCTTTATTAGATAGTGGAAACCTAAACAATCAGAAAGTTATTAAAATCAGAAAGCCATCTAGAAAAATTAAGTAAAATGACAGTTTGCAGCATCGAAGCATTGCACAAAGCCTGTGCACTTTTTGTGCACAACATTGCACAAAAAGCATCAGAAATAATCCTCCCATGATAACTTTGCTTGGCATAACTTAACTATTTTATGGCTTTTTAAAAATACATTTTATAGTGTACTATTGTTTGTTCAGACAGGGATGTGTAAACTTAAACGTACATTCAATTAAAGCACCGATTTAATAGTATTTCAGTTAATATTAAAAATTGCGTCACCAGCCAGGTTTTTTTTTTTTTTATTAAACTGTGGATTTGATACAACACTACAGAGCTGATAGGTTTATTTTAAAAAAAAGTTAAAATACTTACCATAAAACACTAACTTAATAAAGCTTACTTAAACAAAAGTATAAAGAAACATAAATAAAGACTTAAACAAACAATCACGTTGAACTAAAAAAAATGAATTTAATATTAAAACTAGTAATTTTAAAAGTCGTTAAAAAATGCTCAAATGTGGAAAATCTAGTTAGAATAAATAAGATAAATTCAATATCCCCAATTCAAGAGTTATTTTTGAAAAATGATAGACAAATTAATCATTTCCTGTAAAATATTATTAATAATTATTCGTAAAAAGTAAATTACGATGCTTTATTTATCTCATTTTTTATTGTTTAAGTGCCAAGTCTACGATTTAAAAATAAGTATATATATATATATATATCGTACGGTCAAATGTTTTAGGATTATATTTATATAGAAACATGAATTAAGCAATGTCTACTTTAATTCAAGAAGGATGTGCAATATCTCCTTCAATTACTTTACAAAGTGAACGAAAAGCATAGGTAAATAGGAAATTTAAAAATACTATTGTTATTGAACATCAATTGGTATTTGATTTTCAATACCACCAATTTCAAGCATTTATTACCTGTGAAAAGATATTCCAGATCCTTTCCTAAACCTGTTGGTGCAATTATACGCACAGCACGACTTGGGCATGATAACGCTTAAAGTTAATTAAAAATAAATAAGATGCTGGACTAGTGGCGAAAATAACCATAAACCATGATCAAGACACTGCTTTCTGCCACTATCATGGGCGATGCCACCGAAGATATTTGGCAACAAGAAAAACCTCTTACTAGTATACGGATGCGTGATCTAGTTATTCCTATATCTATGGTGAGGATGACCGAAACCGGTTGACAACCGTGACGTCACTTAACCAAAGAATGACCGCAACCGGTAGCACCGGTGCATAACCAACCGGTGAATTCTCGAACGGGCCCAATGAAAGCGGGTGCCGGTAGCTTGGAGGTTAAAGGCCTGTCCCTATGTGTGGCCTTCGCAATTAGTAACGGGCCTGCGCGTGTATTTTGATGAGCCATCCAAAGAGGCCTACGGATGCTGGAGTCTTCACGTATACATCAGGCATTTTTTAAGTTTCCCAGTGCTTTCCAACGTTATTTAATGTAGTTTTAAGTAGTAATTGTGTTACTAATTCAAGTACGAACTCATGATTAATTTGTTTGCTATGATACATATTGACATAAAGAAAATAGATGCATATAATTTGAAGGAAAAACAAAGTAGCGCTTACTCTCATGATTCACGATTGCTTATTTTAGTTTCACAAGTGGATATTTAATATACTTTAAAACAACTAAATACACAAATGAGAAAGACATTTTTATAATGAATATTTCATGAACGTAGTCGTATTTCCTAAGTTATTTTAAACAATTCAACATTAATCTTTAACAAATGATGTACTAAAGCGCATTTCAGTGTTTTCGGGATATCCTGTATATTGGAGAAAATTGATAAAATACGCTCTATAGCGTGATCCCTGAATTAATTATTCTTTAATAAAGACATTTCATGTAGTATACATTATTCTTTTGTCGCTTTCTCAATCGAACTTAGGAATTGAGCAAGCATAATGAACGCTTGTACAAAATATTAACTACATTTGAAGTTTCTGTATAAACGAGCAAAAATCAATAATTTATAATTTACTGTATTTCTGCACTGTACCAGATGTAAGTCTTAATCACATAATCAAGGCATATATAACTGATAAATAACATTTTCAACTGGCAAAATTAAATTGTCTAAATAGTATCACAACGCCATGTTTATTTACAAGAATAAAAACTACTCAAGTAATACGATTTCTGATTAAAATAATTTATTTATAAATAACACATGAGTAATTATTCACTAAGCATGATTTACATACATATTTTTAGAATTTCTAAATACATTATAAGCGTTCACTTACCTTTACATTCAGAGGAAAATGTTCGAATTTTAGGATAAATTTTCATGAAAGAAAATGGCGCAAGATTCACAAAACGATTACCTACATCTAAAGTTCTTTAGTACGACAAAAGTATAAAAAAATTGTTTTAAAATAATATAACATTTATAATACTTAGAATAATAAAATAGAATACTGTGACTGGGGAAAACAGGCCTCAATGATAAACTCATTTTTAGGGATGGCAACTCATAAGCAGGCCCGTTGCTTAGCGATGGCCCAGCCCTATGCTAATCGCCTAAACGTACGGTTTTAGACTCGATTTCTCATCCGCTTTATTCGATGACGATTTATTGGCGAATTCTAGAAACCAAGCACACGAATCTGACATTGGGTGCATTCGTAAACGACAAATTCGTTGCACGAGTTTTCGTAAGAAAACTGGAATGCGTGTGTTTAGTGCTATCAGTGGCTATCAGTTTCTTTTACCTTTACGAACAACTTCAGTTTATTTAGTTTCGTTGCCGAGGAGACGTGTTTGTTCACACTTCACGTCTGCTATTTTTGCTGAATAGAGTTTTTAAAACACTCAATATACAATCAACAGCATTTTTAAAAGAAAGCGTGGCCGTAATTGAAGAATACTGATCAAAATTTAGAAATTTCAACTAACATTTTTTTTGAAGTATTTAGCAAGAGAAGTTCAAATTTCCCTAATAACGGTTTAAATCAACATCTATTTCAACACTAAAAGTATACATTTTGAATTTACTAAAATGAAAAATACAAGAAAATAATTACCTTTGAAAAACTCTGTATCTTCGTTGCAGTTTCTAGCAGCTTCAGCATACGTAAAGTACTTTTCGTAACTACGGACGCCATTTCATAACAACAACGTGCAGCAAATGTGTCCTCTGAATAACTGGACGAACCTGCTTCTTGCTCAGTTTATTAGTTTAAACTAAACGGACTCAGTTTTGTATGAACGCTTTAGTTTATAAACTGAATGCACTCAGTTTCCTTTACGAACACCTTAGATGGAAACTCGTTTGGCGCTTACGAATGCGGCCATTAATGCTGGGAAGCAGACTCCATTTACCGTCATTATAAACCAGTTTATTGACCAATTCCAGTTTTATTATTGGTTTAAAAACTGGAATCGCCAGTAAAACTGGTTTATAATGACAAATAATGGCGGTCAATGTAGAGGTCTGTATCCCAGCTCTGATATTCCAAAAACGACAACAACAACAACACTGAAAATTTTTACTAGCATAGAGCGATAGGAAATTTAAACAGCCAGGGGATAGTAGGAATCGAACTCACGACCGTACACTTAGGCGGTTGGCAAAGTGTAGGACGAGCCCTTAACGCCCGAGTCGTTGGTTCTGCCACATTTTACGCCCATATTCACCGTCTACCTCTACTGCCGGTTAACAACTCTCGGTTAAACGTCCCAATGGTATTCATTTGGCGTTCATATGGTATACCTTGGAACGTTCGACCGAGAGTTTGCTGTTAACCGGCGGTTGAGGTAGATGGTGAATATGGACGTTATTGTGATTCCAACCCGTCTTGGTTCCATTTACCATACGACCAATCTTCATAGAGTATTTCTACATGACGTCCCTGAAATTTTTTCCCGGTCTACCCTGATATTTAGGGGTGCAAAGATACATTTTCAGCCACTGACCTTTCTCAAATGAACGAATATTTGACCGAAAAAAGTTGGTTGTTAGAGTGTTGCTAAGGTTTGATACAGTGATAAAGACGTAGTGAAAAAGCTCTACAGGGTTCGCATTTACTCAGATTTCTGAGTCATTTACCCAAATTTTGTTGACTGTGATGCAAAAAAGTATGCACATAATGGGTTTTGCATATGCAAAAACCCATATCTCTCAAGATAATGGGCTTTTGTGACCCACTTTTATCAGACATCAGCGCGATCCCCTACACCAGCCTGCGCATTCCGATTGGTTATGAATCGTTGCTCGGACAATCTTCAATCGAGTGAAAATTCACCTAACAAGTCTGAGACACGTCTCTGAAGGCCCAGGAGGTATAATGGTTGGTCTTGGATCCTGATGACAACACGCCACGGTTAGCTTGAGCTTTTTCCTATTCAATAAAACGGGTTCATGAACCCGGAGAAATCGATTGACATATTTCCGATCATGCGGCTGTCATTCATGTATCTCAGCACGGGAAATACGACTATAAAAACTCTTCACTGCCTAGGAAAGATTTCAGATTAGACGCACATTATGGTTTTGATAGGTATGTTCTTCCTTTCTCACAATTTAGATTTTGCTGAATAACTTCACGACACCTTGCATTTATATATTGATGTAGTTTGAGATATGTAGGCAATTGTAATACAAATTACGAGTTTAACCAAGTTATCCAAACTCATAAAGTGTAGTTGTTAGTGTACGGGAAGTTAATAAATTCCCATTTGTAGTTTGTATTCGCAATCTTATTAGGAATATCTAATACTGTTAAGGTTATAAGGGTTAAAACTAAATTTAGCTGTTTGAATGAGCGCTATTTAGGGGGAAACATATTGGAAAAACATTATCTCATTGCAAATAAAATTTTTAGTTGCAACCAGATTATCAGAGTAAGGGCTAATCTTATTTAAAGTGTCGATATCCCTGGGATATCTATCTACTAAACTTCTGGTCAGTATGCAAAAGTAATTTGCAATGTGATAACTAACAAAAACTATTTACATGTAGTTTTATTAAATTTTAAAATAACGTATATGGTAATGGTACTAATTCTGTACTCGTCTAAACTTTAATGCCTTCTGTAAGGAGTATCGCCGATAAAGGTTTCATGGTGAAACATTGTCTTTATTTAGTGGCAATAAACCGTTCTAAATATAAACGTCAAATGGGGGGTAATTAAAAAAAAACTTTTTTTGTTTTATCTTAAGTACTCACTGCTAACAAATGCGGGGAGTAGGTTGAAAATCCGACCTTGAGTTTTGAGCTACTGCGGTCGAACACTACAGTATCTAGTCAACCTGTGAGCTTTCTAGAGTGGCTATCAAGGAAGCTTTCAAATTATTATAAAATTAACTTCTGTTGCTATCTGCTGAAATGTTTTGAAGTCGGAGTTGGGTGGGGAAAGCTTTAACATTGTTTCATAGATGAATATCCTAAAGTGTTCTTATATTTCAAAAACCTCAATCCACTTATTTTTACTCCTTAATCAAATTAGAACATCCTTTAGCCTATTTCAATTTCCTCATTTATTGTTTAATCCGTAGTTTAAATGTCTTTCCGTGGAAAGAACAAACGTTATGAATCTTGTACCTATAAATTGCTAGTTTTAACTAGTAGCAATTCATCAGGAAACTATTTTCGTGCTTTTATAGCTGTAGTCCCGAAATAGTTGCTTCATTAAGAACATACCAGCTCTGTTTTATATCTTTCAGAGGGATAATAGTGTTAAGCTTTGGGATAGCTAGGTAATAACTAAAACTGAGAGAACTTCGATTTAGCTTTCAAAGTAAGAAATGGCACATATGAAATTGGATTAGCTTGACATTTTGCTTTTACTTCATTCATTTTCACTTTAGTGCGAATGGATATGACAGTTTCTTTTTGCTTTGATACAGTTTTCGATATAAAGTTCTAAGGATCACTGACGATTGTCTTGAAAAATCTGATATGAAAGGTTTATTGTACTTTGATTGCTTTCGTAAATGCGTAAATTTTACGAGTTCATAGAAATCTTCTCAGAGCTACAGTACACTGAAATGACAAAATATTTTAATGTTTGATGAATAATATTAAGCTACTCTCCATGGTTTTCCTCTAAATTTAGAAATATCGGATTGCCAACTAAAACTCTACTGAAGTATACTATTTGAAGAGATTTTTAAAGTATTAGGCATGTAAATGGAATCGTGTGTCTTGAAACATGCATTAAAATCCTAATTTGTTTCTTAAATTGAATGTCAACTAAAGAGGTAGGTGTTATCCTCTCCTCCATTCTCCCCTATCTCCAGATAAAACAAGATTTCAAGCTATGAGAATTTTAAATAATTTCAGTAAACAAAATGTGAGGCAATACCTTGAAAGACTTGCGTTTCACGCCGTTAGTGTACCAGGCTTTATTGTTTAAGAGTGTAATAAAAGCTGTACAAATGGTATGTGTTAATCTGCAGTTAATTAAATCAAATTTTAATGTTTAAATTTAAGAATACGCTAAACTTAATGTTTTCCTTTTCCAGGTAGTTGCAAAAGCAGTGGCCTGTATGCTGATGGTTACGAAGTAAAACTTCCACTTCAAGTTACTTTGGGAAGTGGCTGAAGTCGTGGCCACGCATTTGTCCACGTTGTTGGAAATTCTTCGCGGTCTTCTTGGATGGCCCTGAACATGAGGAAACACTGGCAATGGGGAAAGTGATGAGTTAAAACCTTTTATTTCTTATATTTATTCCAGAGCATCTTTTTCTCATTAAATGTTTGTTGAAGATTTTCCGATAACATTCTTTTGTAGAAAAGGGGACTAAATGTTCGTTACGGAAGAATAAAAACTATGCTGAGGAAGAGCCTTTCGGCCTACGTCACATAATTGCAACCAGTCCGGCAACACCTTTTTGTAGGACGCGCTAACGTTCATTTGATGACGGTGATTGGCGGAATACTCGGCTTTGTACCTCTAAATATCGGAGTTGTCCTACATAAGTTGCCGAGAAGTCGTATCGAAATACTCTGAGGTGGGGAGGCCCCGTCGTAAATTATCATTTACTTGAGGCAGAGCCTGATTATGACCAACAGAGGCCCCGGGCATCGATGAATTTGGGGGGGGATATGAAATTTGTTTTATTTTTCATAAAATTTTGGTATAAAAAATTTTTCAGAACATTTGATATTGGGGTGCGCTTTCGAGCCGGGGGACCTGGGCAAAGTCCCGATTTGCCCATGAGATAAGGCTCTGGCTTGGAGGGGGGGGATGGAGGCATATTTTTAAAAAGGGTGGGGATCGCTGTGTTAAAGGGTTTTGGGGCATTGAGAACTTCCCGTTTCGTGAAAGGTTCCTTGTTTGGTTGGAGAACGCTGAAGCGATGAGTACTCAATTGGATGGAGCAAAATTGGGAGGGCTGCAAAAATGAGGTGGTTCGTTATGAGCTTAACGGAGGGCTCCCTTGTTGGGTCTTGATTTTGCAATCTTACTTTTGGCTCAGTCTCGTTGAAGATCTTTCCGTACACATTTTGTGTATACTTCCGAATTTTATTTACATGCGTTGAGCAATACTTTTTCCAGGCTTCTTTCTGATAAGTGCTTTTTGTAGTTGGCTTTTTCTTTGTTTAAAATCGGTTTTACTGCTTTCTTTACTGCTTAATTTTATCTTGTCTAGTCATTTTTGCATTGCATGTATTGTTCCTTTTTAACTTACTTGAGTTCTCAATCATTTCTCTTATTTCTGAAAGTTTTTCTCCGCTTCTCTTATGCAGCATTGCATTTCTTTGGCTTCCGCCAGTTCATAAAAATCCTTAATATATTGTCTTTCTAAATCCAGTGAAGTTGCTGTGCCTGCCCCTCTCCGCTTTGAAACTAATGCGTACTCAAGCTTTTGGCGTAATTGTGAGGGTTCAAATGTGTCGATGGTCCAATGTCTGTGGGAAGGGTCTGCTTTTCAGTCTTAATGGATCATGATTGCTTTTGTATATGATGGAAGTATCGGCCCATCCCTTTCAACAATTTTTGAAGGGGTTGGGCAATCCTCTTTTGAGAGAATTTCTTGGTGGTTAGACAATGATTATTAAACTATTATTGCTGTATTAGATCAGCTGGGCTTCCGTTTTCGGCCACTTTCAACTTTATTCTACGTTGCCCTACCAATGGCAGGTAGATATGCACTAAACATTGGTAGATGGCTGAATTGAGAAGATCCAGGGTTCTAGATGACAGTCGTGCGGTTTTCTAGTGGTCTGCAGTTTCAGATTTTCTCCGTATGTAACGTGAATATTAGTTAGAACCCTCCGTCAAAGTCCTTGGAAAGTCCTCCTTCCAAGACATCTTCTCCTTGGGCAGATGGCTCTCGTGAAGCTTCGCCTTAACACAATTCTATATTGCTGTGGTAGCGTGGTAATTGTGAAGTCATTCATTTTGTATAAATAATCGTATACAAGGCCTAATGTTAAATTTTACACGAGTAGTTTTATTGGTTACTTCAGGTTCTAGCACATCCATTTCAATGATTATGAAAGTTTCCAGTAATTTTCAGTATCCATTGGTGATCTATACATTACGTAGGAAAAAATAGTCGAATAATCATTTGACCTGAATTTACTAAATATTTTAGCTACATTATAAAATCTTGAATTGCCGCTTGGAATCTAATTGGAACGTTGAAATGGACTAAAGCTTGGAATTTGTATTGGGCCCTATAAAATCGATTGATGCAGCTTCCAAGTTTTTCGTATTTCAACGAAAGGAAAAACTATTGGCTATTTATGAAGTTCCCTAACAGAAAGGATTAAGTTTCCTCCAATAAGTCTGGTCAATTGAGCAAAATTAACGATTTACCTGAAACGGCTAGTTTCATCTTTGTTTTGGATCTTTGAAAACGCATGCTTATTTCTAAACAATGTTCACTTCAGTTTTTAAAACTGGGAGAACGAGCAATTTTTAAACTTCCAGACTAATCGCCGTATCTCAGAAAAAATTGAGAAATAAATCATTTCTGTTTTAAGCAATTGAAATACTTAATTTTCAATAATTTTCAAATTTGATCACCAATGTGATAACTGAAGTACGCAGTTTTTCCTGTAGAGTGCATTGGTATTTAATCTTTTATCGATTGAAATTAGTGCTATGGTGTTTAAAAGAATAGGTGTTTTGGGATTATATATTTTGCAGATGCCCGATAGTAGTTGGATCTCGATTGTAGGGAATGTATGGTATTACTGAAAATTACGAGGTTTGGCACATAGTTGTATCAAGGTTCGGATGTTCTTGGGTTTCAGTATGTTTATACCTAGTTTCTAGGGGATTAATGTATTTTTTCGATTGGATTGATGAAATATAAGCTTCATTCACTCCGCCAGGTGAGGGAATACAGAAAGGTGCATGGATATTAATTGAAAATTGGTGAAGGGGAAAGGACCATATGGTTTGAAAACTGGGAAGAGTATCATTTTTTTGGAGAGAATAAAAATGTATCAGCTTAATTGGGAGCTATTTTGCCATCTCTCGCCAAAATTTAGCAATGATACTTGTAGTTTATTTTACACTGGATACTGGGATTAGGATGGGCACTGATAAATTTTTGGGCTGCTTGTTTAGCCTGACAATCCAACTCATTAAGCAAGTTTCTGCTTTGACCTTCAATCTAGGAAGTCGCAACTTTCGATAAGTGAAATAGTGGGTTTAATATTTTAAAGTATTAAGTCCAAACTTTGAGTTTTGAAGGTGTAAACATGATTTGCTATCGCTTAATGATTGCGTTTCGGAAATTGGAGCTTGAAAGCCATTTTAATGCTGAGTATATTGAGAATTGTTCTGCTTGAAATATTGAGTAATTGTTGGATTGTATACAGTTCTATCTGATTTTTGTTCTGGTACATCGAAAAGGCGTCCCCGCAACCACTTGGTTGCTGGGCCCATCTGTATATATTTTAAGAGCATATTTTGCTTTATCTTAACGTTCAGTTGTGGATGAAATTCTGTATTAAATTTCGATATTGTTCCACCGATCTGATTTTGATCATATGTTGTGCTTTCACTTGAAGTGGGTTGATTACGTCTTCATATGAGGAGAAATTTGAAGCTTTCTAGATCAAGTAAGGGGGTTATTCCTGTAAGGAATTGAATTGATATGGTCTTGCATGCCCTGGCTATAAAGAAAATTCCGTTGTATTAAAGAAATCATGGCCGTGGATTTTTAAATGAGGGGAAAACAGCAAGCGGGGAAAATGTAAGATTATGCTCTCGATTATTTTGTACATTTTTAAGTTCTGGATCCAGAACTTAAATTTAAGGGTGAGAGAGAAATCTGATTTGGCCACCCTAATCAAAGTGGTTGAATCTTCAGCGCTGTCTACTGCATTACTGAAGCACTTTAACAAATAATTTATGTTGAGGTCATACTGTATCTCGCGTATTGATTCAACATTTGTCTAGAATTCGTGCCCTTACGACTGAATTGACTCAAATTATCTGGGTACAACCCACTTAAATTAAAGCTTATCCTTTTTACTTGCATCTTTTCAAAGAGACGGTAAATATTTCTTTATAAGGAGCAGGAGGAAAATGTTTTGACTGTAAAGTCTGATATCAAAGCATTTAGACATATTTATCAATATTATCTTGGTGTAAGAACCACTATATCGTCTGGATTTTCAAATTTTAATGTTGCTTAACCTGCTTACTTTCATCGTTGCAAAGACTGATAACGAAGATTCCCTCTCTGTGGTGGAGTGCCTTCCCTGCTTCGGTCTTCGAATGCTTTGCCGGGCTGGTCGTTGCAACTGGGGGCCCCCGCAACGCTCAGCCATAGCGAGGTGTTCAATGATCAAAGAGGAGAAGCGATGCTGGCACAGAAAGGGAATCTTCACCTTTGTCTCTGCGACGATGAGAGTTGGTGGGTTGAGTCTGGTTTCAAGGTTTTGAAAGTGAGTATTTATGCTCAATTACCTAACTAAAAGAAAATGGCCAAACTATCTAATTTAATAAGAGAACCAATCGGTCAAACAAGCTTCTTGTTAAACGTTTCATGTTAAAATAAGAATGAAATTTATCTGCGAAAAATTGGAAGTGTGCAGAGATGGCTATAATATAGGTACTAGGATTTTTACTAAATTTGATATTCTTGCAATCAGTTTTGTCTAAGAAAAACGCTCTAAAAACACTTTCACGTGAAATTAGTGAAGTTAGTCTTTAATTAAATGTGTTCAGTATAGAAACGAATTAGTCGATGTAATCTCTTCGAGAAAATGATTCAGTTTATAAAAGAATTACAACAATTTAAATCTTCTGTTTAATGAACTCAATTTTGATAAGACAACCTCCAAAAAGGGGGCTTTCAATATTTAATGCATATTCCTATTGTGTAATTTTATAATAAAGTTTTAGAAGAGCTCGTCGACGGATGAAGTAAGTCCTTTTATTGTGTATTCAAGAAATGTTTGAAACTTAAGTCTAAGCTTATAGTCTTCCTGAAGTTTAGAGCTATTGAAGTCTATGCGATTACAGTAAATGACTTGGAAGCTGTTTTTTCAACTGGAAATTTCTGTCCTAGAGGAAGGGATATTGTTAGTCATTTGAAAGTAGTAATTTTTTATCAATCGCATATAGCTTTCGGTGGTTTGAATTCGATTGTAGATATTAAGTATATTGTTCCTTGAATGTGCATTGTAATTATGTTACATAATTATTCTCAAGAGATGGTGAGATAAGATGGTTAAGCAGTAAAAATTGTGGAAATTTCATATCCATGAGTGTTGAAGTCAACACTGGGCTTAAGGTACAGGATAGAAAGTACAGAATAAGGTTAGCGGGAGCTGTGAAGACTTCTGTGAAAATGGTTATTCTTAAATCTTAAAGGTCGGAATATCGGCGTGCATTTGGAAATAATATTCTGGGGCCGGGGTCTTACCCGATAACAGACTGTCCAAGAAATCTAGAGTTTTGTCAACTTTATAATTATTTTGTATATCTAAAATGGACTTTATTTTATTCTGTATACTGCTAAGTGGCGCCAAATTTTTTATAAACTACTTGACTGTATCCATTCGTAGTAAAAATAGTGTAGTTATTGAAATTGCCTTCACCAGCTGTATGCTTTCTTGTATTTTATCTTCATAGATTTTTATTGGACTTTAATTTAGATTTATTCCTAGAAAGACTTTAACGTTGCAATTTTAATTTGAACTTCCAGTTTAATCGAATCAAATTGTAATATAAAAACCTAATTGCAGCCATGTTGGAAAAAATCGGAAGGATTCTTAGCGAGGTCTGGAATGAGGGCGGGGGGGGGGAACTTTCATTCTACAAAGAAACCATGGTTAATTTTATTGTTATTGGATGAAGTGTTCAGTATCTATTTCACTTAAAGAATTCTACTCGATTACTATTACTCTACTCTAGATTTCAACCCCACAGCAGTACAGCAGACTGGAATTTGGAGTCAAAGTGGAAGAGGCGAAGGCTGGAGCTGTCCGGTAAATTGACAGAATTAGTTTTGTTTTAAAGCCTGTCCGATATACAGCTACCGATATATTAAGTTTTTGAAGATTATTCCTTAGGGTAAGTTTAATTGCTTTTAATCTTAGCAGAATGTTCATATTGTACTCTACTGCTGTACCCCATCACAAGACTGAAGGTAAGCAATAGCAGTTTTAGATTGGTGGCGTAAGAATGATTCAAACTAAGGAAATTCAAATTGCTAAATTCTAAAAGTTAGGAGATTCATTGTCGAGGAACGAACTATGTTAACTTGTTTCGCTAGATAATTCCACTTAAGGGATTTTGGGAAAATAAATCAATGCAGTGCAAGAGCCGAATGCATTTAAAATGGGTTTCTTGTTATGATAGTCATTAATAATCGTTATTGACAAACTTTGATTTATATATAAAAAAGTAATAAAATTACTTCATATAAACCAGTAGCAAGTCTTAATCGTTTGATAGATGAATTGTAACTTATTGTAATGCCTATTCGACGCTCACCTGGAAATCAATAAATGTTAGGTTTCAATAAAATGATTTAAATTGTCCCTTGTCGTCAGTAACGTATCTGAACTTTGAGTCCTCTCAAGAGCTTAAGTGCTTGTTTAAATTAGGAGCTAGATATGGATAATACGATATGCATATATTTCTGGAAATGACAGCAGATATTAAAAAGGCGTGGGGGGGGGCGAATTTTATTGTCACTTTCCGCTTCATTGGAAGGTGTTATAACGCAAAGCTTTTGTTAAAGATGAGCAACTCTTTTTAAAGCACAGAAAGAGTGCTTAACACTTAAAACTAACAATCTCTAACATCTACTAACCTCTAAATTAACCCATTAAACAAACTCTTCAGTGCTTTAAAAAGGTTTTCAGCTTATTTGGGAATTTTTCCCCATCGAAACGCCAGATAGTATTCTAGAAATAACACCTGAAATCCACAAAGCTTTTGTATTAGTCTGATAAAATCTTGAGTGATTTAACTTTCAAATTGAAAGTCAAATATCACAAAATTTAATCTAGATTTGAAGTAAATCGATTACTAAATTTAAAGTAAAATAACATGCTTTCATCTGAACAGACCTAGAGAGCATTATCCGACCTTTTTTGAAAATTCGCAGTTAACGTATTTTGCTTTCATTAATCTGCATTTGATTTCTAGTTGAACATCTTTCATGTTTGTTGGAATCCCGAAACTGCGCTGGCTTTCAATTGGACAATGAAGCTTGAGAAACCAGGAGCCTTGAGTACCAGTCTTGGGTATTTGCTGCTTTCGGAATCAGGGCTGCTAAAGAGCTAGAAGACAATTTGTACGAGTTTCAAAGTTTTTGGTCTGTCAAGGTCAAGCTGTGGAAATTAGTTCTGCACCTCAATGTCTGTCTTATGCAGAAAGACACCAGCAGGAGACCCTCGATTGGACTGATGGCTCTCAACTAAAAAAGGTTTGTGAATGCTTTAATATAGAGATGCTGATAAGTAAACTTCTATTGAACTCCAGTTTTTACAGAAATACATAGTTTTAACAGTTACGTCCACATTGTTAAACTTATCAGCTCTTAAATGTCAAGCTTTAGCCTTACTCTAAATATTTTGGTGTGCTGTCCTTGATACTAGACGTTTTTAGTTAGCTCCCGTCGTTCAAAAAAATGCAAGAGCGAGAAATTTTTCTTAAAACATGGTTTTCCGGATCGTTTAAGTGACTATAAGTGTATTACTTTTTGAGAAAATAAACTTTCCGAGCATCTATGACGAAGCTATTAACGTAGTTACTTATTTAAAGATTCATCAATTCTAGTTAACTTAATTTCCTTCCATTCTATTTTACAGGAATGAAAAGTAAAATTTCTAGCCTACTAGAAACTTTGACAGAAATCAGGATTGCTGGCTCCTCGCAGACTGGTCTCCAAGATGACTTCTCGGTAGTGACACCAGACAACCTTTCGCAAATGACATCTCTTATGGACTTGAAAGCTGCTTCTGCATATGGTGTTACAGGTTCTGTTGACTCAAATTCGAAGACTCTTCATGTCAAAGATGTCTGTAATTTTACATACGTTAAGGGCTAAAATATACAAGTTTACGAGTTTAACAAATTTGCTGTTTTTAATAAATTAATCTTGTATAAATTAATGGAACCGATAATTGGCTGTAGTTAAAAATACAGTAGACCCACCTATAAGACCGATTCGTAACACTGCGGATAAATTGTGATCTTTTTCGTGCAACACGTTGACTCGTACAGCAAACTGAAAGAATGAGACAGGTGTATCTCTATTACCCGTTAACATTGCTGATGCTGATCATGGTTGAATCGCACAACAAGGAATCATTTAACACGGAAGGTATCTAGTGTTATATAGGGGTCTACTGTAACTTGTTGATGTTATTTGATTTTGTCTGCATACAATGTTCTGTTCACTAAAATAGTACTGTTGAAAAATGTTTTCCCTTTGGTGGTGGAAACAATATTTAATTGCATAAAATGTATCCAATTTCCATAACTTATTACGGTACGCGAATACGCGTTTGTCTTTTGCTAGCTTTAAGGCTCGAAAACGAGTGTTAGGAACCTAATTCATATCGGTAATTGTTTCAAAATTCACAAGTAAGATCATGAATTCGGAAAAGTTAACTTTGTTTTAAATTTCATAGGAAAGAGCAACTGCTGTAAATATTATATCAATGAATTTCATATTACATACGTTATACAAAAATTGTTTTTGCTACTCAATTGTTTGGATGTATACTTAGTAAAACTGCCTCGTATTTTGAAGCTTTCGGACAGAACAATTCCGGAAAAAGCTACGATGACTTTCTAGGACAATTTTTAAGTTTTAGTTTTGTCCTCAACTATGCTGTAAATCTTATTTAATCTTTGAATTGTGTGAATATACCCAATTGTAATATTTGTGTTACGGCCTGTAACATTCTTTTATGGCATTCACAAAACTGCTTGAAATTTTTAATTTAGTTGTAAAATGGACTGTTACCGACAAAACATTGAGTCTATTTTCTAAACCAAATAAGAGCGTAAAAATTAGAAAATCAATTAAATACATTTTTTCTCTTAACACTTCAGGAGCTGTTTAAATGAGAATAAATTTCTACTATTCGTCGATTGCTCAATTTCTCTCCACCTAAAAATTGTCTGCATTATCTTCAAATGGGAATTGGCTTATATTCAAATGGGAATTAAGTTTTGTGATATTGCATTAAATTGATAACTTCAGTTGGATATGTACGGATAGTTAACAGGTAGCTGGAATTGAATCATTTCAGTGGAAATGAATGTTCATCCCGATCCGGGTATTTTAAATGAAATAGAATTGCAAAGTTTAACAAATTTGCTAGCCGCAGGTAGCATTTTATATAGAACAGTAACATTTAAAATAAGCTGGATATGTGCATTTTATCTTTCTACAATAAAACTCCAGTTTCGGAACTTGTACCAAAGTTAATGCAATTATAGCTCAACTTTCCACAAATAGCAGTTTGATTTTAATTCAGTAAAATAATAAAATTAAATCTCGCTGCATCAAGTTATAGGGATTTAACTTGAATCCATTGCGTAACCTGCTTACTCGCATCAATGCAAATAAGCGACGACGGAAATTCCCTCTCTGTAGCAGCGTTTCTTCCTCTCTTTGGTCTTTGAATGTTTTGCCGGGCTCGGCGTTGCCACTGGGGGCCCCCGCAACGTTGAGCTTTAACGGGGCGTTCAACGATCAGAGTGGAGAAGCGATGTTGCCACTGAAAGGGAATCTTCGCCATAGTCTGACGATGAAAGTGGGCAGATTGATCGTGGATTAAGGTTTTAAAGAGCATGTGGTCATTCTAATTAAAGAAAAACCGAAGCCTCAAGAATCGGTTTCTCAAACAAGTTATTGCTTTTAAATACGTGGCGACCAAAAATTACTCTTATGAAGGGTCAGGAACGTTTTTCTAGGCGATAACATATAAAAATGAACATAATTTTATTTAAATCTGTAAATATTAAAATTTTTAAAGCGTTATATTTAGCAATTTGGAAGTTTTTATTAATCTCTCAACTCTTTGAATAATTAAATATATTAAATTATCTAAACATATAATAGAGTTGGTGTTTTTTCTGTTTTGGCTCAAAATCTTTAACTTAAAAATAACTATTCGGATAAAAAAGATTTAAAATAAAAATCAAAGTTGTTTTCCTTAAACTACAATTTATAACTTTTATCTACACATTTATGCAAATAAGTTTAACTATGCAACTAATACTAGTCCTTATGTATAGCGTCAGCAGTTCAATATTCATCAGTATTGCCACTGAGATTTTGAGCTTGAACTAAAACCTTTTTGATAATTTAAAATCTGAATCTCGCTAATTCGCCTTTAGCTATATAAACCGATACTATTTGACAGTAACTGCTTATTTCAACTCTTGAAAGGATTTAAAACTATATCTAATAAATCGTATTTTCACATCAAACATTCTAAAAATCATCGGAAGGTATCTGAAACTTCGGGGGGGGGGACTGCCCCCTCCCCCTAAGAATCAGGTTTTTTAAAAGGAGATGCACGATTTGATTCTTCAAAATTTTTATTGCAAATACTAAATATTTTCACATTAAGTGAATATTTTTATTTCATAAATATTTAATGATCTGTGCTGTTTAGTAATTGTTAGATTTATGCCATATTTTAAAGTATGCTTGCTTCTACATAAAACTATGCTGACGAAAATATTTTGGGAAAAACGAGGATGATACAAAGATCAAATGGATAAAATTGCTAAAGTAGCCGGAGTATTTGAAAAATCTTTCAGAAACCTTCCAACTATGTCGAACAGTCTTTGCTAGAAGCAAGTGTTCATTAGATGGGAATGATGGATGTTTTGTCGTAATGGATAGTTTGCCTTTTTGTGTTATTGTATAAGTATGAAGTGACAATGTATGCTTAACTTAATGGGAAAAACTGCTTAAAATGTGTAGTTCTATTATAGTTTCTAGTGTAGTCATTTGACAGTGTTCAATGATTTAAACATTGGAATTATGTATTCATTTTGAATTGTCTCGGTGTTAATCTACTCGGAGTAGTTGTTCTCACTAATTGTCAGATTTGTTGTCCCAACTTGGCAACATCCTCCCTCTAAAGGGGGAAAATGAACTTCTGTTATTCGGATGTAATCCAATCATTCATATGATTCAATAATTTATGTTTGATTTTTTGTGGAAGTAAAATATTGAAATAACGTTACTGTGATGCAGTTAATACGATTTTAATTAGTTCTGATTTTGGTGTCTGGCATACAGTAATCTCAATATGTTGTATTAAAAAAAAAATGTAAAATTGCACTTTTATTACTTTTCAATAAATGTTAAAGAAATGTAAATAGTCTTGTACTATTTTTTAATTTAAGCCACTTAACTGATTTGACTCATTATCGTTTAACTAATCCATTAATGTTAATAAAGACTTAGAAAAGTCTTGGTCTACTTAAGGCCTTATTGACAGGGTTCAATCTGCTCTGAAATTCACGAATTACTTACCTATTTAGACATCCCAATACCTCAAGATTTTTAAAAATGAAAAGAATAAATTACTCATTTGATTGAAGTTGTAATAATTGAATGAAACAGTTCAGAATGGATCTGCCCAATATTGTTCGACTGATTCATGAGGAAACTACTTGATTTGGATTTAAAAATTGGCGTTCTTAAATCTAAGGGTCTTCATACCCTCTGCTTAAAATAAACTCTCGTTACTCGGTTGCCTTCGTACAAATATTTTACCAAGTACTTACTTACAAAATATTTACTTTCAAATTGATTTACCTTCTGAACTTGGACAAATTCCCTTTTTAAATCGTAATTCGATAGTTATTCTTATAAAAGTTTAGTGTTTAGCTTAAAAACAAGTGCCTGTATTTCTCAGACATCAAAATTTCATCAAGAATTAAATTCATTAAAGGTATGCTAGTCATACCAAGATGATCAGATTTTTTGCTCTAATTGCTTGGATAACTCAGTCTTTAATTTCGTATCTAAATAAAATTAACTTTCCCAACATGTTCTTTTCGCATGACTTCAGCTGATTTGGGGTTTCATACTGAAAATCCTTGCATTAAACCTGTTAAAAGAAATTCTGCTAAAATTACATCCTCTCCTAAAGAGACGATTAAAAACTTTTGTGTCGGATAAACTCTAATTATCCAACCTTTAATTTTTCTTACTATACCTAAAGCTGAACTTTAATGGACTTTTAATCATGGCCAGATATTTAAAAATTCAATGTTTTATTTTTCTCAACCCATTGTTCCTTTACTTGATCGGATTAAACGTTTTTATTTGAACAAAGATGCATTATCTGTTGAATGTCATATCTTCAACGTAAATCTGGTAATTATTACCAGTTTATTTTTCTAAATCTTAGAGCCAGGATTAACAAAACTTAATGACATTTTTATAAAGCTGTAATTGCATTTAAATCTTTTTATAAAAGAATTCATAATTTTGTCTGGCACTGGCTGTTTTTATTCTTCTTAAAGGAGAAAGTCTCCCAAATATTGTAACCAGATGGTTAATGGAACTCTCTTAATATGCTTTCAAATTTAAACATTCCTGGTTCTCAAAATGTATTGGCTAATTACTTATGTATAGATAATTTTGACTACTACAAAAACACTTTGATATCAACTGAGTTTTTAATAAGATTCTGCTTTTCCTGTTATTGATAATCAACGAAGTAATTGTAATCTCGTTAATTACTGAAAATCCACATGGTGATGATTCGCTCTTGAAAGTTTCTAATGGAACTTTTGTACATGAACAGTTGAAAAATCCAGAGTTCTTATTTATTCTCTGGCTGAATTATAAACATATGTGAAAACTTATCCGTGTATAAAACGCTTGTTATTATACAAATGTTTTCCTTGTGGTCTTAAAGCCCTAAAGCTAAAGTTTTAACCATTTCGCACTTACCAGCATTTTGGTCCCCCCCCCCCAAAAAAAAAAAGAAGTCTGGAAATGTGTTCAAGATACAGTAAATTTTGTTGCATTCAACTTGAATATCGGCCAGTACGCATTGCACCTTATGTCACATACACGCCTAATTTCCTGACCCTACTACTGCAATCGACCTTGTTGGTAAAAGTTGAAAGGAAAAAGTGCACTCACAATCGCTGAACATTCTTCAAGGAATCTACGGTTATTGCCTTTCAGCTCGACTAATGCGAAGTTTACGACATTTAGTCGTCCTGTAATTTTATCAAATCTAGGACCTCAACTTGTTTCATCCATATTCAATGCTTTTAACGAGAAAAGTGGGTGTAAAAATTAATCACTCTTCTGCTAGGCATTCTCAAGCAAATACTGTTCCGGAACTTAACACTTCCATTAAATATTTTAATTCTTTACTATTGGATGAACATCATTTTGAACATGCACACTTAATTTAAATCACTTTACAATGGCTCGATTTATTCTACTAGTTTCAGTTCAAATTTGCTACACTTCGAAAGAAAACTTTTCTTTTTCATACTTCTGATTTTTGAGCCATGCCTTAATGACTTTCACACGTAAGTTATTACAAGAACTAGATAGATTGTTTATGAAATCTTGGAAATATTCGTGATGCTCAAATCAAAGAAATTTTAAACATGCCATATTAAGAAATATTAATGAAAAGGAAATTGTTTACTTCAAATATATTGATAAGTTTAAACCTAAATTTGGACCTTTTTCAGGTCATAATTACGAATTCTGTTTCTTTTACTATTCAAATTCTTAATTCTCCTCACTCTCGGATTCAAAATTCTCTCATGAATAGGCTTATTTCAGCTTCTTTACGATCAAGCTATCTGTTGCTCTGCAATCAGTTTCTCGCGCACCACATAACTTACGAACCAGACATTGAGGCTTGCACGTGTTTTTGAGGGAGCTCCCGCTTGCTTGGAAGTATGTCAGTTATGTGTACTGGCTGGCTGGTCCAGCAAGCAATACTTGTGTATGTGCATTTTCATGCTGTGCTTCGCAATGTTTTGCTGGTTCGTTCGATTATGTTTCAGATTTCTGGTTGGTAATTTTATTTTGTTAAAAGTAAATGTTTATTTGCAATAAGTAAAGTTTATTTTGTTTTGACCGAATTTTTTAGGTCTTCTGATAAACATTCCTACAGAAATCTGAAAATTAAAATTTTTCCCGGTTTTTAGATTTGCTTTACAGAATTGGAAATTTCAAGGAACTAAATCTTTCGGAATTAATGAACCGTTAACACCGTTAAGACGAGATTTAGCTTCCGCCCTGTGCTTTGCAGATTTTCGAGTTTTACTTGGTCGAACATTTTGGTTATAGCACCAAAATGTGATCATTCATCCCTCCCTTTATAAAGGAGGTCACCTTACGAAGGCAGTAGTGTGATGGTTGTAAAGTGATTGTACAAAAATGGCCAGTATAGACATGTGGTCTCTTTACCAAGGTGGTCACTTTAGCAATTTCAGCAATATTTGCTAATGCTCTTGTCTTGCAAAGCCTTGTAAAGTTTGGCTTTAATTCGGTGAAATTATATAAGAACACGCTTAACCCCCATACTGCATAAATTACAGGGTTTTGACAATCGCTTGAATTCATCACCTTAACCTCCTTACTCGCATTGTTGAAGGAATTCCAAATACAATTTTCCTTAAATTTTTTTCAATGAGCAAGAAGAAAGTCCCAACAACTGAACAAACTGATGAAAGCGGGGAAAATTTTAAATGTTTATGCATTTAAATAAAAAAAAAAATGCTGCCGGAAATATGGATTAAATGAACGAGAAAGATTCATGGATCATAAGTTTCAAGTGGTAAAATTAGAAATGGATGTTGTATTAAAAGTATCTTTGGGACCGTTTTCTCTGTGCCATGTTATCCTGTTTACAATAAGCAATTGATTATTAGATATGAAATATCGCATGTTTTGCTATGAAAATATTGCCAAAAATTTTTGTTATTGTATTATCTAATGTTATGTTCATGTGTTTCCTTTTAATGAAGTTTAAAATGTGCAGCTTTTATGGGTTTTATACGATTGCACTTCTTAAACGTTTAATCCATCTTTAACTGTAGCAATTTAAGCATTGATATCATTAACCCATTTGAACTGTATGTATTTATTTAAATGAAACTTAATCGTTCTTCTGAAATGCCGGATTTCTTGTCTCAAGACCCTCTCGATCCGCCCTCCCCGCAAAAAAATTCTGCATTTAGAATCGTCCATAAGATTCATTTAATTTACAATAGATTTTGGGAAAATATGTCGGGGTATATGTATAGTCAATGTAATGACCACCCTCAGAAGAACTTTGGTTTCTTTGAAAATTTAGAGATTAGACGCCATTTTTGGCCTAACTAACGGAAAATAATAGAAGCAACTAATTTTCATGGATTGTACCACATTTACTAGTTGATTTGTATAGCATTTTATCCGTAGTTTGGTTTCATGGCATCGTTTATAAGTGCAGTAATATTAAAAAAAAAAAAAAAAAAAGTCTTAAATGTTGGTTTGACCGAGTTTTTTCACATAATAAATATCTCTACTGTATGATCAAAGTCAAAAATTAAGAATCGTGATAAAACCTTTTATAGTTCAGAATAGATTTTCAGATTATTTCAAAGAGTCAAATTTAACTTTAAATTTTCGTTTTCTAACAAATTTATACAGTGAAATCGGACATTTCAGGAGAATTGTGCACTTGCATTTCTTTTTTATATTTGTTTTGTGCGTTGTTAAAACTTTTTTATATTTAATGATGTATTTTGTTATTTCAATAAAAAAATTTTCTATTGTCTCAAATTGAAGTAAATTTCTTTTCAGATCAAAATACAAAAATTGAAAGTAGTATTTTATTAGCGTGTATTTAGGGTACTGATTAAGAACATTTTTTGGCTATGCATATTTAGGATAACTCTAATACAGGAGGAAATACTTTAAAACTGCTTTAGTAAATTCTTCATTTAATGAAGATTTCAGCTATTCTTGATTTTGAACTAACTTCACTGGTTAATGCTTAGAAAGAACATAGCTTGGTTGGGGGAGCGACTTTCCCCCCCCCCCTAGCATGCAGAAGAGATACAATTGCTCTGTTGATGAATGTGCGCAATATCTGTCGTTCGGATATTTTAATGCTCATTTTTTCATCTGTTCACTTCACAAATGATTCATTTAAATTATCGTACACGTAAATCAAAGCGGGATATTACCTTCAGTAGTGTGAAATCTGTCTTTGCCAAACCCCTCGTAGTACTGATAATAAACTGTAATACTGTTCGGCTACATGCGTAGCCAAACAGTTTGCGAGGTAATGACAATGTCGGCATATATCCCTGAGAGGTAGTCGCTTTAGTGTTGGAATTGACCACAAACCTAGCCAGGCTCTTAAAGGATAGTGATAGCAACTCAAAATTTGCCAGGATGGTGTAATGTCAACACAAAAGCCTCACACTTCAACACGTTCAGAGTTGGGCTGAAACTAACTTTCAACTAGCCAGTGGCGGCTCGTGGGATACAGCAAGTACAGCCGGGCTGCACTTGAAATTATCAACAAATACTTTAAAATAATTTATTCTACTAACTTTCTTAAATTCAGATTAGAATTATGGATTTTCTATGATAAATTTTTAAAAAAATCTAAAAAACAAAAAACAACGTGTTGTAGTAACTGCCGGGTCGCTAATTTAGAAAAAAGCCCTTTAATCTTCCCGCAATTCAACTGTGAGTCTTGGTACAGCCGAGGCATCCGAGAGAGAAAGGTTTCTCCTCTCTCGGAGGCCTCGGTACAGCCCTCATAGCCGATCAAGAAATTGGCAGCACCGTTGCCATGGCAACGAGTTTGTAAGCAGTCTCTCCGGCATAGGGAGTTAGTAGCTAAGTACAGCTGATGAAAGATTTTCAAACGACGACTGCAGTGAATTCGAGTGAGTGATTGGCTCGTGAAGTGAGGGAGGGGTACGGAGAATATATGTTCGGAAAACTCTGGACTTTATATTGCTGAATTTATCAAGAAGGTAAGCCTGGATAGACGCTTATGAATGGACAATTGCCCATCAAAGTATTTTTTTTTAAGTAAGCAAGAACTGGCATTTAGAGGACATGGCGAGTGAGAAAATTCTTTAAACATGGGAAATTTTAAAGAGCTTTTAAAATTATTGATATCTGAATTAAAACGCCTTTTTATGAGGACATCACTGACAGATTCGCAAGTTTAAAAGAAAGGAGGATTGATTTGACTTATAAAAAATAAGTAAGTTTTTTTTTTCTTTCCTTCTGAAGTTATCGTTACAAAAGAAAATTCTAAGGAAACTTCGAATCAGACACGGATTAATGCAATTTTGAGGATAAGAGCGGCTGGTTGAAATTTATGTAAATTTTATGGAGGTAAAATAGGATCTCTTGTATTTTTTATGAAATTTCTTTTTCCTCGGTGAGGGCTTAATCCGTTTTCGAATTCGGTAACAAAGATTTTCCATTCCTATGGGGAGGAAGGGGGGGGGGGGGGAGCTCATATGCTTCCGGCTGCACTAACAGTTTTGACCACGGGCCGCCACTGCTACTAGCAACTAACAACTAGAACTAATTCAGTTAGTTGACAGGTAAATGACAACTAAACTAATTGTTTGTTTAAAGGTTCAACTAACTCTGCTCAGCTAAATTAGTTTTAGTTGAACAGAAAACTAAATTAGTTGAGCCAAGCTCGTTTAACCTTCAATTAATAAATATTAGTTTTAGTTGTAAGGCCAACTATCGCGGCTCAACTAAACTAATATTAGTTGAACAGAAAAATACTGATTTAGTTGAGTCGAGTTAGTTGGACTTTCAACTAACCAATAGTTAGTTTTCGAATAACAACGAACTGTAATCTATCTGTACTTGGGGGCAGAGTTTGGTATCATTACGTAAAACATTAGCTGTCGTACTGAGCTTTGTTAAAACAGTGGCATTCAATGGACGGTTATTTAAAAACTACTGTTTGTGAATTGTGCTGTGCAGATTGATCGACGATCTCATAGAAGCAACACAATTTTAAGTTTTGCCCTAACATCTGGAATAATTTCTCAAGCTTTCTATACACCCATCAGCTCTCGTACCATTCAGAAACGGAAAAACTCCCAAATTCACAACAATATATATTTTATGTTTAGAAAATGTTGATTACATTTATATAAAAATTGGATTTTTGTGTATACATTGATTGGAATTCAAAAATTTTGAGATCTATCCATTTAAAGTACCTGTGAATCCAGAACTACCATCCAAAGGGTCTCTCTGTTGTTCTGTCCGTGACTCCTTTTTTTTTTTTTTTTTTTTTTTGTAAGCGTATCACGTAAAAATGACTGAAGCGAATGAAATTTATCGACATGATAGGTGGTCACTTAACTTAAAATATAGGCGTCGAATTAAAAAAAGAAAATTATTTGAGATTTTTCGAAAATCATTTCAAAATGCATAAATATTTGTCCACTACATATAAACTATTCTAGAGAATAAAAAAAAAAATGGTATCACAGGTCGTCAGTTAAAAAATAGGCCTCGACCAGTGGCGTAGCGAAAAAATTTTCACGGGAAAGGGGTTAAGACTACTGCAACTCCCATATGCATACGTGCGTGTTATTAGAGAGTGAAGGAAATACATTTTGTATGACAAAAAAATTTCGTCATGGGGTGAGGGATGTAACCCCATATACCCTTCCTCGTGACTGCACCACTGATGTCGATGTACTTCAAAATTTTTAATAGATTTTGAAACTTTGTGAAAACTGTGCCATTCCTGAAAAATGAAAATGGAATAGAGTGAATTTAGGAATAATGTTAGATGGGAAGTTAATTTACACTATAGATGTGCCCAAATTGTTTTAAGTATTTTTGAGATTTTGTAAAAATCGCGCAAATGATTGTTATCGTATCCCTCAAAAATGGCTTAAGAGAATAGAATGAAATTTTGAAACGATCAAGAACGACTGAAATAAATGTCGGATTAAAAAAAAGTTCAATAAATTTTAACTTTTCTTGAAATGTCTTTGTCTTTTCAGATTTTGTGAAAATTGCGCGAAATTTTCTTGAAGCAAAATTTTCAGCAACCTTGAGGTCAGGTGATTCTCCTATGTCTGTTTTCTCTACATGCGGTTCTTGAAAATCATTGTTTGCCTCCTTTCAAAGAAAACGTGGTTTTACTCTGTCAATTGAAACTCTTTTCAATTGACCCTGGATTAAAATGTCGAAATATTTATCAGCCCTTGCTTTCACAGGATAAGGTCTAAGATAGACAGGTTGAGTGATGAATGATGGATGTTGTTGAATAAGAATGCATGCAAACAGTTGAAAAGTTGCTCAGACACACACTGTTCGATTCCCATGGGTTGTGGTAGGTTTTGGCTTCATATCTCTTAATAAATTCTGATGGTTTTGTGGAAACTCAGTCTGTTTCACGGGAGGTAATGTTGAAAGAATTCTCCTATTCTCCTTCATCCATTAGTTAAGCTGAGGCGGTTCCGAATACAATTCTGCAGATGAGCAACCCAAGTCTTCCTTGATGGCAACTCGCATGCTATTATGACTTTGTATAACTGGGATATAATAAAGGTAACCATGTATAATTAGAAATATTCAACTTTGATTAACATATAACATATATTTATTACATTTACTATTTATAGTTAAATCTTACATGCGCGCGTTCTAAATCCAGCATCTCGAGCGCGAATCGTCAACATCATAGATAATAGAAAGTAAAGTAGAGAGACAACATGACTTGTGATACTAGCGCCATACAGAAAAAAAACCAACAATCTCCCCCACTTATTTTGAAAATTAACAATTATTTGTACACGTCAAAGTCCTTGAAACGAGCAGGTAACCGTCTTTTCCTTTGTGGCTTAGTTGGGGCATCACGTCTGGACAACATGGGAAGTTGAGGCTCTGGACTGTCTGGACCGGATTGGGAACACGGAGAGCTTTGGATTGGTCTGGACGGTCTTGGGATGTCGAACGATTAAACAGGACCAAATGAGACGGACTTCTTAAGAAGCAGTGTTGCTCTAAGGTGATTTACGTGTCTCTTTAGAAGACGACCGGAGTATAGGACAATGAGGTAATGACGTGAACCAAGTGTCTTCTTCACTTCTGCAAACTTCCCGGTACTTTTATTATTAACGAATACTCAAACTGGGACTCTCTCTTCCCCACTTTAAAAGATCTTTCAGGATTACTGGAAACTTTTGATGCAGGTGGATGAGACGGGAATACTGAATTCAAGCGGATTCGAAATTGTCTTTTTAAATATTATTCAGCTGGTGACAGTCCTCATGCAAGGGGTATTGCTCTGTATCGGAATAGTATGTTTTAAATCTTAATTTGAATTGGAGTTTTATCTAAGAAAGAAGCCTTTAACTTTTGTTTCAGGGTTTGCACATTTCTTTCTGCGAGGCCATTCGTGTCGGGTGTCCTGGAGCGATGAATTTCTGAAATATTCCTCTATTGGAATAATATCCCGAAACTCTTCACTTTGGAAAATTGAAAAATTATCGGATACCATTACCTGTGATATCCATGAAAGCAAAAAATTTTCTGGAGTAGCTAAATAGTACTGGAGCTGGTAGGAACATCTTTAAGGACTTCGACTTCTGCCCATTTAGATTTGGCATCAACACACACCAAAAAGTGACAACCCTCGAATGGACTAGCGTAATCTATGTGGATTCGGTCCCATTTATTGGTTGGGATAAGCCATGGGTGGACAGTTACTTTAGGTGGATTCGACTTCGTCAAAGCGCAACTTTCACAACCCTTAACCAATGCTTCTATATCTCGATCAATGCCTGGCCAATATACTAATCTGCGTGCGAGTTGTTTCATTTTGGTGATTCCCAGATGGGTTTCGTGAAGTTCTTCTAGTATTCTCGAACGTAAGGTTTTAGGAATCATAACTCTGTCCTTTCGAAAAAGAATATGATCTAGTAACGTGAATTCTAAATCTACAGATTTCTTTCTTAGGCTCTGGATAACTTCATTTAGCTCTGTGTCTTTGCTGGTTTCGGATTGAATTTTCATTGAAGTAATGTCTTCGTTAGAAATCTGAAAAACATTTTTGGCGCATACTTTATTTGCTTCTTCTCCTATATATTCATCTACTGTAGTGTCTGGAATTTTGATGGATGCTCTAGACAAGCAGTCAACATTTTGATTCTCTGCACCTTTCTTGAATTTTAATGCGCAATTGAAACTGGATAAATATGAAGCGTAGCGGAGCAATCTGGCTGATGTCAAGCTTGGAAGTGTCTTGTTCGGGTGAAAAATCCTTGTTAATGGTTCATTGTCAGTTACTAGGGTGAAATGTTTTTCGAAAACGTAGTTGTAGAAATGGGTAACACCAAAAATGATGGCCAATACTTCTTGATCCAACTGGCTGTAATTTTGCTCTGAAATTGCGAGTGCACGAGAAGCATATGCAATAGGTCTTTCTGCACTATTAACAGGATGACTTAACACAACTGCTACTCCCGTAGGAGTGGCATCCGTCGTCAAGAACAGAGGTAAACTCGGGTTGAAAGGTATAAGCACCCGATCACTGCTGAGTTCACTTTTCAATTTCAGAAATGCCGATTCACAGTGGGCAGTCCATTTCCAAGTTTCATTTTTTCGTAGCAATCGTCGAAGTGGATATGAAATTGTTGAAAAATCTTTTATGAAACGGGAGTAGCAAGTCCCAAGTCCCAAGAATCGTTTAATTTCTTCGGGTTAGTTGGACGTGGCATTTCTTGCATAGCTTGAAACTTTTCAGGAGACTTGCTAATCTTGTTATATTCTATAACATTCCCGAGGTATTCAATTTTTTCTTTGAAAAAGGAACACTTCTGTTTGTTAGGATGTAGGTTGAATTCGGACAGTCTTTGCAAACAAGATTCTAAATTTTTAGAACATTCTTCTAAAGTTTCACCATGAATAATTGTGTCGTCAAAATAAGCTTCTGTTTTCGATAAGCCCTGTAGAATTTGTGTGAGGATCCTATTGATTTTGGATGGGGCTGTCTTGATACCAAAACTCAGTCTATGTATTCTGTAAGTGCCACGATGAGTTGATATTGTCTGGATATGGCTACTTTCTTCATCAACACAGAGATGCAGATAAGCTTATACAAATTGAGTTTGCAAAAAAATCTTGAATTTCGTAAACTATTTAGAACTTCATCTATTCTTCTTACTGGATCACTTGCTTGAATAAGTCGTTAGTTGATTCCCCATTTATAATCAATGCATAGGCGAACACCACCATTTGGTTTAGGAATTACAACCAATAGAGAACCCCAATCACTAGCAGGAACTAAGCTGATGACACCATCCCCTAGTAGCACAGCTAGTTCAAAAAACGTTCAAATTACGTTGGAAACACGTTCTTTGGCATTAAAAAACGTGTTTTAAACGTCTCTTGGACTAATTGTGCTCAAAGGCGGCTCCAGTGAGGGGGCTATGGGGGCCATGGCCCCCTCCGAAGTTTTGTTTTGTAACCTTAGATTCGCATACTTCATGACTTCATGCGTTCAATTTGCATTTCGGACAATGTATACCCATCTGAAAAGTTCAATGGGGCCCCTCCGAAAATTCAGTCTGGAGCCACCCTTGATTGTGCTATTAGGGATCTGCTTCAAGTGCATCTAACTCTTTGTCGACTCGATCCCTGAGGGCGAAAGGAACATCGCGTTCTTTTGTAAAAACAGGTTTTGCTCCTTCTCGAAGTTGAAGTGAAACTTTGAATTTGTAGACACAATCAACTCGTTCATCAAATATATGTGCAAATTTATCCAAAGGTAAATTGACAGGATCAATTTGAGACACTGTAGATCTTTCTTTGAAACTTTTGAAATATTGACTTCAAGTTGTTGAAGATCAATTTTTAAATCTCTAATCCAGCGGTTCTCAATATTTTAACGTCCCCTCCCCCCAACAAAGGCTAACTTACGGTGGCGCCACCCCTCACATTTCTCAGCATACATTCAGTTTAATTTTTAACAATGAATATTTAGCCGAATTTTTTACAAAATAATGTTATCAGTAAAGTTTGAATGAACATTTTAAGCGAAAATGGATATATTTTTGAGTAAAAATGAGAATAAATAAGATGATTTTTTTAAAAACATGCATCACTACTTGCTCTTTGGTTTTTCTTTCCACCCCCCTGGCTGAGAAACGCTGCTCTAATCCATTGACGACCAAGCATAGCAGCGCATCCCTCTGGAACTATGTGCAATTCACCTGTGATATTCTTGTCTCGAAATGTAACATTAACAGTAACTTTTCCTAATCAGAGTGAATAATATTTTCTGAATATGTTCGAAAAGCGATTCTGGAATTTTCTAAAGGCATATTTAAGTTTAATTTCTTGAAATCTGTAATAGGATGTAGTGAAAATTTGGCACCGGAATATACTTAAAAAGGCTGTACTTTTCCATTGAGTTGGACAGATACTATGTATTTCTCAGAGTCCTGGTATATGTCGAATAAGTCTATAACGTGAAATTCATTTATGCAAGCAATAAGACGTACGGCATTACCGCTGAAATTGAAGTCGTGATTTTGAACATAGGATTCGACACTATGAACAAAAGATTTTGAATTGGAATTTATGGACTTGTTAGATGCTTACAGCAGAGTTGAAATGCACAACTTACTCACGTGACCTCTTTTTGTTGCACGAGTCACCTATCAGCTTTGACCTATGAGTTCGACAGTACCTGACCTTGTGATTATTTTCCCCCAAAGAATGCATAAATTTTCTATACTTAGCGCTTTATAATCGATTTGCTTACGTTTTGAACTAGATCGTGAACTGGAACGTTTCCGTTGGTGTGACGTAATGGGCAATTTATGGGTTTCGAAAGTAACATAAAGCGATTGACGTGACGTAGTTTCCGTGACGCAGTCAATTCTTTACTTTCGATTTTAGATGCCTTAATGGCAATTGCCTTTGAAAGGATATGGCCGAAAGAGATCATATCCGACTGCAAGATTTGTTCTCGCAGCCAGTCATCTCTTAGCAAAGACGGATTAAAGGGCGGGGGGGGGGGGAGGGGGCGACCGCCCACCCCGAGAAAAGATCCTATTTTACTTCCATAAAATGGATGTATATGTCAATCTTCTAACTAACCGCCCCCCCGAGAAACTTGCATTAATCCGCCACTGTCTCTTAGTCCCCTAATAAACTGGGCTCGAAGGAAAACGTCAGCAATACAAACCGAACTGTCGCAATCGCATTTAACTGAAAACTCACATTCCACCAGGTCTCATTATTTTTCATAGTTAATGGCATAATGTAAGCTTTCAAATTAAAAAAATCTGATGTGTCCAACACATGACTTCCTTGCACGTCCATTAGATCAAAAATATTTTCGACGCACTTCCTCTAAACTTATTTGTTTGAGAGAGATAAAATATCAATAATAGTAAGGTTTAGCGATTTCTAGACAAATATTTCGATATCGCCAAGCTGAGTTCAATTTGAAATATTTCCTTCTGACACTTTATTTGGCGATATTTCACCAAAAGCCGACAAACTTGAGATAGTCTGCGAGATTTTGGGGATAGCCAAAGTAGTCATTGACCACAGACTTTCAATGAATTGAATGCATCCATACACCTCAATGTATTTAAAGTCATTTGGCTCACCCTGTAAATAAATTCTCAGTCGATTGCTGTCAAAAAAGATATGGAAAACAGTTAGATATTACAATATTTCTAAATACAAAAGTTCAAAAATCTACGGGTTAAAGTTTTAGTGTTATACAAAATATGAAATAATTTTAGGCGCCAAATTTGGCGATATTTCGGCGAAACTCGTCAATGTCGACGAAATTTGGCGAGATTTTAAGCATGAACCAAACAATGACAGATTATCGCCAAATTTGGCGATATTTCGCCAAAACTCGCCAAGAACGATGTCAAATGGCGATACTTTGGGCATGGACCAAATGACTGACTATCGCCAAATTTGGCTATATTTCGCCAAAACTCGCCAAGGTCGAGGACAGACGGCGAGTTTTTGGGCATGTACCAAACAATGACTGTCTGAAGTTGTATTATATTGAAGATGTCCATAGACATTAAAGTACTAAAATTCTTTTCGGTGGTCCTGTATATAAACTCTCCAGTAGATTGGAACCAAAAATCGAGATACACAACTAGATGTTACAACATTCTTATATATGAAATTTCATAATAGTTTTTGAGATTTGAGAGTTAAATATGCACACACGTACACCAAAAGTCGCCAAGCTTGGCGACTTTTGGCATAGTTCTTGAGGGAGGCACGTGACCGTGGTCGGAACATTACCTAACTTATGTGGTAGGACGGTATTGTGCTTGAAATGGATGAATGCCCCTAAAATTGCCATTGACCGTAATGTATTGGAAATCTTTTGAGTGTTCCTGTAGCAGAACTACAAATGATAAAGACACCTTTTTTAATGGAGAAATTCATTTTCTAACTCTTTACAGCATACATCACTTCTGAGTCGTTTGAAATAGCCCAATACCTCTAAAAAACGCTTTGATGAATTTCGGCCCATAGAGCGTAATGTATTTCGAACCTTTTGGGCGGTTCTGTAGATAAACTATCCAGTCGAATGGAATCGAAAGGGGAGGTGCACAACTAGATGTTACAGCAATCCTAAATATAAAGTTTCAACATTCTACGCCTAATAGTTTTTGAGATATGCGAGTTTAATGAGTTTCGGCCCATTGAGCGTAATGTATTTCGAATGTTTTGGGCAGTCCTGTAGATAAACTATCCAGTCGAATGGAACCAAAAGGAGAGGTGCACAACTAGATGTTACAACTATCCAAAATATGAAGTTTCGACATTCTACGCCTAATTGCTTTTGAGTTAGGCGAGTTTAATGAATTTCGGCCCATAGAGCGTAATGTATTTTGAATCTTTTGGGCGGTCCTGTACATAAACTATCCATTCGATTGCCACCAAAAGGGGAGGTGCACAACTAGATCATAGAACAATCCTAAATATCAAATCTCAACATTCTACGACCAATAGTTTTTGAGATATGCGAGTTACATACATACGTACGTACGTACGTACGTACATACGTACGTACATACGTACGTACGTACAGACGGCATGGAAAAACTGGCCACAGCAGACTCGCCGCTGGTCAAAATGAGTTGCAGACGCGTTAATATG
Source organism: Cheiracanthium punctorium (assembly GCA_038373885.1). Classification (NCBI taxonomy): domain Eukaryota; kingdom Metazoa; phylum Arthropoda; class Arachnida; order Araneae; family Cheiracanthiidae; genus Cheiracanthium; species Cheiracanthium punctorium. The sequence continues at coordinate 311,295 of JAWZYV010007093.1, forward strand.
ATCGTGCATGCTAGCCTACGATAGGATGCATCGAAAAAAATTTTAAAATTAAATTTAGAGGTAGTCAAAATCGGTTTTTTTGTCGAAATTTGGCCCCCAAAATTTTTCGGGATCACATTACTTCCTTATACTACGTACAAGGAAGTAAAAAATTGTGTCTCACTGAATAATTTGTGTATTTTTTCTTTTACTTTTAAATTGTATCACTCTTAATGTCTTCGTCTTCGAACATTTTTACCGAAGTACCTGGGTGATAAACACCCCCAACTTCGCTCATAAGGCATTGTACTAAAAGGCATTATACTTCATACACAATAGTTCCAATAAAAAATAAAAGAGGGGGGGTACACTAGTGCGAACAATAAAAATAATGGGTGCTTGAGTTCAGTACACAATAAAAGTCTCTTAATGGGAAACCCTTTATATATATATAAGAGGGGCTGTAGCCAAAGCATAATAAAATCTTTCAAATGCAAGAAGTTTGAGCACACTGAGTGCATTCATAAACGACAAACTCGTTGCATGAGTTTTCGTAAAAACTGGAATGTGTGTGTTTAGTGCTATCAGCTTCTTTTGCCTACGAACAACGCACAACGAACAACTTCAGTTTATTTAGTTTCGTCGCCTAGGAGATTTGTTTGTTTACAATTCGCGTCTGTTATTTTTGCTGAGGATTTTTATTATATCCTCCAAAAGTATTCGAGTAAGAGATAAATTTCCTACGTTGGTTTCGTTTATTAAAAATTCTTTATCATAGAATATGAATTAGGCTGTGTATAAATATGACTCTCCATATTTCTGTCAAGTTGTGCGTTTTTCAAAAACTCAGTTATTATTCGCAAATCTAAAATAGGAAATATATCTCTTACTCGAATACTTTTTTTGGAGGGTGTACCTGTTTCAAAACTTATTCCCACTCGCAGAAAAACAATTTTTAAAGGCTGAGAACAGAAGCGTTTCTTGTTTCTTGACGCAGAACACAATATTTGAAGGAATCGAAAGTAATTATATTTTCTATCTCATCGCCAAAAACTATTATGACTTTATAACTGGGCTTCATAACTGACTTATGACTTTATAACTGGGATATAATAAAGGTAGCCACGTATAATTAGAAATATTCAACTTCGATTAACATATAACATATATTTATTACATTTACTATTTATAGTTGACTCTTACGTGCACGCGTTCTAAATCCAGCATCTCACGCGCGAATCGTCAACATCATAGATAATAGAAAGTAAAGTAGCGAGACAGCATGGCATGCGATACTAGTGCCATACAGAAAAAACCCAACACGTGCCTAAAAGAAATAAGGCAATGCATCCAGCCAAGATTTTGGTTGTAGCAAATGACATTTGAAGCTTGCTTTTAAAGTTCTATGTAACTTTATGATTAAGACATTAGCCTGCGGATAATACGCAGTTGTAGTATTTGTATGAAAACCATGATATTTTCCTAACGCCTGAAAACGTTGGCGGCAAACTGTCTACCTTGATCAGTTATTAAGCAATTTGGGATACCAAAACGTGAGAACCAGTTATGAATCAAAGCTTTAGCGATTGATTGTGCTGATTTTTCGTCTAATGCTGCCGCTTCAATCCATCTTGTAAAACGATCGATGATAGAAGATTCTTTAAAGCCTTTCAAACAGGTAATGGACCAACCAAATCTATATTTAAATGTTGGAATCTGAGTGGAGGTACTTTGAACTCTCCCAGGGCCGACTGCGTGTATCTATGGACTTTAGACCGCTGACATGATAAACATGCTCTAACCCATGCCTCCCAGTCTTTATTCATGTTTGGCCATATAAAACATTTTGTTATCAATTTGATTGTGGATCATATTCCAGAATGGGGTAAATTATGGATCGACGAAAATACTTGCTGTCGAAATTTCGTGGGTATGTACATATGTGTTCGATTCTCAGAGTTGTATTAAAAAACTTAACTCTTATGTGCATCTGGATGTTCCGGATTTCTCCGAAATGAAAGCGGACTTTAGACCGCTTTTATTTTTTTGCAAGCAGGAAAAAGGAGAAAAAGGAAGAAAAAAAAATTACGGAGGAATAAAAAAAAGAGAAGAAAATCTGAAACACTTTCAGACTTTAAGTACACAATAAAGTGCTATATATTAAAAGCGTATCAAAATTTATGCGTCGTCCCTATTTTTCTTCCTTATTCCATTAAGGTGGAAAGTGTACCATTATTCACGAGTGTGCCGTATATTTCTTCCTTGTTTCATAAAACCTGCCTTTGGAATCGAAATCTATCTTAAAATCGCCTACTAAAACTATTTTACAATCCTCGCCAAGTATATTACTACTATACTTCACCGTTTTAAATATTGTTTCGAATGTGCATCATAATCCATGAGTGTGCCGTGTTTGTCTTTCTTGGGCTGATGCCTACTTTAACGCTTCGACTCTCGACAAGGTGGCTATAATTAAACATATGCAGTTACCAGATGATTTTTTGTTTTTATGTGGCAATCGTAATTTAGAGTTAGAATGGCGATTTGGAGAAACAAGTACAGCATTCCGTTACATTTTTATTTATTTTGGGTAGCCAATTAATACAGTTTTAATAATGAAGTGTCTTCAAATCCCATAACTGGTGCGTTTATCGCTAATTTGTTCACTCTAGTTTCCATCTAGTTCTTTTCGGAGCATTGAAACTTGTGCATAACTCCTAGATACCCATGAGTGCAAAGTGCGGCGATTTTTTAGGTTAGCGAGAATGGGGGCGTTAAAATAGGAATCAACTCTGTCTTGTACCATAAAACACATCTTTGGAATCGAAATCTATCTTAAAATCACCTACTGAAATTGTTTTACAACAATCTTCGCCAGGTATATTCGAACTACAGGCATATTCCAACTATATCGCGTAGACATTTTAAATACTGTTTGGAATGGGCATCATAAATCATGAATGTGCCGTGTTTTCCTTCCTTTTTCCATAAAACACTTCTTCGGACTAGAAATCTACATTAAAATCGCCTACCAAAACTGTTTAACAGTTTTCGCCAGGCATAGTCAAACTCTACTTCACCTTTATAAATACCATTCGGAAAGTGTATCATTATCTATGGGTGTACCGTATTTGTCTTCTCTGTTCTATAAAATACTTCTTCGGAATTGAAATCTATATTAAAATCGCCTACTAAAACTATTTACAATATTCACCCCCCCCCCCCCATGAGAAATTTTTTGCCACACAAAATGTATATTCTTCACTAAATTATCACACACACGTATACATATATATATGAGTTGTAGTAGTCGTAACCCACCCCCCATGAAAAATTTCTGGCTACGCCCCTGCACCAGGCGTTTTTTAACTATATTCGAAACATATTTATAATAAACTGTCGCGTTTGGGCACCAAATTTAGCGATCCATTATAAAAAATTGCAACCTTATGCGACTTTCAACATTTTATTGACGCCCCCCCCCCTCCACATTATCTGGCAAACACATTTGAAAATATCTTCCGTGTCCTATCACCGTGAGATTTCATATCTGCAAAACTTGTCGACAAGATCGCTTAGACAAAATAGCGTGGACAAAAATGCGTACACAAAATTCTCGTAGGAGCGAAATAGCACCCTAGTGCTAAAAAGGTATACATGCGTCCCGCAGTGGACTGGGCGCTAAACTCCGTTCCCATAAGAACACGGCAAGTGAAGCAGCATCTGGCTTGGCCAGTGCTTGGGAGGGACTTCCACCTCTCGGCCCGTCCGCTGTGGAACCGTGTACGCTAATGGGAGCTGGTGCACGTAAAATCCGTCGTGGCTCCAAAGTCCTCCAAGTTGTTAAACGATACCTCTGGGGGTGCCGATTTCAGGGGGTTGGTCCCTCCTCTGGAATTGGTTCAAAATTACGGGACCCCCGAGCTAAGACGGACTTCCTCCCACTGGGGCTCATTGAAATGGAAGCCGCTCCTTCGGCCCATCGCCTACCTATATAGGGGGATTTGGCACCGCAACGCGGTTGCCAGAGGGCATTAGCAACAACAACATTAGCAACAACAGGTATACATGCAAATAGAGGTGAAAGGTGAAGGAGGGGAGGGGGAGCGAGAAAACTACGTCACGCCACTTCCTGTGCGTCACATCCTCTAGTACGTCTAGCACTGAGGGCGCTGCATCAGATCGTGGTGCCACTAACCCAGTGCCATATTTCCGGCTGGGCAAATGGGGCAATTGCCTAGGGCCCACAGATGTTACGGCCCAAAAATCTTACATCTTACACTTTTATAATTTTACAATAAAATTACAAAGGATAAAAAAATTTAAAAAAACAAACGATTTTTTAATTATAAAGTATGAACAATGAAAATAGTTCAAATTTACATTTGTATATAAATTAATTTAAACTTAACTTTTAATTCTTCGAAATGCTCTATAGTCGATATAGCATACCAATATGTAGGAAAATAACTAACCACATTTTGTAAAGAGTATTTTTAATGTTAAAAAGTGTTTTAATGTTAAAAGTAATATTAAATATTTGAATTATTTGTTATTTTAAGAAATATTTACAAAAATTACGGTTTACAAAAAGTGATTGTATTCTGTACGTGTTAGCAACTGTGATATAGTATTTCGATGTAGCGTTTAACTATCTGTTTCTTTGACATCATGTAACTATATTCTTTTATTGCAGATTACTTAAAACAAAATTTGTGTTTGGAAGATATTTAAAACTTTCAGCATAAACCAATCATAATGCTTTTTTAAAGGGTCGCTATTACAAGGGGCCTAATTTTTTTCTTCTGCCCAGGGCCCACAGTTGTCTTGATCGGGCTCTGCACTAGCCTTTTTGGAAGATTATTATCTGGTTCTTTCGTAATCTGTGGTTTTGAAGTAATACTAAAAAAATAAAAAATTAGTACAAAATATTGCATTATTAAATAAACTATTAAAATCTGTGCGCGTCTGTCTGTCTGTGTGTAGCATCATCTCCTCCGAAACCGCTGGGAGTTGAGTTTCGATCGAGGTGTCCACTTATTCGAAAAATTCCGAGGAAGGTCTTCCGCTAATTTAAATTTCGAAATTCGAATTAGTTTAGGAGATTGATAAAAAACCCCGTCAAAAACACTAATTTTTGCTCTCCGCATCTCCGCGATTGTAACCCCTGTAGTGAAAATGTGAGAAATAAGCATCGAGGATGCCATGCTTGGCGAATTTATTAAATGACTTACACCTTTGCATTAAAAATAAAGGAATAATACTTTTTTTCTGTTTCGAATATTTGCTAGGTTATTTTTTAATTAAAATATCGTCTGCGTGGGAAATCAGAGCAGGAATTAAATATTTTTTATACGCAAAAGAAAAAGGATTTGTAAATTTCAGAGACTAAAGTGTATAACCTTATAATTTGGCGAAAAAAATGGCTTATATGGCAATTTTGAGAAAGTGGATTCTAGTGGTTTTCACAATTTTAGGCTTGGCGCAATTTACTGAGAGCGTAAAGAAATAGTATTTTTAAAAACAAGTGTAGGTTTTACTAGAATTTAGCCTGAAATTTTAATTTTCTGTTCAGAAATAATGCAGTTATTAAGGCGATTTTAAATGATTTTCATCAAGTTAAATAAATTGATTTAAGTTAGGGAAACCCCGCAAAATTTCAGAAAATTAAACTTTTTCATTTGTATTGCTAATTCTATGCCCCGATATATATGAGTTGGTGTTACGAGCGTATGAATAGATAATATTTTCTAATCCCGAAGAACAAGGTATAATAAAATAGGAAGTCTTTATAAATACGAATGCTGTTTGAGATGAATGAGAATATTTTTTAAACCCAGTTAGACTAGCTGGTAATGCCTTAAATTATTGCATTTATTGTCAAGTTTAATGTGTGATTCATTTTGGATATTTGCCATCGACTGCCGACGTTAATTACTCCAAAATGGCAGTTCTAGCAAAGTAAACATAAATAAATCATTTCATATTCTATTTTTAAAACAGCTACAATTTCCGTAGCAACGGAATCCATTCTTGCCAAATGGATTCCGTTGTTGCCAAGTTGTTCAATTTAATAATTAAGTGAAACCACTCATTTCTACATCTCTTAAGACCCAAAAAAGTGAAAACGCATTAAATATGAAACAAATAGAATTTTAACATATTTGCGCATTAAAAATAATCGAAATTTTTTTCAGGCAATTCTGCATATTTTTCATTTTATTTCCTTAGCGTGTGACGTCATTTCACGTCATTGTCTTCTGTTTTGCTGTCAGATTATCCGGAGAAGCACATTACACGCTAACGTATGTGCTGCTTCGGCGTACTTAAGGAAGCAATTTGTCCGGTGCGTATTTGCCTAACCCCTCTGTGTGTCTAAATTGAAGCAATGAAACTTTAGACACACAGAGGCGTTTTTTTTTAAACTAGAAAAAGGCGTTTTTTTTAAACTAGAAAAAGGCAGATTAACGTCGTTAACGTGGAAGAAGCGATACGGAAAACTGTTTAATTGGTAGCCGTAATGCGAAATGATAATCGATTATTCACATGCGCAAAGCAACAAAATTTCAAAAGTATGAAAAGTCAGTATGAAATGAAAATCCAAAATAAATCACGAGAGACTATAGAATAAGCATCGTGTACGAGAATGATATTGCAATCATGTACATAACAAAGGCGCTTGCAAGGAATACAAAATATAATATGAAATTAATTGCTCTTTCTTCCCATGGCGTTTGTGGAATCTTTCCGAATAACGGGATCCAATGTGCTTAGAATATTTCATATAAATTACTTATATGTTAAAGTTCTATTTATTTTTTCATATATATTCCAGTTACTCCAGTTACAAGACCTAGAGCTCTAGAAACGATTTCAGATTTTGTTTAATATTGAATTTGACACTATGCAATTCATCTATGTTAAAAATAAAATATGAAATTAGTTATTTATTTAGTGTGAATTGGCAGTGAGATCAACGTTAGTTTTATGTAACAAGTGTGCTACTGTCTTAAGAGTTCAGTAAGGGTAATAAGCTTTCCCGCTTAAGTTACGTCACAATTTTTTTCATTTACGAAAGCGACAAGATCTTCACGGAAACAGGATGCATTTTTAGTTTCTGAACGTACAATGTGCATCGATTGTTTCGTATGTTTTTTAAATTTGGGTAAAATTTAATAAAGTCATCTGCAACATAACTGTGCTAATGCATTGTCCACGCTTTACGAAATGCAAGATAAGATAAAATAGTATTCAACATCATGCAATGTTATTCATATGGTATGTATGAATGCTATAAATTAAACCTAAAAAAAGAGAATTATATGATGTAGAAATAAGGCATTTTTCGAAAGAGAAACGTTTCGTCTGCATACCGTAAAGTTCTTACTTTTCTGATCGCCAGTGACTATGACGTAGTTTTTGTGTCATCATGTTGCAATCGTCTCAAATTTCCACTCATGGAGTCAGCTTTTCGTCAGAATTCCAGCATTTTTTCACTGTTAGAGATTCCGCATTACTGTGTTTAATTTGACTTATATGTATTAGGAAAATATCCGTTTCCTACCGTGCGGAGAATGGGCAAGCAGCTAGTATTAAATAAATTGTGTTTAGCATAAGGTGACGAAATTTCCCCAATTTCAGAATTTTTTTGATTTGTCCAAAAATTGTAAAAACAGAGTTACTAAAATTGGCACAAAATTTTAATTATAATAAATTTTTCTAACAAAAATGTTGCTGGAAAATCGAAGTCGAAGGTTTACTCAACCGATTAATTCCATTGCAATCATCTATAAACTTGAATTTAAGTATTTTTTTATATGTTAAAATCCGGTTTTTCCCTTTGAAATGTACGTTAGGAGAATCCAAAGCTGTCATGTTAAAACGGGACTCATCGCAGAGAGTTGGGGTCAGCAACTGACTTGTCCCCAATTTTGTTAAAAAATCTGGTCACCTTACTTTATCACTAGTAGATGGCAGTAGCACAGAAACCAAGATTCCATCAGATTCCGCTTTAGCTGTTAACCATCGTTTAACTGTTGTCTTTTTATTTTTGCTCAGACGGAGTACGGGTGTTTATGTATAGAGTGTTCAAATGTAATCGTTGTGTATTTGTTAGCTAATTTGCTAATATTTATCTAAAATGGAGCTTTTAATGAACAGTGATTTTTATGTACTCGTAAGTGATAAATATAGTCTATGGTGCAGCAGAAGTGATGGATCCTTTATTCCTAAGAGTGGTATGTTAACATTTCAGTGTATGTTTTCCTCATCTGTAGTAATTAAAATCTGTTTTACGCTCTATTAAATAGATACAGGATAAACGCTCGTATTTTTATTTAAATTTGGAGCAGCTTTGACTTGGATTTTATCCAAGTACTTTCTTCTAAATACTCAAGATTATGCAATTCTTAACTAGCACTTACTATGAAGTTAATCCGAAACCGAAACTGCACAAATATGTTGAGTTCAAATCCAATGATATTATTAATTAAAAATTTTTTAACTGATAATTTACTTCCGAAAACTTACTATGCTTTAAAGTAGTAGCTTTAACAATTTGCTTATTTTTAATTGACTTGATGTGTCGATGTTTTTATTTATTAAATATTTTTCCGATGCAAATAATTGATAAAAATTCTTTTTCAAATTATAAAAAACTGCATTTATTAGATATGCTAAAAACTAAAGAAGTATGCATAATGATTGAGTGTTCGAGTTTACACTAACAGGGTCATTTCACGACTACTGAGGTATCAATAAGTAAAATAAAAATAGCTTTTTCTTCATCCTGTTGTACATTTTTATATTAGCATTGTATCATATATGGGATACGATTTGCCATTTTGCCGATATGATGGAGGGGAGATAAATATTTGATTGATTGAAATGAGTTTTTAAAATATTTATTTGGTTACATTGGGATAAACGGATCACAAACACATCACAGTTTGTATTAACAATTCTTAAAATTTAGTTTGCTCATGGGTGCCTAAGTGTTTCAGTTATTGCAAGAGGCATTTTAAAGTATAATGCGTATTAATTGTTAACAATATTTCCCCATTATTTGTTTCTCTGTGTCTGTCCCATTTTCTCTTCTCAGTAGCCAAATGTGAAATTTAATAATTCTTTACATAAGATAATGAAATTTTTTCAAACTTGTAAGTTATAGTGGTCAGTGAGTTTGTTTGGGTACATTAGGATTACAGTAAGATCTTTGGACTTAATGCTGTAGGAGTGCAAATGTTTATAGGGATACCAATGTTTTCAGGAAAGTTCACCACCACTGTCTTGACAAAGTATCTCAGTGGCTTGGTGATTGAACTGGTCATTAACCCATAAGTACTAATTTTATCTGTTACTGTGTAACCCACAAGTAACAGTTATTACATTTTTAGTACTATTATTTAGTTAAGAGTGTTAAAAAATATATAATCAAGTAACTTTTTTTTCGTAACCTAAAATATTAAAGGCATGTAATTGACGGATAATAACAAAGTTTTGTTTTGAGGAGGGGGGTTGTTTAGCAGTTGCCTAAGAATGACATACATCATCAATCAACTGAAGCTATATTTCCTTTTGTCTTAAAAAAAAATCATTTTTAACAACTTTGTCCAGATAATCTCTGATGATTAATTGCTGATATGTGAAAGTGACCTCGTCTCTTATACAAACTGATTGGTTAAATATCTCCATAAAGTATATGAGAAAAATATATATTACTTTTGTATACAAAAAGAGTTGGGCTTGAAAAGAACAATAAGTAATTTTCAATTGGCACAATATGTTAATACAGTGTAGAACCTCTAATACAGAAAGGTCTGGACCATAAGTATTATGGATAACTGTTTGGGCATTAACACGGCATCCACTGATTTGATTTGTAGCATATATGTTATTCTAAATTTGATTATAAAACATTAATTGTTGATATACAAGAAAAATAATATAAAAAACTTTTAATAAGTAATTTTGTGTTTAACTAGTTGGGCATTAACATGACATCCAATGATAGGATTGGTAGCATATATGTTACTTATAGGTAAAAATTAGTGTTTTTGGTTCATAGCCAGTGGCCAGTAGCTTCCATTTTTTTAACGGTCACTTTTTTTAGTTAATGGCCCCACACCAGTGAAATTTTTTTATCTGTATAAAATTGACATAATTTATTTTACTATCATTAAAAATCAATTTAATGAATTACATTTATTATCAATAAAAATTAAATTTTATTAAAAAGTATTAATTTATAAAAATAAACATCATCTTTTTATTGTGAGTCTTAAGTCTAAAAGAACATTAAAAAAAAAAGATATCTTTGAAATCGTGCAAAATAATATATATCTAAATTAATTTTGTTCTGTTTAATAGGATGTTGCAAATAGATTTAGATTACATTTTTATACTACACAACTCTACGGTATAAAATAAAACATGGTATTAAAGACAATGATGGAGCACTCATAGTGAGCCTAGAGGCAAAGCCTGGAGTTCACAAAAAAAAGTTTTAATTATGAAAGTTGGGGCATTGACATCATACAGTATCAGACCACTACAAGTTGATGGCAGATATAGGATCAAATGTCTCTACGTGCTTATTGATTGCTTTATTTGCATTCTATTCTATACTTCAGAGTGTCTTTGCTGATTAATATTGACCTGTCATCCAAAATGAGGTTAATACTGCTTCAAACACGTTCCTCTTCCAAACTCTTAATAAGAACAGTAATTTCTAGGGATATAACAGATATCCAGCAAGCATCCAGTATCTGGCCTATCCGGCTGATTTTTCAATATCCGAAATACCATCGGATATCTGAATCATAACTACCAGATATCCAACTTCTCTGCTGGATATCTGGCTATATACTACTAAAGTTCTATCTATAATATGCATGGGACAGGATGGAAAATTATATTTGAACATTCTTGATATAGTGATACATAAAACAGACAGATATATTTTTGAACTGAAAAAACAGCAAATTTAATACTGGAAATGGATCACTCAAAATAAGCACACAATTTCAACATTTGCTCAGTAGTTTTTGAGCAAATTTGTAACTAGTTAGGCTAATATTTAGAGTTGATTTCATGCAGCAAAGTTCCGCTTAGCAGACACTTTCTTAAGCACATCTTATGTAGTGTCCATGTGCAAATTTGGAGGCAATCTTCTCATCCTTTTCAGCTGTAGACTGCAGTTTACAGGGGAAGTTTAACTATAAGCACTGTGCAGTATCATTTGAAAAATATGTGCATTCAGTATATGCCATTTCTCTCATGGTAATCCCAGAAATAGTGTAATTTTACATTCTCTTCCCATGGAGTTTCTCTGATATTTTTAATTTGCTCTGGAAATCCGATAATTAACAAAAAAACTCCGATTATTATGCCTTCAAAATTTATTTACAGAGGCAGGGAGGAATTTTCAATCTTCATCCTTTTTCTAAATGACAATCTTTAACTGAGCATTCCTTTAATGAAGTCTCCAATATCTAATGGTTAAAAATTAACCTTTATTTTGCATATTTAATTAAATTGCGTTATTTAAATTCATTTATTATTTTCTGCAAGTTTCAATCGATTTTTTAAGTTAAGTCTACTTAAAATATGTACATTTAAAATGTGTTTGTGAAATATTTAATAATGAAAATTATAACATGGCTGCTTGTGCAGACAGCCATGTTGACACATGGTATTTTACTAGTTTAAAATAGTTGTTTTAGTTATTACTACAGTATTGTGTATGATTAACACTCCATATATAAAGTACTTTGACTAATCTTTTTCTTTCTTTCTTTTTTTTTTTTTTTTGTGTGTGTGTGTGTGTGTGTGTGTCAATCAAAAGTAAAAAAGTGAAATTGTCCTAAAATTTGGAAACTAATGTTTGAAATGATTTATGAATTTGCCCCCCCCCACCCTTAAGGTGCCTCATAATTTTTTGTATTGTGAAAGAATGCTCATATATTTTAGAAGCAAGTGAACAAATTAGCAATAAATAAACCAGTTAAGGAATGTGAAGACAGTTTATTATTAATTTAAAACTACATTAATAGGCAACCCAAAATAAATAAATAAGTAATGGAATGCTGTGCTTACATGTTGTTTCAAATCGCCATTTTAATTCCAAACTATGGTTGCCACAAATACAAAAAATTGTCATGGTAACTGCATATGTTTAATTATTGCCACCTTAGCAAGAGTCGGGGCATCAAAGTAGAAATCAGCCCAAGAAAGACAAACACAGCCCGCTCATGGATTATGATGCACATTCCAAATAGTATTTAAAATGGTGAAGTACAATTGGAAATTGTAAAACAGTTTTGGCAGGCTATTTCAAGATAAATTTTGATTCCAAAGATGTATTTTATGGAACAAGGGAGAAAAATGCGGCACACTCCTGAAAATGATACACTTTCCAACTTAATAAGGAAAGAAAATAGGGAAGATGCATGAATTATGATATGCTTTTAATATATAGCACTTTAGCACATATTTAAAATCTGACTGTGATTCAGATTTTATTACTTTTTCTTGTATTACAAGAGGAACTCCATATTAATTTTCAACCTTTTACCAGAAAAAAAAAAATATATATATTCCAGATGGACGGAACTAAAGAAATTTAGCTTGGAAAGTAACTCAATTTAACTTGCAAATGCAAATATTATGTGCATAAAGAGTGCTATTTGTTATTTCTTATGCTTTCTGACAACCACAAGGTGATGCCAGATCCTCTGTTTACAACAGCAATGAGGAAAAGGGGATGGCTTCCACAGGGGGGGGGGGAGACGACACATTTTTTTTCCAGACACCATTTAAAAAATTTTATGAAACTTCATTTCAAGATTGCCAAATGATTCTCATTGCATCTAAAACTTTGAATTGTTACCAAAAGTCTTTCACAGAAAGCTTTCCAAAGAGATTGTCCAAACATGTAATACCCCATTTACATTCAGCCCTTCCCACTTCTTCTCTCGCTGCAGCTGTTTTTTCCAGGAAATACTTTTGCATCAGCTCCAAAAGCAGTGATCGTTTACATTCAGCTGTACTCGCCTTCTCCTGCATGTAGTTTTCTATTGTACTTCCCTCCTCTCCTAAAAAATCCCTTGAGGGGGTATTGTGCTGGGCAGAGAGGTCAGCAAGAAAGGTCATGGCATGAGCAGGACAAGAGAGGTGTTTACATTGCTGTCATTGCCATTTCTCCCACACACTGCCGTGAAAGTGGTCTGAGTGTAAACAAGGGCCAACTAAACAAAAGTATGGGGTTGGGGCAGTAGTGAGTGATTGAGAACAAGTTTAATAGCACTCAAAAAGAGCCAAACCAGTGAGATTTGAAAATCACGTTACTCCGGGTTTGTCGAAGTCGAGCTATTACTTTATACTATCAATGTGAAACTGATACTAGAACTTTTATTAGACAAGTTGGAGTGTTTAGGCTGATTATTTTACCAACTATGCGAAAAATTCCAGAGCTGGGGGTTGAACCCAGGACTACCACTTAACGTGCGGGTGCTCTACCACTGAACTACTCTGGGACGATTCCCAGATGAAATTTCTCGCTTTAAAACCGTTAGCATTTATCATATATCATATCATATCATTATCATTATCATATATCATTTATCATGATACTAGAACTTTTTCATAATTAATGCAATTCTTTTATTTTGATGCTGCGTAATTCCTTACTTGTAAGTTTCATATTAATAAAATTTTTCATTGAAATGTCACTGATTTTCTTTTGATTTTGCAGCAAGTGATGTTGACAAGTTATCAGATTTTGTATGCTTAGGAATTGTATTTGGAGTTATTGGAAAATTTACTATTCAGCATGGTAAATATACATTATTTTTGCTTTTTAATAAGTAATGAATGTTAATTGATGTTAAGTATATGTTTTTAATAAATTATTTTACATTTTTAGTCCCTAAGATAAAGCTTTTGTGGTCAGTAGGAAATACAATGGGATTTCCCCTGGTTTTCACAGAAATTTGCTTTTTATTACTGTTGAAATTATCATTTTCTTTTCTTTTGTTTTTTCATCAAATGATTTCCTGGTATGATGCCATTAACTTTGCATAAGCATTTAAAAAAAATTCTCCCTCTTGATTAAAAGTACTGTTTTTTTTTCTCCCTTGTTGTGTTGTATAAACAGATAAATAAAATATATACAATATTACCTTTGAGAGTAGCCTACCTATTAAGTTTAAGGCTTTAAATATGACTCTCAAAGGATGGATTTTAATACCCAGCTACGTCACCATTCCGGCAACAAACTGGATAGAACCATTAACTTTTTTTAAAAACCCAGTTATTTTTCTTTCTTTACAGTTTTTGCAGTTACAATAACAGAAATAAGAAAACAAAATTTTGATAAGGAACCAAACAGAAGAAATAAAACGTGGAATTTATAAGCAGTGGAGCAGTGAAAAATAAAAAAGATAAAATCCTTTTCTTTTATGTGCAATTTAAAATAAATTAGATAGATTAACAAATTTTGAATAGTGGAAAAACAACCCTTTTTTACGCTTAGAATAAACAATATAGTATAAATAAATTTAGAGTAGAAGAAAAAAATACATTAAATACAGTAAATTTATTCTAATATATTTATGTAAAAATTATTCTAAAAATTTATTCTATTTAATGTATTTTTTTTTCTACTCTAAATTTATAAATACTATATTGTTTATTCTAAGTGTAAAAAAGGGTTTTATTTTTTCTCTACTTCAAAATTTATTAATCTACCTAATTTATTTTAAATTACATGTAAAAGAAAAGGTTTTTATCTTTTTAATTTTTCACTGTTCCAAAATTTATATATATATAATACTAATAGCAACATTAGTAATTTTTCTGGAAAGATTTTTTTCAGCTTATTCTGCTGGTGTTAATTTTTCTACTTAGTCATTAATTTATGCCCGATGTTGTATGTTACGATAAAAGCTAACCAGACTGGAACTTCATTAGTTCTTTTTAAACCAATTTCCAAAAGAAAGAGGTTATCAATTTGTTGGAATGATTTTTTTTTTTTTTTTGTATGTATGTTCAGTGATAATTTTTTAACATGTGGCAGGCAAATTTCAATAGTTCTTTTTTTTATTCAAAAGGGGATACTTTATGTGTAGTTCCGTATTAATTTGATCATGCTCTATCGATATTTTCATTCCAAAAATTGGGAAAAAAACATGTTTTTAAAACTTTGCGAAAAGGGTTGTCAGTAAAGAGTAGTAGTTGAAAGTAAAAATCACCAAGATTAGCCATTTTTGGCAATTTATTGCCAAGTTTGGCATAAAAATTAAGTTTCCAAAACTGAATCCAGCTTGACAATATCTTCTATATTTGGCGAGAGATTTTCCAACCTTACTATTTTACTAAGATAATGATATTAGAAAATCAGAAAAAAGCATGTTTTTCTACCATTGCGAAAAAAGTTGATAGTAGCAGCATTTGTAGTAATATTTCGAAAGTTGCTAAGATTAATTGCCAGTTTTAACACCAAAAATAAGTTCCTAGAACTAAATCCAACTTGCCAATATTTTCTGTGTTTGGCGAGATTTAAGCCGTCCAGGTGGTGTAGTGGCTTAAGAACCATTCTATCATGCCTTGGGTCCGGGTTCGAATCCCGGCTTGGGCATGGATGTTAACCTGTCTGTCCCTTCATAGGGGGTAACGCTCACCACCCGCTGTGTTTTCCCATAAATAGAATGGCCAGTAATTTGAGCCTTAGTAGTGGCAAAATGTTGATGAGCAAGTGCCCGCCCATTGGGAAAAAAAAAAAAAAAAAAGTGTTTGGTGAGAAATTGCCAAAACCTGCCGTTTTACAATTGGAATAATTTTTTTTTTTTTTTTTTTTTTTTTTTTGTTATTGTTAGATAATTTGAATTTTTGTTTTTTATTCATGTACTTAATGTGCTATTTTTTTCAGATATGGACAAACGTTTGGTACTTGTAAGAGATCGTTCTGTTGTTGGATGTTTACCTGGTGGTCATGATGTTTACAAAATTAAGAAAATAGCACTTCTGCCACTGAACACACAACATTTGCCTGATGTTGAATTTGAGGTTTGTATTGAATTTTGTTTGTTTCTGAAACACTTCATTATTTATTTTTTAAATCTGAATTCTAAAATTTCAACAGATGTTGATAATTATTTGTTTATCCTAACAGGTTTGTAAAAAACATCGTTTTAATCCAAAGAGAATGGATAAACCCTCAAATAGTCCAGATGTACAACAGAAAGCATTTCAAAAAACATGGAACACTCTAAAAACAGCCACTTCTCAAGTGAAATCAAGGAAAGTAAGTTCATTTCCCATGATAATTTACCCTTAAAGAGTTTAATTTTGTAATTGTTAGTATGACTTTATAAGTAACTGTGATAAATGCATGAATAGTGTGGTTTTTCAAAACTCTGAAAAACTAAACAACTTTATTCAGTATGTCAAAAAGTCAAATTGGCCCTTAACTTTATCTGGTAGCCATTTAAAACTTTTAAAAGGCAATTAATATATATTGTATTAAAAATCAAAATATTTATGAATTTGAAATGAAAATTATTGCTTTTATATATAGTTTATATTTTATTCTAAACATAACTTACAAGATTGTCTTAAATTTTTCATGTTAAATATTTCAAAACCTATGAACTATTTTATCATTTTATGGAAGTTTTGAAAAATTCTCTATACAAATTATTAGATTAATTTATTTCTCAAATTTGAATTGCAAATTTTCTAAAAACAAAACAAATTACACATATTTTTAAGACTGCCAATTTGATTTAGTTTTTCCCTTTATATGTCATGTTTGCACTTAAAAAAATCACTTATTCAACTCATTTATTATCTGTAAACAGTTAAAAGTTGTCATGAACTAATTACATTTTTATAGAGTTGCTTAAAGTATTGAATTTTAACTGTAAGTTTTGATTATTATGCTACTCTTTACTTGTATTACAAAACAGCTGCTGTGAACAAACAGTTTTATTCTGCACATCCCTGCTACTCATATATATACAAGAAGTAGCAGATGATGTGAAACATTTATCTGCTGATATTTTATGGTCAGTATAATGTATAGTGTCAAAATAAGTTCTTTCTGTAGGTCTTCCATTCACTCCTTTCATCTGCATCTTTCCTGACCAGTAATTTATTCATCCCAGTGCTTTTAAACCAAGTAGACTTAGGACCATGGAGTGTATATTACCAAATTTTGTCACTACAGGTATGCAGTGTAAATGTGTTGCATGTCTGCTTATTAGACATTAGCAACAAACAGGGTTTAATCTGTAACCTCTAATCAAACTTTTCTAGACTAACACTAATAATTTCCATCATTAACATTTCAGCTATATACATTAAAATGGTTATGGGGAAACTTTATTCTCATTTACTTTTTATTCACACATACTATTTATATTTTTATTATGTTGAAAACTTGTCAGAATAAGAATGTATGTTTAGTTCCTGAATTTGGATTATTCCAGCTAACATAAAATATCCTAGAATATGATTAGTTTGTAATATAAAGGACTTTATCTGGTAATTACATTTTCCAGTAAGTTGTAAGTAATTTGATTGTACATATACCATATTGGGTTTAATTTTAGTTAATAATTTATTTGTCTTTAATTACAGAGCTTCTAAAAAAAATCACACAATAGCCTATCAGTTTTAAATTAAGTTGTTCATTCATTTTGTTTTTAATAAGCTATAAATTTTTAATTTATAAAATAACCCTTATTAAAAAAATTGTTTGTCAAAATTTCCAAATTTTAAAGACAAATGGTCATATCTGTTTCTCTCTGGTTCATAGGCATAACTTACTAACGGCAAGGGGGCAACTCCCCCCCCCTTCCAAAAAATTCAAATATCACTAATTTGAAAATATTTTCCAGAGTAAGAAGCATTTCCTCCCCCCTTCCCCAATATAATATGCCAATTTATGCCAGTGCTCTGGTTTACATTTTGAACTAAAATAGTAATGTTATTGCAGTTTTATTCTTAATATAGTGAATATTTTATTTTCTATTCAAAAGGGTAATTCAAAAAGTAAACTGCTTTCCTTAATAATAATAATAATAATAAAGTAAAATAAAGTTGCATTGTACAAAGTATTAATTGATTTGGTATTGGCTATTCTATGAGAAAGGTGTTTATTTCTGTAAAATGTGTTAAAAGTTTGAAGTTCAGCATGAACCCTGTTTTTATACACTGCCATATCTAATATTTGTGTAACATTCTGTAAGTGCAGTCTATGACTGGTTTCTAATTTAAATTGTTGCAAAACACTTTTGTCTCAGTAACTTGCATATTATCATGCCTCCCCCCCCCCCTATCTATAAGTTGTTTTGTTTAGAAAAGCTAAAACACATGCTAATACACTGCACACACTCTTAATAATTTATTGATGCTAGTGAGAATAGTAGCCCTTGTTTTCTTCAAATAAATTCTCTTAATATAAATACATATATATCTTTTTTAAATACCTTATCTTTCGCTCTTGTTTTTTTAGACGATTTTTAAAGTTTTTTTTCATTAAATTATGTGCTGTAGTGTTTAATTTCTTATTATTTGTAATTATTACTTCTATACTAATTTCAAAGTCTTGTATTTTATTTATTTTTTTTTTAATTTTAGAAATTTTGTACAATGATTTAGTTCAAAATTTCCCTTTATTAACTTATTCAGGAAAGATGCTGATTATTTGGAAATAATTAATAGTGGCAGTTTGGTTATTTGAAATAAAAAAATTAAAGTAAAGTAATGATAACTGTACAAATGTTGAAAATTAACTGAATATTTCTAGTTTGTTAATTAATTTGATTTGTTTATACTACATCCATGATAATTCCCTTAAAATTAATGCAATTTTCTCTAACATTTAAATTTACATTTTAGTAGCTTTTTCAGATTATTATTTTTAAATTTCTTTTAAAATATTTATTTTTGTTCCCATAAATACGTATGAAAAGCAATTTCTGGATAATTTTGGGCATATTTTGGTTCTAACAATATTAATATCTGCAAATACAATACGTAAAATACACTTTTTTTTTTTTTAAAATTAAGGATTTGTTTTCCTTCAAATCGCTGATCCCTTGGGACCTCATCCCCATTTTTAAATTTTTGGACACATAAGAACTCACTTTGTGGCTTTGTATTATACTTTTTCTAATCATATACATATTTATTAATACATTATTTATTACATTTTATATTTATTTACATGTTATATTTATTTATTACATATACATATTTATTAAAAAACTGACTCAAAATATAGTTTTGTACGTTAAATATGCATTCATTTGTTCATGTATTTTTTATTATAGCAACCCAAAGAACAGAGGGATAGAGATAAACTTGAAAAGAAAATTATTGAGGTGATATTTTCTTGCCTTTTTCTATGGAATTTTATATTTTTCTAAAGTCTTTTATTCTTTTGTTAAAGCTGAATGTAAGAATATTTTATGTTTAGTTTCTCAGTTGTGTTTTGAAATGGGTTACTGTTACTATGCATTTTTCATTGATTGATGCGTAAACAAGATGTAAAAAGTTGTACACAATATCCTATTTGTTTTGGATATTTTGTCATTTATCTTAAAATCAAAACCCATTTAAATAAATTGTTACAATTCTTTGAAAATTTTTCTCAGCTAATTCATATGAAAATCATGGACATTACAACTATATTTATTTTTAAGTAGTTTTACTAGTATTGTCTCATACTTTGGTTGTCCCTGAAATTTTGAAAATTTCATTGTGAATCAGTTCATTAAAATTATGTATCTTATCCTTTGAAGCAGCTATTTTGAAAGCTAAGCTGAAAAGGTTATCATGATAACTGCTTCTATTTTTAACACATTTTTGAGTTGTTAATAATCTTGCCATTAATAATATGCTCTTAATAAATACACTGACACATTTTAATTAATTTTCATATAGTGTTATTGTCAATTCCTAAAAATTTTTGGTCTTACAGTCTGACCAGTGTACTTACTGTATTGAAATAAGTTTTAGTAGCATATCATCTCAGACATAAAAGGTGCACTTTATCAGTGCCTGATTATGACCAACAGGGGCCCGGGCATTGATGAATTTAGGGGCCCCATCTGTGAAATTTTTTTAATGTTTCATAAAATTTTGATATAAAAAAGAATATTTTGAACAACATTTGAAATCGGGGGGGTGGGGGTGGGGTGTCTTACGAGCCGGGGCCTTGGGCAAAGTCTCGATTTGCCCAAGGATATAATTGCGATAATAAGGCCCTGTGTTTTATTAATATTTTTTCAAGCAACAATCATTACAGCTATCATCTTACTTCTCTGAATTACATTGAAAAAAAAAATATTGAAAAGATATTAAATTTGCTGTCAGTGCCTAGTCATTGTAGTGTTTTCAGGGGAATAAATAGGTTGATAAATTAACAAAATGTATTTCACTGACCATTTTTTGTATCATTTGTATTGTATAATAAGATAAATTTTCATTTGTTAAATTTAAAGATACTTACCTCATATACCACCGGCATGCTATTATATTTTTTAAGATTGAAAAGGCTTCAGGAGAAAAGGAAATTCTTACAGGTTTACTAAAGTTCATATATAATAAGAATGGAACTGGAGGGAGTTATTAATAACAAAAAGGAAAAAATATTAGAAATACAAAAAAGAAAAAAAAAGTGCACTAATGGGTTAAATTTATGTTTAAAGAATTATTTTTAAAAATTTATTCCATTATTATAATATCATAAAATGTAAGATTTTACTTTTAAAATTAATGCTTAATAAATCATTTATTTATTTGTTGTAGGAATTAACAAGGATGTTTACTGATACTGATTCTTTTTACTATTCTTTGACTGGAGATATAACTAATTCTGTACAGCGGCAGTACTACAACTCCAAAGAAACCTCTTATGCGACATTGCCACTATGGAAAAAAATTGATGACCGTTTCTTTTGGAATAGACATATGCTGTCAGACTTAATAAATCTTGAAGTAAATGCATTCACTTTTTAAAATCTTATGATTGCATAATTTTCTTTACTTACAAAATATGTCTGCATATTAATTGCAAAATTGATTAAAAAAAATTTGTCTCAGGAGGCTTATACTACATTAAGTGTTTTAATGAGAGTTAATTTATAAATTTTTAACATAAATCCATTTGTACCTGATTATTTGAATTACATCAATGATGAAAATTATCCTTAAAAAACATCAATTTGTCAATACCATTCATTATACTTTCCCCCCCCCCCCTGCGAGTAGGCAAGATGTATAAAAGTTTGGTTTAATTTTAATTATGCAGTAAACTCTTTTTTAAATAAATGAACAGTTCGGGTTTTTAAGTCTTAAGCTTGTGTACATCCTACATTGAGAAGTAAAACATCTTAGAATTTAAAGGTCTTCTTGGGGGCTGTATGGAGGTCTTTAATGGAAAACTTCCATCACTCCATTAGAGTATCACTAGGGATAAAATCCTGGCAAACTCTGTATTATAACACTAACTTTTACTGAATCAAGAGCTAGCTACCCTTAATAAATTTATTTTAAAATCAAATGTAGATTTACACAATAGATTAGGTTTTATTATTTCCTGCAGAGAGTCGCCCTTTGCTAGTTTTGAGATTTATTATACAAGCCTTTCTCTTTTTACACTTTTTCATTTGCTACCATGTAGATTCTAATCTCTCATTCATTGCATGTATCATATTCTTCACCTTTAATCATAAAACACTTAAGACAAAGTTCTGTTTTATGCAATGTTTTCCTCTGTTTAAACCATGACTCATTTTACAATATGAGTGTACATATCTGTTATCTAAAGCTTGAATTAATTTTTTTGATTTTATATAGATGCATCCATTACATTTTCATGCTTAAAAAGTTTAGTAAGAAATGATCTTAATATTTGAATTTCTATTAATCGCCAGTTTGTTTGAATGAATGTGTTCATTTTGTAGAGTGAATTAGCAGACCCTTGGATCATACCAGTTATTCAAGGCTTTGTCCAAATTGAACAGTGTTGGATTGACACTATTGATGATGCTGACACTCTTAGTGCAGAGGGGTTGAGGTATTTTCCTCCCCCTGTTAACCCCCAGGACAGCCCTGGAAAGAACTACACTATGACTTTAATTTCTCGACGAAGCCGTCATCGTGCTGGTACCCGCTACAAACGTAGAGGCGTAGATGAATCTGGTAAATGTGCAAATTATGTGGAAACGGAACAAATATTTGAATATTCTTCTCACATTGTGTCATTTGTTCAAGTTAGAGGTTCAGTTCCTGTGTTTTGGAGTCAACCTGGCTATAAATATAGACCACCTCCTCAGCTGGACAAAGGTAATATGCTTGTTTAAAAATTTTGGATTTTCAAGGGATCTTCAGTAAAACTGTAGTACTCAGAAAAACTAAAGCAGTATCAATTAACCAAGGTTCCATAGACTATTTTAATAAGTTTATTTCATAATAAATTATTTTATTTTTGTTTTATGTTAAAT
Source organism: Cheiracanthium punctorium (assembly GCA_038373885.1). Classification (NCBI taxonomy): domain Eukaryota; kingdom Metazoa; phylum Arthropoda; class Arachnida; order Araneae; family Cheiracanthiidae; genus Cheiracanthium; species Cheiracanthium punctorium. The sequence goes on from JAWZYV010007093.1 coordinate 333,788, forward strand.
TCGAAATAAAAGTAGGATTAATTGTAGAATCTAATTTGTTATGCTTTTCAAAATAAAGTGAGTTAAAGTTCATTTGGTTAAAGTCAGTTTTTGGATAACTAGTTCTATTGTATTATTACTTAAAACAAGTATTTATGTCTTTCAATAGTAAATTTTTATTTTATTTGAATTCAAACAAATTGATAGCTAAATCTTATTGCAAATTCTTTTTATTTTTTTAATTGAAGAGATTTGTTAACTTGTACAATTTAATTTGTTTAAAAAACTAAATTACCTTTTACTCTATACCCATATGTATTGTAATCCCACCCCCCCAGTTCTCTCCTATAGATCAAATTTAATTATAAAATTCTTATTTTTCACTTTAAATGCATATGATAAGATTTCTAAAATGTCACTTGCGATAGCTGCAAATTAACACCCAGTTTTCAGAATCACCTTATTGCAACTTTCATAAAGTTTTAGAAAAGATAAAGATTAATTTGTGTTATCTTATGCAACTATAACAGGTCAGATTCTTCTTAAAATGTGCAACATTTCATTTCTATTTCTAAGAGCTTCAAAGTACAAGTTTTTTCATCGATAAAGATTCCATAGAATAAAAGTTCCTTAAAAAACTGTTTAAGTTTTGTCCAAAATCTTTGTTAAATTTGCACAGTATGCCATCTTTCCACACTATGCAATAAACAAATTCTTACATTAAGAATTTTAGAATTCTATTGTCAAAATATTTGTTTTTTTATAATAGTTGATACAAATCTGTTACCTTTTTTTGAGCATATCTTAGTTTGTATCCAAATAAGTGTGTCTATAAGACTATGTTGAAATAATTTACTATGTGGATGATGATGGTCTGTTAAAAATACTTATGTTTTTGTAATTAAAAAAAAAAAACACTTTTTACTTAAAAAGGAGTACTTAGTATTTTTTCTAAACTTTTTTAAAAATCCATGTAAATTCATTATATTCAATTTATAAATTCCAGGTTTTCCTGTATTTAATTTTTTTCTTCCAAACTTCATTAGAGTGGGAAGGCACATAAAAGAAGCATAAACACCCCAAATAAAAAAAAAGTAGTTAAAAAATAAGGAAACGAATGAATAATAACAGAGAAATGGAACTGGTTGTTTTTCACAACAAGTGAACTTTTGTTATTCTAGTGTATGGAAGTTTTTATGCTTCTGTTTGTTCAGCAGCTGTTATTTTTAACTGATAAGTTAAAGAAAAAGAAGAACCAGTTTATATCCTGATTCATTTTCAGGTTTTTATCCAGACTTCATTTTCAGGTTATGGTGTTTGAATTCCTAAAAGACTTTAGCTGATTCAGATTTACTTTCTTAATTTTGCTTTGCAATCTTTAATTACATTTTTCATATTTTGAATGAATATTCAACTTAAAATAGTTTGTGTTTTCTCTATTGATATGAAATTTCTATACAAAATTTCATATCAATAGAGATATGAAATTTCTCCTGTACAAAAATGTGTCATTAAAAATATGAAATCTTTGCAACTTTTTTTTTTTTCCCCATATAGGTGAAGAGGAAACTCAAATTGCCTTTGAAAAGCATTTTGCTGAAGAATTAAGTATATATAAATCACAAGTGATAGTTAATTTAATGGAACAAAGTGGGAAAGAAAAAATTATCAATGATGCCTATTTAAATCACATATTAGAATTCAGCTGTCCTGATCTAATTTATGTCAGCTTCGATTTCCATGAATACTGGTTAGTTCAATTTAGCTTTCTTACATTTGCTTCAATTTTTGTGTTCTGTAATTTAAAATGTGAGTAAAAGTATTTGTTTTACTGTACTATAACTTGCCTTAATGTGCAGGGATGTGCCAGCTGCTCCAAATGCTCCAAATCAATGAGGATGCTCCAATCTGCTACAAAAAGATCATTTTTGGACATTTTTGCTCCAAATTCACGAAAAGTGTTATTTGAAATTTTTCCATGTGCTAAAAACGCTTTTAATCTCCCAAATTTGTATAAAAAATTTCATTGCACATTCTAAGCATTCTAATTTCAATCTTTTATCCATCAATCTTAAAAGCGGAAATTTTTCATTTGACATTCCTTTGTAATCTCTAATACTTGAAGAATAAAAATTGGCCCGTATTTTAAATTTAATAATTTTATTTAAGTTGATGAAATTTTTAATTTTTTTAAAGCTACTGGCAATAGTTATAACGTTTAGTAAATATTAGGTATTGTTTATTATTTAAAATAGATATTTAGTATAACACTGTATAAAATAACTGAACTTTTTAATAATTATTTTTTGAAACTTCTGACACACCCTTGTAGAAATAAAATTTGAAATTATATAAGCAATGTCAAATTGAATTAAAAATCTTTTGTTTGCGAGACTTATACCTAGATTCACCACTTCTAGCTAAAACTGGTCATATCATGGAATTTTTAATTTAAATTGGGGGGAGAAAAAAAAAAGATAGTGTAGATGTGAATACAGGGGCGTAGCCAAGGGGGGGGGTTTAGGGGGGTCATAACCCCCTCCCCCCCTATGAGGAATTTTTTCCCATACAAAATGTATATTCTTCACTACATTGTCACACACAGGTATACATATATATGAGTTGTAGTAGTCGTAACCCCCCCCCCCCCCCATGAAAAATTTCTGGCTACGCCCCTGTGTGAATATGATGTATTTTTATGTAAGAATTGTCAGGGCATGTGTAGTTTTTGTTGCTAAGTGTTTTAAGAACCTCCTTAATTTTCATTTTTCAGATTAGCATTCTTAAATGACTTCTCCCTTCCCTTGAAAAGTAAATTTTGTGTTCCAAAATTGCGTTTCTTGTGCTCCATAAGTGACTTTTTTGTGTTCCCAATTGCTCCAGAAATCTGTTTTTCTTGCTCCAAACTGCTCCAAAAATGTGTTTTTTCTTGCTCCACAAATTGCTCCAAAATTTAATTTCTACTGGCACATGCCTGAATGTGCATAAAAATTGATTCATTAATATACTAAAAGTAAAACATGTTTGCGTTTTTTGTGCTATGACAAAAATGATCAAAAAGTTACAATGTGTTTTGATAGTTTATTAGTTTGCATTTGAGAATTTCATGTTTAGCAAGTATTTAATAATTATTTAGGTGTGTAATTTGTATTTCTATTAGAAATTGCAAAATTTATCTGTATGTGCATTTTTTCTTTTAGTCGTGGAATGAAATTTGAAAATGTGTCTGTTCTTATAGAAAGCATTCAAGATGTTGTACGTGATATGAGATATTGTTGGTAAGTTCTCCCCACCTCAACATAATCTTATTTGATATCTTAATCAAGGGGTCATTCCATGGTGACTGGCATTACAATTTTACTACATTTGTAACCTTTGAAATTCACCAGTGGCTTGAAATATATATATTTATTTATTTAAAATTGATCAAGTTTATCATAAATAAGTACTATACTGTTATCCATTCTCAATATAAAAAATCTTTTTTTCTTTTTTTAAATAAAGGGAAATCAAAAAATGTGACTGATGTTACACAGGTGTGCACTACACAAAATATTCTACAATTTATAGATGACAAGATTGAAATCTTATCACCATGTTAGCTCACTTGAAATATGTACACATCTGACTTTATATAAGAAAGGGGTGAAGTAATTGGATAACCCTCATAAATTACATACTGAAACAGAATACTATTTTACTGCTGTAATGTGTGACATTATTAAGTCAGCACATGTATGCAACATGCACATAATTTTAGTAATGCACATTTTCTCAGATTGAATGATATGCATATGCAACAGTTGATTTTGTTTTAAACACAGTTGTAACTTAGAAAAATAACTAAAAAATTCTTCCTGTTAAATATTTATTGAACTAAATTTTAATCTTATTAGGAGAAGTAAGAAAGTTTTATGTAAGTTTCAATTACAATTTCTGCATACAATCTTCAAATATTTTTTAAAAATGAAATATAATTTTTTCTTTACTTTTCAAAATGTTTATGTGCACACTTATGGAAAATTTTTCTTAAGTGAAAATATTCAGTATTGCTTTTAATATCAAATCAGGGTTTACAATTAACAACTTATCTTCTTTCATTTGTATGTTAGGGGGGGCCTGAAAGTAATATTGTTTTTACCGTATTCCCCCGCATTAGGCGGCATGCTGGAAAATACGAGGAAGACCAGGTTTTTGATTATCACTGTCTGGTCTATCCCGGCATGCCGGAAAAACCGAGGATCATCGAAAAGAGAAGAAAATAAAGAATAATTAACAAATGACAAGGAGTGGACAGTGCATGACAGCATTTGTACTCATTTTTTTACATTACTTCTTTACTACTTGCTGAGTTATACTCCAGTGAAGGAAAAATATGTTTCATACTACTTCACATAAATATATTTCCGACACTGAATTTTAACACTTAATATCGCTGCTAAAGATATTATGAAAGGGAATGATATCATAAAACAAAATGGACTTTTAAATAATAATACAAATTGCAATAATTATGTAAGTAATAAATAAATAGGTGCTTACCTTTTGATGTTTATCTGACCTTAATTTGGCTTTATGTGATGCTTAAATGAAGGAAAGAAACGTAAATCTACAACTTTATTTAATAAGAAAAAACAAGATTAATGGAAGGCCTATTCAGGCATCATCATCACTAGAGGATTCATCATTCTCTGGATCAGTTAATCCAGATTTCTTTTCGACATCATCGAAGCTATTATTCGGATTTTTTAAAATCATTTCTTGAAGGCGACTATTCAAACTCTCTACGCTCCTTTCTATATATAAACCACATCCTGTGAAAGATTGTTTAATTAAATCTCCTGAAACCTGTTCCCAGGCAATTGTCACCCACTGGGTGATCTTAAGGTAAGAAGCAGATCGACGTTTGCCAGACTTTGAGAATTCCTGCTCTCCATTTTTTAGCCACTCACTCCATAATTTCCTCATTTCACTTTTAAAAGCCTTGTTCCAATGAATATCCGCTGGCTGTAGAAGGGGCGTCAAACCTCCAGGAATTATAACAAGTTCAGTTTTATAATGTTGTCTGAAACTAGATTTGATGGTTTTTTTAAAATGGGGTTTTGCACTATCCATGATTAAAATGGATTTCGGCTAAAAGAAGAACTAGGGCGAATACCCCAAACTTTCTGCTTGTAAGTGTTCATTAAGTCGCTATTCATTGATCTTTTCATAGATACAGTGACAGCAACATCTTTTGGAAATCTGCCTTTGGAACATTTTTTAAACTTTTAAAAATTATCATCGGTTTCAATTTTGTTCCATCGGCCATCGCACTCAGTACGACTGTGTATCGAAGATTTTCTTTTCCTGTAGTTTTGCTGAGAACGGATTTCACACCTTTAAAATCATAAGTCTTTTGTTGAGGGAGATCAAACCATAGCGGTGTCTCGTCCATATTGCCGATGCAACTTGTATTTATACCCCATGCAAAAACCCGTAACCGGTTAAAAATTTGTGACACAGCATTTTACTTTATATCTCTATGAATTTTAAATATGGGTCTTAAAAATAATGATATCAAATTTTGAGTGACGCCCTGCTGGGAATTTTAAAGATTTGTTTTTAAATTCCATTACAGTTACTTTCGTTTTATTTTCTAAAGAAGATTTACGCATTTAAGCAATGTTTTTAATTATGAAATACAATGTCAAATATATCACACTTTCACTGAGTCTATATAATGTATTCAAATGAATTTATTTCAATAATTTATCTTTTGCGTCACGCTATTCAAAATGGCAAGCCAAATTTTCATATACATTGCACTTAGTTTGGTTACTATGACACTAACTAAATATTTACGTAAATTTTACTTGCCCTTTTGGATAGCGTGACGCAAAAGATAAATTAAATTATTGAAATAAATTCATTTGAATACATTATATAGACTCAGTGAAAGTGTGATATATTTGACATTGTATTTCATAATTAAAAACATTGCTTAAATGCGTAAATCTTCTTTAGAAAATAAAACGAAAGTAACTGTAATGGAATTTAAAAACAAATCTTTAAAATTCCCAGCAGGGCGTCACTCAAAATTTGATATCATTATTTTTAAGACCCATATTTAAAATTCATAGAGCTATAAAGTAAAATGCTGCATCACAAATTTTTAACCAGTTAAGGGTTTTTGCATGGGGATATCATTACTTTTTAAGGGTATGGTCAGAAGATAATAAATTAGTTTCAAGGGCGAATTTCGGAAGTTTGCTTGACACTAAGTTATGTAAATAAATATACAAACCTGTTTTCATGCAGTATCAGAGTATTTGATTAAAAAAGTCACAGCAAGTTCTTTTGTAACATGTAACAGAAAATTGACATATTTTTGTTAGAATTTTATAATAAGAGACATAATACTGATTATAATCAATAATTTTTTGAGTAATTTTCTATTTATAATTTGGGTCGAGTACAGATTAGTATCCCTGCCACCATCTTTGATTTTATTTCATAAATTTGCATTCAGTTTAATGCTAAACATAAGTTAACTTTTTTACTATAATTATATAACTATTGGGCCCCATCAGTGGCCGAGCGCATAGCGCTCTGAACTGGGAGACGGAAGGTGCCTGGTTCGAAACCAGGTTGCGTCCGCCGACCTAATCGTTCGGAGTTTTCCGTGGTTTCCTCCAAAACAGCGTAAATACGGGTTAGGACCCCTTAGAAAGACCCCCCACGGAGGACACCCCATGTCTCGGCTTAGAGCCTACGTGTAGCTATAATCGGCCGTAATTCTAGAATAACAACAACAATATATAACTATTGGTTCTATTGTTTTAATGCATTGTGATTCATTAATTTGCATTCAGTTTAACGATAACCGTAAGTTAAGTTTCGTTAAAATTATTAATTTAATAATCTCGTTCTTAATTAATGATAATCTAGTTACTCGTTTTATTATTTTAATGCAATGTTTGCTTTCAGTTTAAAGCTATCTCTAAGTTAAAATTTTAACTATATTATGATACACTAATTTTTTAACTAAGTTAATGATACATCTCAAAATTGTTAATTAAATTAATTAATGACTATAATCATTAATAAAATAGAAAATTACTCAAAAAATTATTGTTTATAATTGGTTTTATGTCGCTTTTTAGAAAACTAACTTCGTACTATGTTTGTTTCTTATCAGTTGATAATTTCATTTTTTTAGAGAACATTTAGATGAACTACCAGTTTAAGAATAAGGGTCTTGCGCGGTTGACTTTCTTAGTGCTTCTGAAGCATATTTATGTTACATCGTGAGAAAAACCGTCCAAAACTCCGAATTTTTAGATTATCAGCCATCCGGTAGACCAGAACCTTGGACATTTATATACTTCAGTTATCTACCATCTTCAGTATCTTATCAACTCGGCTCGGGTGGGCACAACATCTTGTTTTAGATGCCATCTCCGGCCTTTAAATGTCTAATACAAAATATAGTGCATGTATAAATTTAGATTAATTAATCAAATTTCTATCTGAAAAGTATTGAACAAAATTTTAAATCTGGTATTTAAAGGAATACAAAATAAAAGTGAGAAAAACCTAAGATTTGGAAAAAATATTGGTTTTAAAATTATAATTCAATAATTTCAATAAATTTTATATATACATGAAGAGTAAAAGAATTATTATTAAAACTAGTTAGTATGTAAAACTACTATTTATTTTCCTTTGAATACTAAATAATTATTATTAATTAATTATGTGAGCTTTCTGAAGAGAAAAAAAAATTCATTGAAATATTAATTACATATTGAATTTTCCAAATAGAATTAATAATATTAGAAAAATAAAGACTTAATTTAATTAGAAATGGCTATCAAAATACTAGGGAAACGAAGTACTTAAAGAAAAAGTTAGGAAGGAGTTTTACCAAAAAATACTTAAATTAATTATTTTTTCAATTCAAAGTCTTAACTATTTTTAATTATTAATTATAGCAAAATAAATTACAGAAAAAATAAGTAAAGTATATAATAATCTGTTATTATTTTTCAAAATGAAATAAAACAAAAACGACAGTAACACAAAGCCCATCTCGCAAAAGTGCAACATCGGGTACAGAACCTAAGTTACCTGGTCAGAACGCGGAAGCGCATCCTACCAGCTGTCTACGACCAAACTGGTTTAGGATATAAGGTAACTTGTACAAATCTTGTCACGGATCTACAGCACTGTATTCCTACTCCCTGCCTTGTTTACCGCCTTTGAAACAAGATCATTTTCCGTATTTCCTTACGCGGGTTAAATAGTTCCCTCTTTGAACTGGATTAAATAAAAAAAACAAGTTTTCCTAGCTTAACCGGCGACGTCACTTATCGAATTTGGCACCGATTAAAATCATATATTAATTGTAAAAAATTTGTTAGAGCGGATTCCGAGATCCAGAAGAGAACTTTTAAAAATAGAAAAGTTAGCTGTATATATAAGTGCCGCAAAGTTTTACGGTTGGTTGGTTGGGGCTAGCTGCGTCACTCGTAGAACTGCCGTTCTACACGATCTTTAATGCTACGGTCGAAAATTCATAAAATTTTTCACACAGTTTATTCACATTATCAGGAACCTTTTGGCCGATACTTGTCACAGATCTGCTGACAATATTATGTCTATGAAGGAACCTCTCGAGCCAATAGTTAGACGCTTTGAAATCAGTAGCTTCAAACTCCTCATTTTCCTTTTCTGTTCTGAAAATTTGTTCAGCTTATGCCTTGATTTCAAACGTAGTGACGGCTCGACCTGATTTTCTTTCTTCTTGTATCCATTTTACTAAAGTATTTTCCATTGTTCGTTGTCCGACGGAATGTTATGCCTCTTGCATATTTCTACATCTTGTCCTATAGCATTTGCCAATTTTTGTCCTTGTTTGTTCCAATCTTGAACACAACAACGAGGAATACAAAAAAATTTAGCAGTTGCAGAGATATTTCCATTCAGCTCGTCCAGCTTTGCTAGAGCTTGTAATTTAAAAGCTATTGTATAGCTTCGGGAGCGCACTTGTTTACTTCCCTCCATTTCCAGAGTTAGAATAATACTAAAGACGGACAAAGTTTTCTAAATGCAGTGAGGTAAATAGAGATCTGCTTTTCCCTTCTCGGCAAGCGAAAATATGCGGTTGACCTTTGAACTAACTGTCCATCCCTTCTCTATGGTCCAATCAGAATGTGATTCTGTGCCAGCCAGGTGAATATCGAAGATTTGTGTTCTTACTTCGACAGGTGCAATCCGCTTCACAGTTATGTACAATTGTCTGGAGGAGTAATTTCGAAAGACAATTATTCTTCACACTAATCCATTTTAACAGATTTTGACTGGAACTTTTATGAAAAATGTGGGAGGGGAAATGTACTCATCGTCATGCTTACAATAACAATACCTCATATATTCCGGCATGCCGGTAAATACGAATTTTTCCGGCATGCTGGTGTTCCTCGATTTTTTACGGCATGCCGGCTGTTGCGGGGGAATATGGTAAGTATGTCAATATTTCACATATCCAAAACTGCAGATGCTAATAATAAAAAGTATGGAATGTACGTGAAGTTTGTAATGTAAGTGCTCAATCAGAGAGGATTTTGTAAATTTAAATTTGTAATCCTCTCTTTTTGTAAATCCTCTCTTATCAAAAATTCATAACCCATGAGGTTTAAGGGGCCAAAATGTTCTTTCCACATATACCTCTATGCCCCCCCCCCCAAAGAAAAAGGGTATGAATAAATTTTTTGCTTTAAAATATGTAAAATGTAACAAATATAAATCCATTGTTTTGGAAAGAAAAATGTTCTTATCTACAAAGATCTTGTTTTAAAATGTAACAAATATAAATCCATTGTTCAAGCACAAATTATTTGTAATCAAAAACTTATAAAATATTTATTTCTTTGAATTTAATGTAAAATAAAGACATTAAATTTACATTACTTGTCACTAATAATGTTGTTTTGAAATGACTTTCAGGATTGATAGTGAGGGTCTTATATGTGATCAGCGTGGTGTCTTTCGTGTCAATTGTGTTGATTGTTTGGATCGTACCAATATTGTCCAGACCGCTTTAGCAAAAACTGTTATGGACATCCAGGTTGCTATAAATTTTTTTATAAGTTATGTTCTAAGTAATTTCAAAAGTTGAGATTGACTGAAAAATTTGAGTTATTGCTTTGCTACTCCTGTCCTTATTTTTAATAATGTGAAAATTTAAACATTGATGACATTTTATCATTTTATAAGTGAAAATGAATTTACATATTTGTGTAAATTTGAATTCTAATATTTTGTTGCTTTTTTATGTTAATAGAGTTTCACCAATGGGAAGTTTACTTTTAAGACAGTTTAATTATTTTATAATAGTTTTGTTATATTTGGCATAATTTCTTTTAATTTAATTTAAGAAGTTCATCTTAATTTAGATAAAGTACTGTTGTGCTTGAAAATAAGATTAGTAAATATAAATTGCATTAAGATATTAATTGATGATTACTAAAGTAAAAGGTTATCTAATTCAATGTTGAGCTAATAAACAAAGGTTGTATAAATTTTTAATAATAATGATAGACTGTTATTTTTACTTTGCCTGTAATCACAAAATTTGTTTTAAAATAGTTTTTTTTTTTATCACCAAGTATAAATTATTAATAAAATTAATGTGCACACATGTAAAAAATAATTTCAAAATATTATTTAAAATATTTTAAGGTAAAATTAATTTAAAGCTTAAATGACGAACACTTAAAATTTAAACTTGTATTAATATATATATATAATTTCAATCAAAATAATCTGTATTTCTATTTTTTTTTTAATAGAACCCTTTAAACAAACTGTTTTTAATTTTTTTCAATAGACCCCTTTCTGTTAGGGGTCTGCCCAGACTTTTCAGATAGTCCTGTTTTTATGAAATTTTTAAAAATTTACTTATAATTTTGTAAATCTGAAATTAGTGTTCAATCAGATTTTTCTAGCCAGGGTCCTGTTTTTATGAATTTGTGAATAAATGAGTCGTGTTTTTGTGAATTATTATAAAAAATATATATTATAGAAATTTGAATTTAGTATTAAATTAAAGTTTCATTTCAATACATTTTATTGAAAGTCCTATTTTAAAAAACTGTAAACTGTTGAAAAATTGTTTGCGCATCAGTTAATGTTGGGAAAATTTGTTTTATTTGAAAATATTAAATTTTATAAACATATATTTGTGAAAGGGCAGCGTTTCACCATAGGAAGAATTTTGTGGAAGGTCCATTTTTCAAATGAAAAATATTGTGAAGGGTCCATTTTTAAGATAAAATATTTTATAAAGGGTCTGTTTTTATGATAAAATATTGTGTGAAGGGTACATTAATGGACCCAAATTTCTTCTAAACAGACCCCTGGTTTGATTCTGCCATTGCATTATTACTAGCATAATTAGAAGCATTCATTATTTTCTACAATAGCATTTTTTATTTCAATATTTTTATATTATATAAAAATTTATATTATATGAAAAATAATATTTAAATTTATATTTATGGCTTGCACTGAACTTTGTATTTATAGTAAATTTTTATTTTATGTATAGTTTTTATTTTTGTTTTATTAATTATCTTCTAGTTCAACAAATTGGGTTTGTTACCTCCTGAAGGAGTATTACCTGCAGGATGTCGCAGAATATTTCAAATGTTATGGGCAAACAATGGAGATATTATTAGTCGCCAGTATGCTGGAACAGTTGCTTTAAAAGTAAGATTTCAAAGTCTGTTATAAATAATAGATTGATCTTAATGTTTAATAAATGTACTTATCTACTTATTTTTAAAGAGAAAAAAAAAAACACTAGTTTAGTAATCTAGAAAATTGTGAACTTTTATCATAGGATATAATTAAGCAAATGATCATTTTAAAGGTAAGCAATCAGGATTAACCTTTCAGTGTAACTTTTACTTCCGATTGCTGATTGGTTCAGAACTTGTTTGATTAATTTATAAATTTTCTTGACTTGGTACTTGTGTTGTGACATCTTTATAAATATTAACATTTATAATCTAGGATTGAAATCATTCAAGTTGTTATATGCAGAAAACAGGCAGACTGTTGTGTTTAACTTATACTTATTTTAATTCAAATTACAGTCAACTCCTGATTTTGCGACCCTTCCTGATTTAACGACCCTCGGATGAAGTCTTGGCCATTTTGTAATACCTTTTATAAACTTTCAATTTAACAGCCATTTAATTTAACATCCTACTTGCCAAGGTCCCATGAAGGTCATTAAATCGTGAGTTGACTATATAATATTTTGTTACAGTTGAAAAAAACACATCCACATTAATCATTTAAAAGCAAAAAGTCAAATTTTGTAAAACAAAATGCCAAATGAACTTTATTGGCAGGAATTTTACACTAAGCGACCAAACAACAAAGTCAGGGTTTTACAACAGACCAAGTCTAATTGGGTGATAAAGGGATATTGGACAAATTTTAGATAGATAATGTTCTATCAATTTTTCAAGTACATTAGGCAATTTGGAGTGTTTAGGCTGATTAATTATTTTATTTTTTACCAGCTATGCGAAAAATTCCATAGCTGGGGATTGAACCCAGGACAACCGCTTAATGTGCGGGTGCTCTACCATTGAGCTACTCTGGGACAAATCAAAGTTGAAATTTCTCGTATTAGAACTGCAGAAGATGGAAAAGGGCAAAGGTTCTAATGCAAGAAATTTCATCTGGTAATCGTCCTAGAGTAGCTCAGCGGTAGAGCAGCCGCACATTAAGTGGCAGTCCTGGGTCAATCCGTCCATAGTTGGTAAAAAGTAAAAAATTAATCAGCCTAAACACTCCAACTTGCCTTATAGATATTGCTATTTGTGTATATTTTTGTGGTGTAATTCTGAAGATATCTTAACTTTTATTGATTATCTTCTTAAAAATAAATGTTGAAGTATACAACAAAGAAAATTATTATTAAAAAAACTGAGAGAGAGACCCTGGATTAAAATTAAAGATTAATTTCTGAGTTGAAAAATTAAGGAAACTCTGACTAAGTAATTGTAGAAAATACTCATTTCAACCCTTTTTTTAATATAAATATTTTAATTAATTAAGAGAAAAAAAACCTTCCTGTATATAATAGTTACCTTCAGCAGAGTGGTATTGTAGTTATTTTTTTTCAATACTGAATTCTTTGATTGTTAGTTAGTGTGATTGCTTAAAAATAAATAAATTGAAATGTTTATTGCAAATTGTTGTTAATCTTTAGAAGACAGTTACTATTTATTATTGATATTCATTATTTATCACAAAACTTTGTATTTTTTATAAAATTCTTGGATGCTGCTTTTTAATGTTCTGTATTCTATATTGTAAATAACTGATTTTTTATTCCTAAAATTGGAAATCTGATGAAGAGGAGTTTTTATTGATAACAAATTTAACTAGTATTAGAATTGGATAAATATAAATTTAAATTTTCCAGCTATCAAATGATGCAAATTTACTCTTTCTCTCTTTTTTTTTCTTTCTCCTTTAAATATTTAGGGAGATTACACTCGTACTGGTGAACGTAGAATTGCTGGAATGATGAAGGATGGCTATCATTCTGCTAACAGGTTATGTATATTCTGTGTTTATTTACAACATTTTGGTAAAAAAGCTTTTAATTTATATATAACCTTAATTAGTATTAAATAATGTCTGTAAAAGTGTCAATATTGGTGTAAATAAAGGTGAAGTATACTTAGAATATGCCTGACAAAGATTTTATTTCCTTCACATATGTGACTACAAATCTTAATTGACCCAGAACATGAATCAATACTTCAGAACATGGATCAGTTGTATAGAAATCAGCTGAGGCTCTAAAGCTCTCAAAACAGTCTAAAAAAAATCCTATGCCAGATGGCTTTCATTTGTGCAAGTGGCTAATGCAAGTGCACATGTCCAGCTTTGGTTGATGTGCTGGGCATACATCAAATAATGTCCTTTCTGAAAATGACATCACACATGTGAAGGAAATAAATTAATTCAAGTGATTCAGGAAAATTCACAGTATTTTGAAAGTGCCCATAAGTTAATGTTTTATTTGTTGTACTTATGTGTTTTCAATTTCCAAGTCTAAAAACTGTAGAAATGAGTTCAGTTTCATTTTATTATTGAATTTAACAACTTAAGTGGTGACAATGAGCTCTGTTACTAAGGAAACTAGTAATGTTAAAAATTAAATATGAAATTATTTATTTTAAACGGACAAAAATCAAATAAGAATTATTTTTCTATCAAAAGATTGCTTTTTTTCATTTTCATATGAAATACAGACTTACATGCACACTTGCATTAGTCACCTTTTTTAATTACAATCCTCTGGTTTTGTTTATTAGATTGGTTTGAGAGTTTTAGCTCTATAGAAGATTCCTATCCTTAAGTATTGATCTATAGTTTTCCCCTTATCAGATGTAGCATAGCATTTTGTATTTTTACTTTATATTTACCATGGTTACAATAGAAACAACATATTCATTGCCACTTAATGTTAAATTCAATTATTAAATGAAAAAAAAAAAGTCCAGGTTGTCTGTTCTGTTGAAACTATGGCAGGATATATATTAACATAGAATTGCGAATCGTTTAATTAGTTGTAAGGTGCCCATTAAAAAGTGATGAATATAAAAAACATTTTTAATTTCAAATTCACAAAATATTTTGAATGTGGTATATTTTAATTTAATCTATGATATTGTAACAAATTTCCCTTTTTTTAAAATACATGTAATCTAATTACAAGCCTTGGTAATCATTTGGCCTCATCAAAATTTACAATATTTTTGGAAAAATCTATTCAAAATTTTACGAATTTTCAACGTTGATTGTTTGAGTACAACCAGTATCACATTGCCGAATAATATTTATTTTTATCACATTCATGCTTTCACCAGAATGCCAAATTTCATTTGCAAGTGAAGGCTTAAATTGTCAAACTAAAACAATTAAAAAACGGAAATGCTTAATTTGTTAATCCTTGTGGGAGGCAAAGAGGAAATTTTCTAATGCTTAAAATTCCAACAAACATGCTCACGAAGAAATTACACTTGTTTTCAAAATGCATATTCCTGTTATCAGAATTGAATACTCATGAAAACATTCTGAATCTCTCTGGGAGTGTGTATTTGAAAGATTTCATTTCAATGAAACATGAAAAGGAAACCATTTGATTTGTGGAAAAAAGTTAAACTGAGTAATCTCGAGAAGCTATTTCAAGCAAACCTTTATCACAATTTCCCCTCCAAAGCTTGATAACCACTGACATCAAAATGAAGTCATTTTCACTTATTATACCCAAATTCGTGTTACTCAAATTATTAAATCTTTTACTCTCATTATTTAAAAAATGTGAAAATAGCAAAACATCTTTAAAAATTGGAGAATGGGTGGATTTTTCAGCTCTTCAGAGTAGAGTTTTTTTTTTTTTAAGCATATTTGTGCAAAATTTCAAGCCGATCAGTCCAAAGGTGTAGATTTGTATGCAACATGGACAAAAAAAAAGAACAGATTTTTGTTTTTATTACTTCCTTGTACAGAGTATAAGGAAGTAATGTGCTCTCGACAAAAAACCAATTTTGATTTTTTTAAATTTACTTTTAAGAATTTTTTCAATGCATCTCATCGTATGCTAGCATGCACGTTCATATAAATGTGTCTGCATCTCATTTTGACCAGTTTTTCCATGCCGTCTGTACGTATGTATGTAATTCGCATATCTCAAAAATTATTGGTCATAGAATGTTAAAACTTTATAATTAGGATTGTAACACCTAGTTGTGCACCTCCCTTTTCGGTCTCATTCGACTCGATAGTTTATCTACAGGGCCGCCCAAAAAATTCTAAATACATTATGCTTTATGAGCTGAAATTCATTTCTACAGCAGCCCTGTAGATAAACTATCCAGTCGAATGGGACCGAAATGGAAGGGGCACAACTAGATGTTACTACAATCCTAAATATAAAATTTCAACATTCTACGACCAGCAGTTTTTGAAATATGCAAGTTACATACATGCGTACATAGAGACAGCATGTAAAAGCTGGTCAAAATAGACTCGCTGTTTGGTCAAAATGAGTTGCAGATGCATTTATATGAACATGCATGCTAGCGTATGGTGAGATGCATCGAAAAAATTCTTAAAAGTAAATTTAGAAATAATCAAAATCGGTTATTTATCGAAATTTGGCCCACGAAATTTTTTGGGATCACACACACATTACTTCCTTATACTCCGTAAAAGGAAGTGGAAAGTGTCTTTATCATTTATAGTATTACAGGAACACTCAAAAGATTTTCAATACATTACGATCAGTGGCAATTTTAGGGACATTCATCCATTTCAAGCACAATACCATTTTACCATATAGTTAGGTATTGGTCCGGCCACGGTCACGTGCCTCCTCAAGAATTATGCCAAAAGTCCCCAAGCTTGGCAACTTTTGGTGTATGTGTGTATGTATTTAACTCTCAAATCTCAAAAACTATTAGTCATAGAATGTTGAAATTTCATATATAAGATTGTTGTAACATCTAGTTGTGCATCTCTATTTTTGGTTCCAAATCTACTGGAGAGTTAATTTATAGGACAACCCAAAAGAATTTCAATACATTAATGTCTATGGATATCTTCAATCATTGTTTGGTCCATGCCCAAAATATCGCCATTTGTCATTGTCCTTGGCGAGTTTTGGCAAAATATCGCCAAATTTGGCAATAGTCAGTCATTGTTTGGTGCATGCCTAAAATCTCGCCATTTGTCGTCGACCTTGGCAAGTTTTTCCCAAAATATCGCCAAATTCGGTGCCAAAAATTATTTTGTATTTTGCATAACTCTAAAACTTTTACCCATAGAATTTTGAAATTTTGTATTTAGAACTATTGTAACATCTAAATATGCATCTCTTTTTGGATTGCAATCGTCTGGTTACTTTATTTACAGGGTCAGCCAAATGACTTAAAATAGATTAAGGTGTATGCATACAATAAATTCATTGAAAGTCTGTGGTCAATGGCTACTTTGGCTATCCCCAAAATCTCGCAAACTATCTTAAGCTTGTTGGCTTTTGGTGAAATATCACCAAATTAAGTGTCAGAAGGAAATCTTTCAAATTGAACGCAGCTTGACGATATCAGAACTATTTGACTAGAAATTGCTAAACATTACTATTACTGCAGTATTTAATCTCTTTCTAACAAAATAAGTGTAGATGAAGTGGGCTGAAAATACTTTTGATTTAATAGACGTACAAGGAAGTCGTGTTGTCCACATCAGATTTTTAGATGGGACGATCATTTATGGACATAATTTGTAGCATTTTTTGAGAAAGTTGTAAGTTTAGTTTGCTGAGTAGTATTATGTTTTTTATTTTTAGTTCTCCTTTTTTCTATTATGTAATAAGATTTTTTAGAAGAAAAGCAAAAAAGTGATTGTGGATTGAGTAGTGTTTCACAATGTATGCTTGAAATTTGCTTCCTCACACAGTTTTTGATTATATTGTTTTAACTGTGTCTCTGTCTTTCTGATTGCTCAGGTACTATATGAACCGCTTCAAAGATGCTTTTCGACAAGCTACCATCGATTTGATGATGGGAAATCCTGTGCAGGAGGATATTTCTGCTGTAACTCCTGAGCGAGAAGAAGCAGATCCTGAAATAGAAATTAATGAACAAGAACACCACGAGCGTGTCAAGCAGTTAATAGAAGACTGCAAGAAAATACTGATTCCTGAAACAGAAGTGGTTCTTGGGGGATGGGCTCTCATTGATGCAGATCCTGTGTAGGTATTTTTGGTGCATGAGCCATACTCATGATGTTACTATTTTTTACTTTCAATATGTGCTAAAAAAATGTTTTTAAAGAATTTTTAACTATTACTGGCTAGAAAATTAGTTCATTTAGCAAAAGTGATAGTTTTTTTTGCATTTTGAATGACAAAATTAATTTTAGAAGGCTCAAAAATAAGATCAGAGCTGTGTACTTTGTTAACTGACGTTAAATTTAAAAAGGAGAATTAAAGCTAAATAAACATTTCAGCATTTATACATATTATTTGCCAATTATCATAAATGTTTTGAAACCGTTAAACAAATACAGCTACTAAAACTATTAACATGTCCAATCTGTTGACAGGACAGTATATTTTTCATTGATGAGAGGAGGGAGGAGAAGAGAGTTTATTATTGTTTACAAATACTATTAGTTTATTATTTTCCTTGTTATTAAGTTTGATCAATGATTTATTCAGTAGATCAATAATAAAAGCAAAAAAAATCTGAATTAAGTTCAAAGGACATAATTTGTAGCATTTTTTGAGAAAGTTGTAAGTTTAGTTTGCTGAGTAGTATTATGTTTTTTATTTTCAGTTCTCCTTTTTTCTATTATGTACCGCTTTTCAAGAACTTCAATACACTTGTGTAACATCAATAGGTAGTGTTTGTAAACTTTCCTGGAATTCATACGTTGTGTTATAAACTACTTTTTGTATTAGTGCGTGTGTGCTAAACATTCTAACACATTTTTTTCTGGTATTCAATTAAAAATGTAGTTGATAGCATTTGATAATTCTTAGTAAAGTTTGTTTCATTACTTTTACATACACAGCGAAAATTATGCACTATATATTCAATTGTTCATAACAACTTTGAAATGAATATTAAGAGAAAAATCAACAGTAGAGAAGTCTGGAATTAGATTTTTCACGTGTTAACTAAAGTAAAACAAATCTTTTGAAAAGTTACTCAAAAAGTATGGTAATAGGAAATTTGACATCAATCCTCTAGTATTAAATTGATCAAGAATCTCATGACGTTTCTTCAAATTGAATTTCTAATAGCAGACTAATATAGAACGTACTTGATTCTTTCAAATTCTACCTATACATGGACATATGCATTTGTAAGATTGTATGTTTATGTATGAAAAAATTGAGTCAAATAAAGTCTGAAAAATGTATATTCTTATTTGTTAAATATGAACCTGTGAAGTTCCAGTTCTGATTTTATAGTACTATAGTGTATGAAATAATTTAAGAGTTGTGTGGATGAGCATATTAAGACTTGATAAATTTGAGATAATCAGTTGTAGAGTTATTCGAATGCTCTTTTATTATTGTTCTGCATTACGTCTTTTATCGAAAACCATTTTATAATAAGAATTGGCAAAAGCAATGAACATCCAATGTTTAATGCAATTCTTAACATGTTCTTAAACCTGGAAATCTCTATTTTTTAAAATGTCACTTAGCATGTTCGACTCAGTTCTTCAATTTTAATGCAATATAATTTTTGCCCATGATATGTATTTTTATTATTTTCAAAACATAGCAATTATGCTAGAGAAAAATTATATCTTCTAATGGAATACATATTTATAAACTGTAATGCAAGGGGGGGGGGTTAGATATGTAGATAGGGGATTTATGTATACTTTAAAAAAAAATATTTTCCTTTTTTTTGCTAAATATCTTTTCATATGTAAGCATCACCATATGCATGACAGATATTATTGAAATAAGTATAATTTAGTCAAATATTCTTCAAATAAAATTATTTTGTTTGGTTGATACATATTTTAAGAAAGATTTGCATATTTTCATCAGCAGTTTTATGTATAGTAAAATATTTACATAATAAAATATTTATTTTAGCACTGGTGATCCAGATAAACAAGATATGGATGCGATTTTAATACTTACTAAGGATTCGTATTTTGTTGCTGAGTGAGTATTCTTCCATTTAATGTTCCCTTATTTAAAGATATCTTTCTATATATCAAGAACTATCATATGCATTTTCTTCTTTACTGATGTCTTCTTGACTAGTCATCTTCAGTAAATTTTAATTTTTCAGGTATGATGATCAAACAGATAGAATTATAAAATACCAGCATGTGTTATTAGAAGATTTAGAAAAGATTGAATTAGGTTTGTATATTAGTACTTAATTTCTAACTCCCTTTCCTAATGTTGTTGAAAATTAAATTCCTATTAATGTTTTTAACATTTCAAAGCATAATATATCATTAAAATGAAGCTTTGGCATATTTTGGTTCTTAGTGTCATTTTAGTTTTAGTGCAATATTAACAAACTTATTTAAAATATTTTATTTTGTTAAATATGATACATAAATTTATAGTGGTTTTTTATGCTTTTACAAATCAAATAAATTATGTATTGTATAGAATATTTGCATGTTGTTTGCTGCATTAAAGAATATTTTCTGATTTATATGATATTATTTTCCTTAGAACCTTTTAGAATACTGTATTTACTCAAATCTACGGCGCACTTTTTCTGCCAAAATTTCAGTTATAACATTTGAAATTGCATACAAAACCACTCTTGTAATAGGTTTCCCTTACTGAAACAGTTTTATATTTGATTCCAAGATGCATCCCCCATGTTGTACCCGAAATTTTTTGGCAGAAAAAATTGCATCTTAGATTTGAGTAAGTTAATGTAATTAAGAATTGAAAGTCATGAAAGAAGCTCTGAGAAATCTTGAAATTTTAACTATTTCTATGATGCTGTAGCATTTATGATTTGTGTTCCAGTACTCATGTATGAAAATAGTTGTATTCTTTAGTATGTGTACCAAAAATTATCATTCAAACATTTGAAGAAGGTTATAGTTTGTTGAATAATATAAAGATTATAAAATTCATGTTAGTGTTAATTTGTTTGCCTGACAAATTTTTAATTACGTCTGTTGAATAGCATTCAAATAAAAATAGTTATTGGTTGTAATCTGTAACAATTCTTCAGTATCTATTTTTCTAGTACATATGATATGTTGTCAGAATTTGGTATCAAGGATTTTGTGACATAGTTGCATGTATTACATTTTTTTGGGGGTGTATGTATTTTACACTTTTTTCGCCAAAAGAAGAACCTTATTTTTCTAATTTTTAGAAAAGGACCCAGAAAAAATTTTAAGGAATCACAAATACTTATTAGTCTCATGAGTCTCAGGAACCTACAATTTTAAGAAGGCAGCATATCCCCTGGGATATATATGAAGGGTATGGATGCAAAACTCACATTCTCCACTTAGAAAGTTAGTTCTTAGAAAAATGCTGATATATGAGTACTTTTTTTTTGGCGGGGGGGGGGGGGATATTTTTTTTTTTGCCATAACTGCTTGCTCATTGTTCCAAACCTGTAATAATTCTGGTAAAGCTAGAATTGAAATTTAAATACGGAACACGTGAATTTTGTAAAAGTTTAGAATGTGAGTTTGTATCTGCACCCTTGTTTGTCAATATAAATAACTGATTCATTTATTAAGAATAATATGTTTTAAGCAAATTTATTACTGTATTCTCTATTTTAACAGGCAGATGAGTTTTTTTAGCTCATTATATGTATGTGTGTGTGTGTGTGTGTGTGTGTGTGTGTGTGTGTGTGTGTGTGTGTGTGTGTGTGTTACAAAAGCCTAAATTTAATCTTCAAACGTGTTATAAACTTTCCCGTTAATTGCAAACTATAATAAGCATTACTTAATATGCTGTATATCTATATGCATGAAATGCTGAAAATTTAAATTTATAAAGATTACTTTTTTAAATTTAAAAAGAAAAGAAAACCATTGCTTTGCAAATTTTAATATGTTGTTGCAATACCGTTTGTTAAATAAGATATTGTTTTAAAAAGCTGTGCTGTAAAAAGACATATATATGGCAGGGGTCGCGCTTTCGATCGCCAACGTCGCAAATTGCGATAACAAAAGTAGTTTGGCGAAAATATTGGCATTTACATTTCTTAATGATGTCCGGCAAAATCTAATTTGGCGAATGGATTGGCGAAACTTTAAAAAAAGCCAGCGCGACCCCTGTATGGTATATTCAAACTTAATGTATCAGTACTTAAAATGTATCAGTAATTTTAGTTTTATACTTTATATCTGTAATCTTAGTTTTATATTTTAGAATTTGTATGTGTGATACCTAGTTAAAAAAATTTTTTTTGTTATGCTAAAATTTTTCTGAGTTTTGGTAGTGTTCTCTTTAATTACATTTAATGTTAATGTCTTTGTTTACTTTTATTTTTAAAAATTTTGGTAAGTGTGCTTTTAAAATATTCATTAGGTCCTGAACCAGGTGTTTTTAAATCAAAACATTATTGTCTTCGTCTACATTACTCTATTTATGGGCAGTCAGGTTATTTTCACATGTTTCGCTCCACTAACACAAGGTTCTTCAATAACATGGCTGTGCCCATTTGCAGTGAAGAAGAAGCTGCAGGTAATTGGCTTTTGATTTCACTATTTATTTGTATCATTTTACAATAACAGTAAAAATTGTTTTAAAGTATGCTTTTTTAGTTTTGTTGAAGAATATGTTATAAATAAATTTAATCTGGCTTTTCAAACACTTAATTAAAGTGAAAAGAAGATAATATCCCCAGGCTAAGTTTGAAGAGTTTTTCAGTCAATGGATTGGCAATGGTCTTCTCTCCATGCAATAGGAAGCTATTTCATGCTTAATTTGTTTCCATGGTCACATGTTACTTTTCTTGAAAAAAAAAATTATTTGTTGATGTGTGTTGTACTATGCTTATTTCCTTGGAATATAAGTCCAGCAAATGAACAATGCAGTCATTTACTGGGCTATTGTACCGCATTTTGCTGGAATCTCCCCCAAATCCAATGACTTATATAATCCTCCCCAATTTTTTTACATAAATGAAATATGTGCTCGTTATTTCATTGGATAAATATGGATAAATATGAAATGGATAAATATGAAAATGGATAAATATGATATTAAAATGGATAAATATGGAAAGGTACAATAAAAATTATATTATGATTTCTAAAAAAGAAAAAAAAAGTTCTTAAGTATTTATTTACTGGTAAGTTTTCCCTATGTAAATGAGGAATGGATTATTAGAGTTAAAAAAAAAGTTGATAAATTTATGGTTTAAAATAAACAATTAAAACATTGACGTCTGCAGATTTCAAAAGTCTGACCATGACCTTTTAATAGATGAAAGACTTAAACAGATTAGTTGTGTTATTTTTAACTCTTGTATTGCAAACTTTTTTTTTTCTTTCAATGTATCTAATTGAACAAATGTACGAAATGTTAAAATACATCCTGTCATAATTTTAACATTAAAATGGAATAAAATTATATTTCAGTATGTAAAATATGCCTAACATTTTTTTTTTCATTTATATTGTTTTGAAAAAAGTTTTTTTTTATGGTATTTCTTGAATTTCTTTCTTACAGAATCTCTCAAAGCAATATGTGAAACATTTAAAGTTGCCCTTTGTGTAAAAGAACTTAATGTCCCCATTTTCGAAGGAAAGCTAGAACGCAGGAAAAGTAAGATGCCTTTATCCCAAGCTGGTGTTAGAGCTGGCGTCTTTCGCAGCAATCGAAGCCACCATCATGGTCAAGCTCCCAACCATGGGTTCCATCTTGAGTTACCATCGTTTTCTTCCATGCCTCGCAATATATCAGAGGGACAGCTAAATTCTTTAAAAACTGTTGGCTCCCGAGCTTTAAGCAATATGACTTCACATTTTGCAAAATTAAACCCAATTACTACTGTAAAAGCATTGCGGAAAAAGGCCAACAATGGTTCAGCGACTAGTGCTCCTACAATTTTAGCATCAGTTGATGAAACAAGTGCTACTATGGTAATGTCTCTTCTTATTTTTTTAGATTTGAAAGAGTCTCAAATACTATTACACCAATATACAGTGCACCCACTCCATTTGCACAAACAGGGACCAAGGGTTGTGAGGATTATAGAATTTTGAAAATTAGCAGACATTTCTTTGTTGACATCTAAATAATGAATACCTAACTAAAGAGTATTGTCAACAGTATACATGTAATGACACAAACAAAACTGGTTATAAGCTATTTTGAAATAAAATTGAAAAATAAAGGATGTAGATGCAAAAGTCATTGTCCACTTTTTAAGGTATTGAGTTATTCATATCAGTGTGTTTGTCTTTTTAAGGCAAATCTTACTGTAATAGTGACTTGCACCATAATGAACATATTGAGACTGAAATAAATATGCAGAAAGTCTTGTTTTGGTGCATAACTTGCTTTATCCATCAACTGTTTTGCAGCAAAACACACATTCTACAAATTCAACCAATCAGACAGGCTTGAAAAAATCATGCGATTGATTTTTTTACATCTGTCGGATTTTTTAAAGTGGAACCAAGAAAATTTTTTAATAAATGTTTTTTGCATATGGAATTTTGTGTTTGTTATCCTCCAAAATAACACAATGAAAACCAAAGTTCAGATTTTTTTTTTTTTGGTTGTTTTTTTTGTTTTAAATTCATATCTATTTTTGCTTATGACTGATATTACCCATAAAAGTTTGCTGCAAAACTCTCATTTTCCAAATTTAAATTTAAATTCTAGCTTTACGAGAATTATTACAGGTTTAGGACTGTGTGCAAGCAGTTGTTATCACAACAAATATATCACACAAAGAAAATTTTACCTATATGTCATGTTTGTTAATAATAATCAGTTTTTGGATTTTCTTAGAACTAGAAAAGTGGAGAGTGTGATTCTTGCTTCTACACCCTTCAAATACATACATTTTTTTTCACTTTAAAAAACTATTTTTCTTTCTGAACATGTACCATGTAATGAAATTATTGTAATCATGACAAATTCAATTTTGAGATTTTTATGTATTAACATGTTTTGAGGTCTTCTGAATTTATTTATGCTATTTTTACGAGATAGATGTATGTACAGGGTGGTCATAATTAAATTGCAAGTGTTCAAGTGGTGCTGGAGAGAAAACTACCAGGAATATTCCAGTGAAACTTGGTATCTACACGTTTCAGAACATGCGCAAGTCAAAAATGCAATTTAAAAAAAATCGCCATTTTCACCCGATAGATGGTGCTATATCGTGTTTCAATGCTTATGGACGTCATATATGCAAATTTTAAGCCCATCGAACAGTGTAAAAATAAGACCACATTGAGTAATGGTCAATCATGACTCTGAATAAGAAGGAACGTGCATTGTTAGTGAAGATATTCTATCAGAATGGTAGCAATTATTCAGCTACTCGGAAAGAATACCGGTGTATATAAGGATTAAGAAGAGGTCCAATGAGTGTCGATGAGAATAAATAACTGTTTAATTGTTTTCCAAAGCGTCTTTATGATTGTTTAGTTTGTGATCTTAATTTACGTTAATTTTTGATTACATGTTACTGTAAAAATTTAATTACTGAAGCGAATTGTATGGAATTTTGATAAACTGTAAATGATGTTTTATATTGTTTATATGCCTCTTAGAATGTCACTATGCTCTGCCTATCGATTTTGGACGTTGTATATGCCACCGGTGAGCTTTGAAATACGGTACAGCGCCATCTATTGGGTGAAAATGACGATTTTTTTTTTTTTTGCATATTTGACTTGCGCATGTTCTGAAACGTGTAGATACCAAATTTCACTGGAATATTCTCGGTAGTTTTCTCTCCAGCACCCATTGAACACTTGCAGTTTAATTATGGCCACCCTGTATGTTTGTGTGTATGGTGAGTGAGCATGATAGCTCCTAAACGGTGCATTTGATTGAGCTCAAATTTGGTATGTATATTATAGACCGGTGTTGATTTTGGTGTGTATACATCTTATATTTTTTTTACAAGGCTGCAAAAAAGAATTGTGTTATATTATGGTTTATGGCTGGAAAATTTTAAAAGTGTGCTACGTCTAAACAGTGCATTTGATTGAGCTCAAATTTAGTATATGTATTAAAGACCACCGGTGTTGATTTTGGGGTGTATGTGATGTATGGTTTTCTAACAGTGCAGCAAAAAAGAATTGTTTTACATTATGGTCTATGGTCTACAGAAATTTTTGAATGCACTAGCATCTTAATGGTGCATTCGATTGAGTGCGAATTGGGCATGTATATTATAGGTCATGATCACGTGATCTGTATAAAGTTAAGTGTTTGTAGCGATGGTTTGTTCACAGGGTTGCATAAACAATTATACATTATGGTCAACAGACACAAACTATTTAAAGTCTTCTAGTGTCTAAATGGTATATTCAAATAAGTTCAAATTGGGTATTTATATTATAGATAACTGTCACACAACCTGTATAGATTTTGGTGTGTTTAGGGCTTATAGTTTTTGTACAGGGTTACAAAAAAGTTCTAATGCATTACAGCACAAATTCTTGCAAGTACACTAGTGTTTATATCTTGCATTTGATTGAGCTTGAATTAGATATGTGTATTATAAGTTACTGTCTTACATATTCTACAGATTTTGGTGTGTGTAGGCTTTACAGTTTTTTTACAGGGCTACAAAAACTATTCTTATATGTTGCAGCCTATAGACTGCCATGACTTCACAAAGCTTAAGTTAAATTTTCTAAAGTACCAAAATTAAAGTTAAATAAAAAATATCAAACAATCCAATATCTTTTTCCTAAATCAAATAGCATAGAGGCCGAAAAAATCATATAGTTTAATATTCTTAACTGCCAATGACCCAGGTTCTGTCTGTGCTTTTGCTGAAAAAAAAAAAAAAAAAATGGTGCAACGACGCCATTGTAAACCAAGAGACACAAGGAATGAATGAAGAAAATGCTCAGTTAGACTTCAACAAATTTACATTTATTTTAAATTAACTTAATCATAACATACTAGCTTGACTAACACTTTCTTTTACAAAATTCAAACTTAAAATAACCCATCATTACCAATTACCAACATTTTAATGTTCCCCTGTTGAAGTGCACTTAACTTTATATTTTTAACAGCCGACAAAAACAAAAAAAAATTAAATAGAGAAAGAAAAAGGAAGAAAAGAAAAGAAAACGTATCGCCTTTAAGATGAATATTGGGGGCCCCCATGTTATATCAGCCGTGTCAGGTCTCTAGCTCCATTTGTCGTCTCCACCATATCATGCGTTCGGCGTCCTCTCCAAATTCAGGTCCGGATCTCAGTCAGCAGGAAGAGAGAGAGACTGCTTACTCCCTCACGCTCGCTTTTCACTCCTCTGCCTCCTCACTTCTGTAGTCATGCGACAATCAAGTTCGTTCTTGAACTTTTTTCTTTCATATCTTAGTGCATATAAAATTGAAGTGAAACTTATTTAGTTGATGAAGTACAGTCGCATTAAAAGGAAATTTAATTATTTCATTGGTTAATTGATATTTTTTGAGGCATTTACATTTTTCTTACACGTGGTTGTGTTCCTCCGCCAATTTCGATGTCTGTATCGAATCTTGAATCTTGATTTATGTAAAATTGATGCAGGGAAAGAGGGGAATAAAAAAAAACAGAAAAGGCAGAATAAAAAAAGTTAAAGACAGATAAAATTTTAGCATAAAAAAAAACACTTCTAAACCAAAACTTAAAATTTAGCAAACACATTACAGAGCCAAAATATGATGTTTGTATCAAAAATTTATTTAAGAAAAAAAAATTGTCGGCATAAAGAAAAGGAAAAGTCGGCTCGATTTAAAAATCACATATAAACATTTTTAATATTAATTATTTATCAAAAGTTACAATCATACCAATACCACATATCAAAAAAGAAAAGTTTTGTTAATCCGATCTGGCAACTTGTTTTGTCACGCAAAACGAATCAAAACAAACCGCGAAATCGGAAAATTTGTGCCGTGAGAGAAATAATAAACAGACCCAAAAGATAAGTAGTACAACTTAAACATTACACAAAATATTACTCTGAAATTTGTTTTTACTACTCATAGATCGCTAAAACAAAAGTTATTTTCAAATCATAACAAGACTAAAATTATTTAAAGTGCACTAGCATCTGAACATTATATCTGATTTAAATGAATCCAATTTATGTTTAATAAAGATCAAGTGTTTGGAATGTCGAGTAGAGTCACTTCAGATTTCTAAGAGATATTAAGGAAAATTTAAAATTACACTTGTTAATTTGAAGTAACAGCTTATTAATAAGAACTTTTATCTGTTTGAAAACTCACAAGCATAATTCTGTCCATAAGACATTTTTCTCAAATGATGCAAAATCATACTGAATATAAATCTGACCCCATGCTTTGCCATGTATCAGTAAATAATGATGGTTTTTCCACAAGTGTTAATTTAATTATGAATATAAACAGACTGATAGTATTTCGCAGTTCATTCTGATCACTTCATTTTTAAGAATATGAAAACTCATATGGTATGGAGAAAAATATGAATTTAAGAATATTTGATTACATGTATAAAATGTAATGGATTATTGGCATTTGCAGGTTATAGGGCTACAGATTAGAGGGAATGTATTGTATTTGAAATACTTTAAGAATCTGAAAATTCACTTGTTCCTTGATTTTTCATAATAGCCTCATTCTTATGCCAGAAAGTGTATTCAGCTAGTTATACATAAATGTCAAGTAGTAGCTCAGTAATTTATGTTTGAAATAACTTAAAGAATTCAACAAAATGAATTCGATTCAAATATTGAGTATAGAATCTAACAAATGATAATGAGAAAAAAATATATTAATTTTATTGTATTAAAAAACAAATTAATACTGTACAGAAGTAATTTGAGATATTAGTGCCTCAAAATATGAGTTTTTTGAAAAATAAATTTTCATTGGGTCCTTTTTTAACTTAAATATTGAATTGTAAATCTCGATGCGGGCTATCTGTAAGTGAAAGTATGAAGTTGAATTAGTAAAGCAAAGTGAAGAGAAAGTAAAAATTACGATTACATGGCTTTCCAATATATGTTTGGATTTTCTTTTTTACAGTACATATATGAGTAATTTGTATCTGTAAAAGATGTGTTTATAATAAATACTTTAGTTTGTAAAAATTCGAAGGGTTTATCTGTGCCTGGGGGGTAAATATAATTTGCATTTCAGTAGTTTCAGTGGGGAAAATGGATTCGAGATAAAATTATTTTGACCAACAAGTTTTCATCAAGGAATGAATTAATTCTAAGGGTACCATTGTATTTATGTATTGTCAAAGCTTTAAATACATTTTTTCTTTTTTCAGAATACTCGCTTTAATATGGATAGTTCCTCGGAATCTGAAGACGACTCTGTGCTGCATCATAAAGCTTACACAGCTGCTGGCTTTCATGGCCACATAAGTGATCGCACCTTGAGTTCTGACTATTCCGAATTCAGTGATGTTGATGAACAGGAGCTGATGTTGTCAACTGAATGTTTGAATATGAATCCATTGAATGGTGCTACTAATGGTGACAAACACGATACAGTTCTCGAAAGTTGTGGCATCCTGGCCACTGTTAATTCAAAGTTTATTAACGAATCAGCTATTGATAATTTTGTATTTATTGATGAACGTAGCAGCTGTTTTAGCCAGAGGCGGTACAATATGGATGTTGATGATTTTGTCTTGGATGCAATGAAAAAAGCATCTCTGAGACAGATTAATAGGAAATCTAACAAAGAAACGAAAGAGGCTAAAAGTAAACAGCATTTACCATTAACTTCGATGCCTCAGATTCATATTAGTACTGAGAGCAACTTAGCTGCCTATACTAAGCCAGACGATGCAACATCCTGTATGGGGAAGGTTGGAGTCTCTCGAAAATTATCAAAGTCGTCAGAGGATCTTGATTTCCGCCCTTGTATGATGGCAACTTCAAATGAAGTTTCCCATCTGCTGGTGCAAGAAGAGGTGATGCTTGACACAGACGGCATGAATGCCAAAATGAAGACCTCCCACAGTGAAAGTGCAATCCAAGATTTCTCTCTCTCCTCCCTCAATCTGTCCAATACGCTGTCTCCGATTGCAATCAAGAAAGATCTGGTGTTGTCTCCACTGTCCAGGATAGCGAAAGGCGTGCAGAATTTCGGCATGAATCTTCGCCCGGGTCATCGCAACAGCCCCCTCCTGTCGCCAGATACTGAAGATTATGAGAAAACAAAAATAAGAAGAAAGAAGTGTGCAACACGAATTATTGAACTGTGATTCCTTGCATAATTTAAAGTGTTGCACGGCATTAGTTACATTCTAAAATAAATATATTTGTATAGAGAGATAATATATGCAATGGTTATGGAATTTAGCTTTAGCTCCTTGTTAAAATATTTTAGTTTTGATTTCTCTTGTATTGTATTCTCATTCAAATTCATTGAAACCCACTTAAATTAATTTTTAGACTTAAATTTTAAGTGGTTTTACAAAACAAATTGTGTAAAAATATGTAAATACTTTTATTAGTTTTTAAAATTTTTGCCTAGTTTTATTTTAAATCTCTGCCTGCTCTGTCATTTTAAATGATTGCAAATTCTATACCTATACAACCTAGTTGAATTGATGCACTCACATCCTTAATTTACTGAAAAAGAATAGGTATGTTGTTTTTAAAACAAAATATTGCACGATTTTGTTCTCAAAATGGCTTCTGCACAATTTTTTTTTTTTTAAGTTTCTGATATTTTACATTGACCCATGAAATGACCCATGCTCCCAATCAGGAACACAGTGAAAATTTATACATATTTTTTTTTTCCGTATTGGATATGATAAATAGCTACTGTAAAAGCACTTATTTTTGTGAGGTTTTAATTTTCGCGAGCTCATTATCATCACAATAATTGATTCCTGGCAAAATATATATATATTTTTTTAATTGCTTCAAATAATAGTAAAAAATCAGAAAATTTTCACTTACCAAACTTTGCACACTTACAAATTCTTTTTCGACATCTTTCTTTCTTTCTTAAAACTATTTACGGAATACTATACAATTATTTTTTAAATATAAAACAATAATCTAACTAAAAGAATACAGCTCATTCATTTACAATATTTATACCAGCTTCTTTGAAGCCATTCAAAATGGAGAGGGGAGGGACAAACTTTTCGGACAAAAGGGAGTTTCTTAAAAGCCTTATGCGAAAGGGGTTCTATATTTAGGTACTTTCGAGATTTTTAAGTTTTGACTCCATTCATATAAAATTTGCAAAATCACCAATATTTTGATTTTTGCGAAAATAAGTGCTTTTACAGTAGTCAGAAATGACCTATGTTTCCGATTGGGAATGCGGTGAAAATTGTATTACATTTTTTTTCCCCATTTAAATGATTAATGTCCTTTAACTAACACATTAGAAGATAAAATATGCCTGGATCTGAATTTGGTCTGTAAGAGGTTAATAAGTCCCTAAGGAAACCTCGTGCAAGCGATCAGTAAATTCTGCTGTAGAATTACATCTGATATATTTTAATAAATGAAAATTACTAACTAAAATGTATCAAAAATTTACACTTTCACTTTTTAATAACTTTTTAAAATTTGCATTTTATTCTGAAAAGTGTCAATGAAATCAATTATAAAAGGCTGTTCAATTCATTCTAAAGAAATAATTATTTTGCTAGCTTTATGTGTATTTCAATATTCTGTATTCTTTGTGTTCTAAGTATTGTTCCAAATTAGTCACACAAAAAGTTCCTTTTTTTAATATTTTAAGTGGGTTTCTTGCATGCCTAATTTTTATTAATTTGCTTTATCATGATCTTATTCTTTTATAGCCAGTGCTTTTTGCATATTAATAAATAATAACTTAAGAAAATATTACTTTATGTTAAATCGGTTACTTAAACAATTATTATATTATTATAATTTACTACAGCTAAAGTGTCTAGATGAAAATACTTATTAGAATGTATAAAGAAAAAGAATAGTTTGTCGTATAGTACATGACTGTTAATGTGTATGTATAAGAAAGATATTTAGAATACCTTATTAGCTTAAAAAGTACTGTATTTTAAAGCTATTTTTTTACGAAATTGAAGAAGAAAAAATTATGTAGAGAAGCTTATTTTATGGCCTATCTTTAAAAGTTTGATTTCCTTTTTTTAACAATCTATTCATTCTTATGCTTTGGTATGGCCTTCATATATACAATTCTGTAAGTATTTTCAAAGTATTTTTCTTCCACTCTTTTAATGTAAACTTCCTCTGTTTTAACATAACCCATTAACACCCAGTGTCCTTTTTTGAGGACAGTCACAAAATTTGTCGGTCACAAAAATACATAAGTATCAATTAATTTTCCTATTTTAATTTTTCAAATAATAAATATGATTTCCTGAAAATATTCAGCAATAACGATGTAAAATTCAAGTCTTTCACTGTTTTATTCATATTTTAAAAAAAGAAATACATTCTTCATACCTAACAAATGAAGGAAATTTGTATGTGATGGAAACAGTCGGGTGCTAATGGGTTAAAAACATGCTGAAGTTGAAATATTTTATGACTGCATTGCGCATGTAATAATGTTTCTTGAAATTGTGTAAGTTTTAGCTAGTCCTCAAAATTAAATCAAATTTATAAGCTCAACACCTTTGATGCTATTAAAAATGCTTTATTAATTAATTTATTGCACTAAGAGAAAACAAAAGCCTTTTAGTTTTAAATTGCAAATTATGTTTTGGTAGCCTTAAAATTTCACTGGTACATTATCATCTAGAACCACCTCCAAAAGGGGGACTTCTGCAGTTTATTTATGGTTTAAGTTAATATGAAATATCTATTAGCAACAAATACTGATGCTAAAAAGACATCAAGAGTTGCATATATATAACAGACTTTTTAAGACAACTTTCTGCAGAAGTTAAGTTTGGATCATGCTGTCTATAGTTTATCTTATCAATAAATAAATTTGTACAATACAATTGGTAGTCATTTTGATAAGGATTATGAAAATTATGAGGACTGTTGTTCGAAGTAATTCACATTAGCAAACTTTCGCTGCACTCCTATGAAGGCTGATAGTTCATAAAAAGAATGTATATTTGGCTATAAAAAATTAGTGTTTTAATAAAAGGATTAAAAAAAATCCTCATTAATCAGTTCTGGCATAAATCTATTAACAGAATAGAAATGCTTATACTAATTATTAAAAGTTTATTTGAGTATTAAAAAAATAATTAATATTTTTGAAGTAAAAATTTGCACATAAAATATATTTGAACTGGAGAATTTGAATTAAAAAAGAAAAAAAAATCACTTTCTAAAACTTGTGTATGTTGTTATATTTTCTTAAATACAACACATACACAATTATAACTATTTAAATATACATAAAAAGAAGGAAACACACAAGTTTTAGCCTGCTGTCCTCCATTTTATAGGAAATGGAACATTTCTTGTGCAACAAAATTTGAATTTTGAAGCTTGAGCTATTTTAAGTCAGAATAATATAACTTATTTTTAAAACTTTTATTACAGTGGAGGAAAAAAAAAAGATTTTAAAATACCACTTGTAACATTCATAAATCACTTGTATTATTATAGTAATTATTAACTTACTTTTCTGACAAGTAAAATGTTGAGTCTTGCTAGAATTTCTTTCTCAATTTTGTGTGCTATTGATATAAATAACTTTTTGTGTTATCTGTGTACTGTAGCTAGTCTAGAATTTTTGAGTACTCTGATTAAATTTATTCTATATATTTCTTCTACTTTTTATGAAGTATTTTTAATCTGTGATGAATATTTTTACATTCTTTGCTTTCTCTTTCTTTCCAAGTTATGTCAGATTTTATTATACATGACTAACCTTTTTGGTATTTATTTTCACTCCATTAATTTATTGTTTTATATTAGCATTTTTTCTCAATTTTTGGGGTTTTGAGATTGTGTTTTAAATCTTATTTTTTTAGTTATTAAAGTGATTCTTTGAGTGATATGGATCTTTATTTTAAATTTTATTTAAAGATCTATGTAGCATTTGGTTATTTTTAATAGTTTATTAAGTAAAAACAAAACTGGACAGTTTTGCACATTCAAAAAGTAACTTTGTTTTCTCAATTATCTGAAAATGTCTTAGTTAACTGTTAAGCAGAATCTAAATAAAATGTATCAAATCAATTAAAAAATCTCATTCATTTTGATACTTTATGAAAACAGTTTCATTTAGTAAAATGTAAATTACATATGTGTGTAATGCATACATGCATATTTATGTATTATGCACACACACACACAAACCCACATAGGATTGTTCATTGTTTTAGATACCAGTCGATTGAATGTACTGCATATATTTTTCAGTAAAGCATTTTGCTAATTAAATTTTGACTTTTTAAAAATTTATTTAAAGAATCACTTAAAACACAATCCCAGTGCAATAACTTACAATAATTATTTATTAAATGTTTTTTTATGTTTGTATTTATTTTATTTTCCATTCCATTTTTCTTTCTGTTTCCTTTCTTTATACAAGATATTTGTATGTTTATATAATATCTGTGCAGCTTTAATTTAAATTTGTTTTTAAATTTAATGTCTTTACATTAGTAGAAATGTGTTAAATATACTTATATTTGCTGTATGATTTTAATACATTTTTAAAAAATGTTCTTCTGAGTGTTTTATTTATATTATTTATAGTGAAGCCATTTGTGTTATTGACTTTGCTATTTCTCATGTCTATTTTGATAAAAGTATATATTATTTATGCAGATTCGTTTAGGCTGAAACAACATAAAAAAAAAAAAACCAGTTTTCATTTACAAGAAGTCAAATACATATTTAGCTTTATTGGAGTTATATTTTCATTTTTAAAAATTACATGTTCATTTAATATAAGAGCATTTTACTTTTAAAATGTAAATGCCCTATTTAGCACAGTTTTAGGGTGATACAAACACACACTGAACCTTGTTACATTTTGAATATATTATGTAACTGCAGTAAGAATACTCCGATAGAAGATTTTGCATTCTATAATGCAGGAATATAAAGAGAAAAAACTTACCAAAAAAAAAAAAAAAAAAATTCTTTTCTATTTCATTTATAATAAATATTAAATGAAGTTCAATAATTGTATTAATCTTATTTTACAAACTCATAACATCCAAACTTGTCTTTTATGTACTGTATAGTTATAGTTAATAATTGTAATGAAGTTAGATGTTTTATGCTTAATATTATTGAAGCATTTTGATTCACTTGGTACTTAACTAGAAGTAATCCCTATTTATAAATGTTTAAATATGTATACTCTTTTGCCTTCAAGTTTTCTTTTGCATACTATTGATGCATTTGTTGTAAGAGTGTATGGCATACACATTTGGGTATGCCATATAAGTATGTAAAAGGCTTAAAAAAGAAAAAAAAAAGTATTAATCTTTTCTAGTGTAATTTATCTCCACACCTCAGTATTTTATTTATTTGTTTTAAGGAGAGGGGGTGGTACAAAAAGAAAGTTTTTGATTACTCAACATTTTATAATTTTGATCTTTTGTGAATATAAGGGCAACTCTTTTATGCTGTTTTTCTGAGTGTTGTATCACGCAAAATACTTAGTTTAAAACACTAGCATTTGAATTTTTGAGTTTGTTATTTATGTTTTGTGAACATAATGAAATTACTTTACTAATTACGAATTAATTAAATATTAAAAGAAGTATTTGGTATGCATTTTTGTTAGGGTTTTAAAATTGAGAGTAGAAACTAGATTTGTATTATTTTCTCTCTTCCTTCCTCCCTCGCTATTCATTTCTTCTTTCAATTTTTGTTTAATTTATCCATGGTTTAAAAGAAATACTTCTGTGTGCTAATTAATATTCATACTTTTGAATTCAATTATTCTATATATTTCTTCTACTTTTTATGAAGTATTTTTAATCTGTGATGAATATTTTTACATTCTTTGTTTTCCCTTTCATTTCCGAATTATGTCAGATTTTACTATATATGACTAACCTATTTAGTATTTATTTTCACTACATTAATTTATTGTTTTGTATTAGCATTTTTTTCTCAATTTTTGGGGTTTTGAAATTATGTGTTTTAAATCTTAGTTATTTTCTGAATGTTGTATCACTCAAAATACATAGTTTAAAATACTAGCATTTGAATTTTTGAGTTTTAGTTATTTATGTTTTGTGAACATAATGAAATTACTTTACTAATTACGAATTAATTAAATATTAAAAGAAGTATTTGGTATGCATTTTTGTTAGGGTTTTAAAATTGAGAGTAGAAACTAGATTTGTATTATTTTCTCTCTTCCTTCCTCCCTCGCTATTCATTTCTTCTTCCAATTTTTGTTTAATTTATCCATGGTTTAAAAGAAATACTTCTGTGTGCTAATTAATATTCATACTTTTGAATTAATTTATTCTATATATTTCTTCTACTTTTTATGAAGTATTTTTAATCTGTGATGAATATTTTTACATTCTTTGTTTTCCCTTTCATTTCCGAATTATGTCAGATTTTACTATACATGACTAACCTATTTAGTATTTATTTTCATTCCATTAATTTATTGTTTTATATTAGCATTTTTTTCTCAATTTTTGGGGTTTTGAAATTATGTGTTTTAAATCTTAGTTATTTTCTGAATGTTCTATCACGCAAAATACATAGTTTAAAATACTAGCATTTGAATTTTTGAGTTTTAGTTATTTATGTTTTGTGAACATGATAAAATTATTTTACTAATTATGAATTATCTAAATATTAAAAGAAGTATTTGGTATGCATTTTTGTTAGGGTTTTAAAATTGAGAGTAGAAACTAGATTTATATTATTTTCTCTCTTCCTTCCTCCCTCGCTATTCGTTTCTTCTTTCAGTTTTTGTTTAATTTATCCATGGTTTAAAAGAAACACTTCTGTGTGCTAATTATTATTCATACTTTTGAATTAAATTTATTCTATGTATTTATGAAGTATTTTTAATCTGTGATGAATATTTTTACATTCTTTGTTTTCTGTCTGCCCAAACTATCCAATATTCCTCTCCCTAATTTTCAGTCATTTTACATTTCATGGCTGTAATTTAACGAATCAATGCTTAGCTTTTTTTTAAATCAAGCAACTTTAGATTCAAATTGTGAGGTAATATTTTAAGATAAAACAAAATCACATGGCTCTATTCCTTCTTTTTAGCATGAAATGATGTTTGAATGTTTATTTTTTTATTATTATTTTTTTTTTTGTGTGGGGGGGGGGGTCTAATATTTAGAACTGAACTTCTTTGTAATATTTTTACAGGTTTATTTTAAATTATATTAATTAATTAATTAATATTATTATTATTAAATTGTACTGATAAACAAGAAATTTTAACAAATTTAAGTAGTCCCGTCCCGTCTGTGGGAATTTAGAAAATATTCATGAAAAAAGTTCATTCTCATTTCAGAGATATCTTCATTTAAATATATCACATGATGCTATTTTATTGCCTTCTAAAGTACTTTGTTTTTACAGATAAATGACCCTAAAAAGTACAGTGACCTCTTTTATAAGAGTCTCTCTTATTTGTGCGTTTTTCGAAAGGTCACATCACAAGGAATAGAAAAATAATGATATAGGTGTCTCATTTATTTTTGAATTGAAAAAGTTAAACTAAATCGTATATTTAAATATTTTAAAAAATATTACTCATTTTAACTGAAAAAAAATTATTACACTTTTTTTTTTTTTTTGTCTCCCATAATTTAAAGTGTTAGAAAATAAGATTCTCTCAGTTATACAATTTTAAGCCAGTCCTTGAAACACATATAAGTGAGAGGTCACTGTGTATAGTGGCACAGAGATATAATATATCTAAGCACCACTAAGATTTCTTTGACACTATGGCATAATGTGAATTTTATCAAAATAAATGTCTGACCAGCGTAGCATTTAATAATCTGATGAAGGGATGCTTTTGAAGGCCTTGCTTTTAATTTAGGTGATAGTTTTTGTTATATTTGTGGCAAATCAGTGAGCACACTCACAGAAGCATAACTTCGTTAATTAGAATCCCCCCCCCCCAAAAAAAAAAAACATCATTTTGGTTGTGAGATTTGCAAACAAATAAACCATGGGCACCACATTTTTGTTTTTTAAACTGTTCTGCCTGACTTTCAGAATGGATCAAAGGAAGGGGGACGTCAGTTCTATTAAACATGCCAATAATATGGGGAGAACCTGGAGATCATTTAGGCTATTCCTTTTTTTTTTTTTAACTTCAACTGCAAAAGGAATTAGTTTTAAGTAGGAGAAGCACGTCCAGCA
This sequence comes from Cheiracanthium punctorium, assembly GCA_038373885.1. NCBI lineage: Eukaryota > Metazoa > Arthropoda > Arachnida > Araneae > Cheiracanthiidae > Cheiracanthium > Cheiracanthium punctorium. Next base: position 371,831 of record JAWZYV010007093.1, read on the forward strand.
TCCCAACATCAGTTTTCTAAAGTTCATGACTAGTACCTCATGAACCTTAAAGAAACTATTACTTGTGTTGAAATATGGTGATTTTAAATGGAAAAACTCGTGTTGACTTAAAAGTATTTTTTCTGATATTGCAACAGTGTTATACTAAATATTCATGTTTTATGTGCAAAGAAACAGCCATGTAAATGATTAGCATTTCCATGTACAAAAGTGTCCAATATTTGTTTATCAGTGTTATTTAATACTTTGCAATTATGTGAATTTTAAGTTTGATGTAAAAAGATATTTTTAAAGTTTTAAATGTTATACTAAAATGTTTTAGTACAAACTATATTCTTTTGGTCATTTTTTTAAATGGGGAAATATAAACTTATTATTTTCACTTAACATTTTTCATACTGCTCTCTTTTGAAGAGAGTAAAAAAAAAAAAAGCCTCCTGAGAAAGTCCTTTCATTTTTGTTGTCTAGCTGCCAAAAATGGTGAATTTACTTAATTGTATTATTTATATCAATGTTTGTGATTTTTACTATACCATATATTATTGTTAGATACTTCAGTGTTAATCCAGAAAGTAGTTATTTCATTATATACTTTTATCTGCTATTTTGTTTGAACATTTTTGGATTTTCTATGATGATGTAAATTGGTATGTATATTTGTATATAGTTATTTATTAAAAGAGGAAAATTCTTATAAATGTATATATAAATTTTATTTTTCAAAAAATAATTTATTATAAATTTATTTGCCGGAATTTTACAATGTTTGAAATCACATTCTAGTCAGATGTCATGATACATACTGATCAATTTTTAGTTCCTGTATTTACGTACCATTACATGCATAGCTTTAATAGCATTTGTACTGTTCATGCATATTCAGTTTAGTTTTATTTTTCAACTACAAACTCTTTAATTTTTTCCCACATTTTTAATTGCTTATGCTGATGCATTTAAATAATAATAATATTAATAAACAATTTAAACTTTTTTAAAATTAAATGTTGTTACTTTATGTGTGTAAATTTAATTCTGATATTTTATATTTATTTGTCCATCTTTATTAAATTCATTAAACATTCTTAAATAATTTTTCCAGATTTTTTTTTTTTTTTTCCAATGGACGCTTACTTGCTGATTAGGCATAGTCCACTACAACTGCCTGAAGGTATTGTGACCATTTTATTATGGGGGCACCCTGTGGTTGGCCAGCTTTACCCCCTTTGAAGGGATAGACAAGTTAACATCCATGCCCAAGCCTTATTCGAAATCAGAATCCAACGCGTTATAGATTGGTTCTTAAGCCACTATTACCCCCTGGGCAGCTTTTTCCTAAGTTGTACCTAATTTTTTTTTTCACATCTGGCATTCATCTTATTTTTGTATAATTTTCGTAGTTATTCAATTATGTATTATTTTTTTCCCTTTTAAAGGATTTTTTTTCCAAGTTGGGTTTAAACTAAACAATGGCATTGGAAAGCATTGGTAAGCTCTCGATTATTTTGTTTTCTACACTATGTATTAATTTGAAGCTTTGTATCCGACATAACTCTCATCTATTGTATTTGATTTTGGTTTGATAGTAACTGTATTTCTTAAATTTCTCTCCTGAAAAATTAAACAAAATAGAAATTTGTTAATTTTTTCTTTTTTGAGAGGAAAGGATAAGAGAATTATCTTCATTTTCTGTGTATTTTAATTCAAAGGTACAATCATAATTTGTCAATATTAAATTAGCAAACAACTCTCAGTACACATTTACTTAAATCTTATTTGGTGTATTTACTTTAATTATGAAGTGCACTTATACAGTACTCATATATTATACTAATGCTACTGGTATTTATCATGAAAAAATATATATTCAATATGTATATTCTACCTTCATTTTTCTCAATGTTTGGATCAAATAAACATTTAAAAAAATTGCCTTTAGGCAAAAATGGTGTAACTTTTAAATTAGACTTAACTTCCTATCTGCTATTGATCAGACTGCTAAGATCAGCGTAAATATTAATATAAAGAAATATTGATGTAATTTACATATAATCGAGAGTTTACTGGATATGAGTGGATTAGCTATTTATACTATGAGCCTTTTTCCAGCTAAAAGATACTTGAAAGTATGTGTCTCTTGAAAGTGATGTACTGAAATAAATCTGTATGTTTTAAACGTACATTTGAATTATTTAAAAATCTCTAAATATTGTATTTTGTCCACAATATTTTTCTCATAGATACATCTGTAAATATGCATAAATGCCTAATATTTCTTTTTGTGTCTGATTGTCTTTCAATTTTTCTCATATTTCATTCTTGTGACATTCGTAAAAATGGAGAATTATCTTCACATTTATAAAACTGAATCTAAAGTACTAAGGAAGTATTTTATATCCAATTTATACCTACAATATATAAATATAAATATATATATATATATGTCTTGCAATTTATTACCAATGTTTATACTTTGATTTTCATAAATTGCATTTGTAAGGACTACATTTTTGTTTTTCTAGAGTAGTTAGACTCTTAATTAAATAGAATAATTATGGCTTTATACACTTAAATAATTCTTTTATTACAATGTATTAAAAAAAAAGTTTTTAAAAATATCTTGCTGAACTACACCTAAAATTGTTTAAACCAATTTAGTCTTAATTGCTATATTTGAATTCAAATTTATAATGCAATGAACTGGGAGCAAAAATAATTTGTAAAAAATTTACTGCTTTTAGAATTATTATATAATTGAGAGTCTATCTACTCTGTGATATTTTATGAAACTGAAAGAAGTTGACATTATTTGTACCTTTCAATGTTTAACAAAAATCTTGCTTGTAAAATTACTGCACTTAGTAGCTGAAAACCTTAGTATTTTTGCAGTCTTTTACAACATTGTTAAATATATTATTCCTGTCCTGAAGCATCAATATGTTCATTTATCCCTGGGAAAAAAATTTGTGTGCCTAAAAATATCCAGTAAAATGCTTATAAATTTATATATTAACTATACAAAATTAGAGAAAACTCTATTTTTTACAACCCCCATTTGCTTGATAAATTTTATGATTAAAACTCTTTATGTACTAATTAAGTATTCTTTAAACACTTCATTCATTACGCATGTAAGTATAAGTAAAAGTTAGTTTTTGCATGTTTCTTAAACTTTAAAACATAGCTGTTATATTTTTGTGCTCTTTCAGTTATTAGTTGTTTTTAAGTTTGAATAACTGTGCTTGTAAATAACATAGTTAAGTGCATTAATTAGAAAAAAATCATTTCTCAAAAACTAGAAATTAGCTCTTATATGTTAAAATACTATGCATTTTATTTATCCTTTTTTTTTTGGGGGGGGGGGGGGTTCCGGCTAAGCTATTTAGTTATATATTTATAACTTTTAAATTTCAGAAAGACTGCAAATCTTTTATTACACATCAAGACAAGCAATTTTCTGTTATTCTTTGACTGAGCATAACATGTCATCTTCTTTTTATATGATGTTTAAATTCTATGACTGTAAAACTTTAATCAAATCTTTTGCATCATAAAAATGTAGATAGCAGATACCTTCTAGTATTCCTATGCATTGAGTGATTCACTTCCCTGTGATATGCCTTAGCTTCACAATATGCTAAACAAATTGCTGTAAGTAGATAAGAGTATTATTATGTACAATGTAAATAAAAAAAGAAACTGTAATGAAGTAAGCATTCTATTGTTGTCTTGATGTTTAATTTGTCTACATTTTTTCCTTTGTAAAGCAGTAGAATTTTTTAAAAACGAATTTGGGTGTGCATAACTTCCAAAAAATATCACTTCACAAATTTTTATTTCACTTATTTACTTGCTGCAAACCTTTTCTTCACAAGGACGGAATCAAATATTTTTTTTTATTCATATAAAAGAGATTCTATGGTTGGTTGCACACTCCCAAAAAATGTGAAATTATTTGACTCATGACATAATTTGCTCTACAAATAATAACTTGAGATGATACGGGATGTAGCTAAAGGGGGGCTGCAGCCCCCCCCTGAAATTGGACCCTTTACTAAGCTTACAGTTTAATATTTAGCTTACAGTTGGACTTTAGCTTTAAATTGATACCCAGCCCCCCTGAAATAAAATCCTCGCTATGCTACTGAGATGATATATAGTGCAACTTTAAAACGATGACATAAAAACTATGTCAATGTTACTTGCAATAGAAAAGAATGTAAAAAGTGTTTTGCAAACATATCTATTCACTTTCATAATGCTTTATTTCTACCGAATAAAATTTTGTCTTTCATTTTTAAATTCTAAAATAACATCACATAATGTGGACATGTTTTATTATGGCTTTTAATTCATAAAGTGTAAATGATGCATAATCTCAGTCATTCTGCAGAATACGTCTACAGAAAAAGTCTAAAAATATTGTTGATATTATATAGATAGAAATACAGTGAAACCTCTCTGAGCAGCCACCCCACCGTATCGATAATATTTAGCCACTCTGAAGGGTTTTATTTGCTATTATAAAATAATTGCTACAATGCTTAATATAAACAAGTGTGACATGTATTCCTTATTTAAAATGAATTTAAAACTTATCTAAAGAGAAAATAGTACTATAATGCTTTCTTACATTTTTTGAAAAAAGGATGTAATTTGTGTCTGTTTTAAGTTTTTACTTATCTCTGAAAGAACCATTATTTCAAGTTCGTTTTTTACCTTAAAAACAGATCACTAATCGATTCGGTGAGTAATCTGTAGTAATCGATCAGTAATCTGTTTCGATCAGTAACACTAATCGATCAGTAATCTGTTTCGGTTGTAACCGCTTCTGAATTTTCAATAATTTTGTCGGTTTTCCTTAAAGTCGCTTGTGTTGAATGATTAGCTTGCTCGCCCTTATAAGCATCGGGAAATTCCTCGTCAGAGATGGAATTAGAGCCTGAAAGGCACAAAAATTCATCTGTAAAAATGTTTATATTTACAAGCAATACTGTTCAGTTAATTTAAATCAACCTCAAATTAATTTTACATTTGATTAAAATGATTTAAAATACGCTTACCTTTGCCAGACTCTTGACCTTGAGTTTTTCTGCTCAAAATTAAAGCATAAAGTGAGTAGAATTTCCCGAAAAATGGCAGGGGCGATCCCACTCGGTGGCTGTTAGAGGGGGTCCGGTGGCTGCTGTTAGAGGTTATTTTAACATTAGGTCTATGATTACCCTGTATGAGTTTCTGATCTATTTGAAATTTGTGACATCAAAATGTCAAATTCATTTATAATTGGAATTTAAAACAAGTAACTAATTTCATAGTCTATTTATCATAATAGGCATAATAGTTACCATCAGGGCTGGGAAGTAGCGAAACTACAGTAGTCACTACATTTTTTTATAGTTTGTAGTGTAGTGCGTTACTTTTAAAAAAAAGTAGTGTAGTATGTAGTGCGGTACAAAAAGTCAGTAGTTTGTAGCACGCTCTGGAAACTGGCGCTCCGATACCTTGCATACCGTGTTGGGCCACCCCTGGTTATGGGGGAGCAAGGAGGGGCAACTATACCTAGGTGCAGCATCAGACAAGGGGCGTCAAATGGTATAAAGAAAGCTACCTAACTGCATTTTCACAAATGGGAAGGGGGTGCAAAATCTTCAGTTGTCCTGAGGTGCAGAAAATCCTAGCTATGCCTCTGAGGAAGGGAGCCACATTTTTGGTTTTACGGGAAAAAGTGCACTGATAAAAGAGGGCCCGAAAAAAGCACTCTCTAGATATTATCCTTTGGAAACATTTATTTATAGTGAAATAAGGGAAGGTTGTATTTTACTAAGATATTTTGCACTTTGAAGTTATTCTAAAGTTTAAAAAAATGTTTCAAAATACCTCCTTTTTAATAATTGCTTTACAGTTTCGGAAGGGGCCCACTGCCCCCCTCAAATACTCCCCTGGTAGTTGTTTATTAGAGCAATAGTTATCTCTAATAAGGATATCAATATCCTTAAATATGAATGTAATGCAAACTGAATCTTTTAGAAAAAATTGTCTTCTAAAAGTAGCGAAGTAGAGACTACATTTCAAAAGTAGTGTAGCTAACTATATTTGCAAAAAAGTAGTTGTAGTTCACTACAAAAAAAAGTAGTTTTTTCCACCACTGGGTACCATAGTATCTGAATTCATTACTGGCACTTCAACTATCAAAATCAATCATCAAATGAAAACTAAAGTAATTTTTAGTGTTCTCAGTTAAAAAAAAAAAAAAAAAAAAAAAAAAAGATGAAAATAAATATTGCAAAACAAATAGAACATTAATTCACAGATGATTTAAAAATTCTCGTATTTTTAATTCTATTGTAGCTATTTTCCAATTTTTTCTCTTTGCATGTGTGGCAACAAACTTTTCTACTTACCTGGAGCTAATGCTTCACCATGGCACAGTAATTATGTCAGTGAAAATGGTAGACGGCCAAAGTGTGAAGGTCACGGGTTCGGGTCCCATCACGTGGCTGTTGATCTAACGGTCTGGAGTTTTGGTAGGTTTTCTCCAGATGCAATTTGAATGTGTTAGAACCCCTTTAGAAAGTCCTACCAAGGCATCCCCCAAGCATAGCGTTGCCATAATCATACATACCTGGAGCTACACATGCTTACTGTGCTCTTATCCATAGCAGATGCATTGGAGCGTTCTACATAATACTTGTCTTTAAGCTTTAATCCATGTTTTTTTTTAATATAGAATTGGCAGCCTTAATCAATGCTTTTGTTGCCAAGACAACACAAATAAAAAACTTTTGTTATGGTGCCATGAATCAGCTAAAATTCAAAATATTGTTTTATTTTTAAAAAAACATATTTTATTGTTTAGCTTTAGTAAAGGTCTCTAAATGCGTATTTTATTATCTGAAAAATTAAGGAAAAAACCCCCCAAAAAATCTTAGGTAGTTTCTTCTGTTCAAACTGTTGCAGGATATATTGATGTAAAATTACTTAACATTTAGTCAGTTTTAAGGCGCCCCTTTTATATTATGAACATAACACTTTTAATTTCACAATATATTTATTAACGTGGTAACATTGTGTGCTTTAATCCATAGTATCATAAGAAATCAACAAAAACTACTTATTACTCATACTAATATAAGTTCGTACTCTGTCAGTTCATATATATATAAGGGATGTGTGTCTGGATCCCCTCCCTTTAGTGTATCCACAAGTGCTAATTATAGCCAGATATTCACCTTTTGAATCCAGCATTCAAAATAAAATAAGGTAGATTTAAATTTTGTATAAATTTTGAGAACTATACTAAAATTAAAGAAAATATATTAATTTTGTAAATTTTATAATTCAGCACATAACAAACACAATTTATTATAAAGAATCTAAAATTTTTTACTGGTATATTTATAGTAAAATTTGTCAAATAAATTTTATAGTACGAATGGACACTCTCCCCCTTAGCTGGAACCTTCCATGAGGAAGCTATAACTACGCCTGTGTATTCAGTAAAACTTGTTTCTCTCCCTTAAATGCTCAATTTAAAGAAATAGCTTGGATGTTCGCCATTGTTGACAGCATTTCATTTTCTGGTGATTCTTTGGAATTTACCTGTGTGCCTAATTGATAATAATTTCTTATTATGATTGCCATTAAAACAGTTCTCCATATATTCTTATGCATAATCCTTGTCAGATTGGCGTATTTAGTTAACTATTTCATCTTGCTATTTTGGCAAATATCCAAGCTGTATCAATTTAAACATTAAATTGGCTTGGAATATTTAAATCCTCCACCGTTCAATCTTGTAAAAAATATCAAGATGCGTCATCTCTAGGCACTATTTAGAATAGCACAAATTGTGAATATGACACAGTTTGTAGAGGTTACGAATCTATTGCAATCTTTAATTTATGATGTCACATTTTTGCCTGCTGTAAAATAAACTTGGGTTTAGATAGTTGAGTCAGTTAGTTCATCTGATTTTAAAACCAGTTAATTTTCAAACAGAGTAGTGTTGAACTTTCAATGATGTTGAAAAAAATTTTTTTTCTTTATATAGGAATGTTGTGGAGGAACATAATCCTATGTTAAAACATTTTGAATGATAGATTTCAAGATGTGACAAGTGGAAAATTCATAGTGATACATAACTTTAAATTAATCAGTTTTAAAATCACTATTCCTCAATTATCACTACTCCCCAGTTTATTGGAAATCTGACAATTTGCTAAATTTTTTTGTGGCATGATATTTACGTCAGAATCTGTTAATCTGAATGGATTTTGAATGTTCTTTTAAAATGGCTTAATACCCAGTGTCACATTTGAAAATATTTTTCAGATGCACAGTTTCACTGTTTGCATTACTAAGACAACGCAAACCAGAAATGTAATGAGTTAGTGAAATTTTTACACAGCGGCTAATTGAATTTAAAATCCTATTTCACTCATAAATTAGGAAATTTTCTATGAATTTTAATTTTAATTTCATTTAAAGTGTAAAAGAAAATTGAATGTGCATTTTATATTCTGTCCAAATTAAAAAAACATTGTGACAGATAGAATTTAAGATGCAACAGTTTAAGTTGTTTCTCGAAAATTTCTGATAAATGAGGAGTTTAATATAATTTCCTTATTTTTGAGATTTTTTTAAACATTCAGAACAAATTGGTTTTTGAAAGAAAATTTTTTCATCTACCCAAAGATATGACTATTTTCTTGTAGATATTACTTCTGCTCCTATTGCTGAATATCCATCAAAAATCCATAAAACATTAAATGAAATTTCTAGGCCAAATTTTGGGTAAAAAAAAAAAAAAAAAAAAGCTTTAAGGTGAGGTGCATAGCTTCATGTTAAAGCTTCCATCGTACCAAAATTTTATTTCTATGTTTAGTTAATGTCCGTAACACCACAGACAGACATCTTTTATAAGTAGAGATCTGTTTTAAATTGGTATAAAATAAGTAATTCATACCTTAATGAAGAAATATTTTTAACCTCTGATGGGTTATATGCAGAGTAACAGATCCTGGATTGAATAAAGTGCTAGTTCCCCCATTTTGCCTCATACATTTTTCAGTTTGCTTATTTATTATTTAAACAGCTCAACTCCGGACAGTAAAAAGCAAAATACAATCCCATTAACAATGATGTGATTGTTATATCAGTACATCATATCACATATTTCACATGACTCCTTACTTTAGTGCTAGAAACATTAAATTCTTAAAATCACCAAAAAATTCTCATAATATGCAGATAACCTTATAATTTATATGTGCATCGAAAAATTTTGGGAAAGTGATTTTAAGTTATATGTCATCTACGATTTAATAATTAAACATGAAGAGAATTTTTGTATGTAATATTTTCTTCATATTTCATGGAATATTTTCTGTTGGTGGAAATAAAAGAAAATCTTTTATGCGAATGTAAATAACCTATCTTTTATTGAAACGATTAAAGCTATTTAATACCAAAAATTACGTCCATTATTATTTACTGGCCTAATAAAGTGTGTTTATCAAATTGAAGAAGCATTTGAAGAAAATTTGAGTGTTAGTTTTATGGTAAATGATTCTAACACTATTTTTGGAAAATCTGAAAAGCCTCTCATTAATAAAACTAATTTTTAGTAATTTGAAACATGATTTAGTCAAGTCTATGTGAAGAGATCTGTAACTTTACATAGGTTTTGCATTATAATTAATCTATCCGGTGAAGCTTGTAAGCAGTGACCTCATAAGTAATTAGACTGCTATAACTGTCTATATGCTCTTGTTTATAAACTATTACTGAAGTGATTAACTTGGGAGTACATAAAGGAAATATAAATCTATTAGAAATATTTCTTCCACTTTAAAATACAACTACTCTTTAAGTTTCAAGAACTTTCCCAATAGCATTAAACAAATACGAGGGACATTCCATAAGTAAGTTTTGTCATTTTCATTTTTCACACAGAACAGATTTTGGCAAAAAAATAATAATAAAAAATTTTATCATGAACTATACACCTTGCACTATTTTCTGACATAGTGGCCACTGACATTGAGACATTTGTTACAGCATGCAATAAGTTTAAAGCTGTGGTAAAACTTTGTGAACTGTGATGCATTGAAAACTGCACAGGATATCATTTCCAAAATAATGTTGAAGCAGAGTAGGCTGGCTATGCGACAATTCCTTGAATCATAAGGCATGTAGTTTTAGCACATTGGTTTCTTCAAACTGATTGCATGTAATGACAAATGTATCAATGTTGGTGATGCCTTTGTAAAAAATCTGATGTGTCCAACACATGACTTCCTTGCACGTACATTAGATCAAAAATATTTTCGACGCACTTCCTCTAAATTTATTTGTTTGAAAGAGATAAAATATCAATAATAGTAAGGTTTAGCGATTTCTAGCCAAATATTTCGATATTGCCAAGCTGAGTTCAATTTGAAAGATTTCCTTCTGACACTTTATTTGGCGATATTTCACCAAAAGCCGACAAACTTGAGATAGTCTGCGAGATTTTGGGGATAGCCAAAGTAGTCATTGACCACAGACTTTCAATGAATTGAATGCATCCATACACCTCAATGTATTTAAAGTCATTTGGCTCACCCTGTAAATAAATTCTCAGTCGATTGCTGTCAAAAAAGATATTGAAAACAGTTGGATATTATAATATAGTTCTAAATTCTACGGGTTAAAGTTTTAGAGTTATACAAAACACGAAATAATTTTGATATTACAATAGTTCTAAAAAATACGAAATAATGTTTGGCGCCAAATTTGGCGATATTTCGGCGAAACTCGTCAATGTCGACGACATTTGGCGAGATTTTAAGCATGGACCAAAAAAGACAGATTATCACCAAATTTGGCGATATTTCGCCAAAACTCGCCAAGAACGATGACAAATGGCGATACTTTGGGCATGGACCAAATGACTGACTATCGCCAAATTTGGCGATATTTCGCCAAAACTCGCCAAGGTCGAGGACAGACGGCAAGATTTTGGGCATGTACCAAACAATGACTGTCTACAGTTGTATTATATTGAAGATGTCCATAGACATTAAGGTACTGAAATTCTTTTCGGTGGTCCTGTAAATAAACTCTCCAGTAGATATGAACCAAAAATCGAGATGCACAACTAGATGTTACAACATTCTTATATATGAAATTTCATAATAGTTTTTGAAATTTGAGAGTTAAATATGCACACACGTACATTTGGCATAGTTCTTGAGGGAGGCACGTGACCGTGGTCGGACCATTACCTAACTTATGTGGTAGGACGGTATTGTGCTTGAAATGGATGAATGCCCCTAAAATTGCTATTGACCGTAATGTATTGGAAATCTTTTGAGTGTTCCTGTAGCAGAACTATAAATGACAAAGACAATTTTTAATGGAGAAATTCATTTTCTAACTCTTTACAGCATATATCACTTCTGAGTCGTTTGAAATAGCCCAATACCTCTAAAAAACGCTTTGATGAATTTCGGCCCATAGAGCGTAATGTATTTCGAATCTTTTGGGTGGTCCTGTAGATAAACTATTCAGTCGAATGGAACCGAAAGGGGAGGTGCACAACTAGATGTTACAACAATCCTAAATATAAAGTTTCAACATTCAACGCCTAACAGTTTTTGAGATATGCGAGTTTAATGAATTTCGGCCCATTGAGTGTAATGTATTTCGAATGTTTTGGGCAGTCCTGTAGATAAACTATCCAGTCGAATGGAACCAAAAGGGGAGGTGCACAACTAGATGTTACAACTATCCAAAATATGAAGTTTCGACATTCTACGCCTAATAGCTTTTGAGTTAGGCCAGTTTAATGAATTTCGGTCCATAGAGCGTAATGTATTTCGAATCTTTTGGGCGGTCCTGTACATAAACTATCCATTCGATTGCCACCAAAAGGGGAGGTGCACAACTAGATCATAGAACAATCCTAAATATCAAATCTCAACATTCTGCGACCAATAGTTTTTGAGATATGCGAGTTACGTACGTACGTACAGATGGCATGGAAAGACTGGCCACAGTAGACTCGCCACTGGTCAAAATGAGTTGCAGACGCGTTAATAGGATCGTGCATGCTAGCCTACGATGAGATGCATCGAAAAAAAATTTTTAATTAAATTTAGAGGTAGTCAAAATCGGTTTTTTTGTCGAAATTTGGCCCCCAAAATTTTTCGGGATCACATTACTTCCTTATACTACGTACAAGGAAGTAAAAAATAGTGGAAGGTGTACAGTTCTTGACGGCGTGGTGTATGTATATCTATATAAATAAAATTAGACTTTTTTCTGTACATTTCTTGGAATTCAAAAATTTTGTGCGATTTCTATCTGTTTCAAGCATTTGGGAATCCGGTTCAACCCTCAAAAAAAGTTTGTCTGTCATTCTGTCCGTGATGCTTTTTTTGTTCAAACATCACGTAAAAACGACTGAAGCGAATGATATGAAATTGGCTGTCATGATAGGTGGACACCCAACTTAAAACATAGGCATAGAATTTTTTAAAAATCTTGATTGGATTTTGAGATTTTGCAAAAATCCTTTCAAACAGCATAAATTTGCGTTCGAGCATCACGTGTAAATGACTGAAGCAGTTGAAATGAAATTTGGTATCATGATTGGTGGTCACTCAACTTAAAACATAGGTGGCGATTTAAAAAAAAAACTTTATTAAATTTTGAGAAAATTGTTTTAAACTGCGTAAATTCATGTTAGAGCATCACGTAAAAACAACTGAAATGAAATTTGGTGTCATGATAGGTTCTCACTCAACTTAAAACATAGGTGTCGAATTTAAAAAAAAACTTGATTAGATTTTGTGAAAATCATTTCAAACTGCTTAAATTTGTGTTCGCACATCACGTAATAACTGCAAAGGTTAAAAAATGGTATTTGGTGAAATGATAGGTAGTCACTCACCTTAAACTATAAGCATCTAATTAAAAAGAATAGATCATATTTCGAGATTTTGTGAAAATCGTTTAAAACTGAGTGAATCTTTGTTCACACATTACGTAATAACGACTAAAGCGAATGATATTAAATTTGGTCACATGATAGATGGCTGCTCAACATAAACTATAGGTGTCATTTTTATTAGATTTTGTGAAAATTCTCCCAAAATATGTTTATATTTCTTCAAGCATCACATAATTACGAATGATACGAAATTTGGTGATAGGATAGGTAGTTGCTAATCGTAATTTATAGGCATTGAATTTTAAAAATATTTTGATTACATTTTGAGATTTTGTGATGCTGAAATTTTGTTCCAGCATCACGAAATAAAGACTGAAGGGAATGAAACGAAATTTGGTGACATGATAGGTTGTCATTCAACTTAAGTTCTAGGCTTCCAATTTTTCAATAATATTGATTAGATTTTGAGATTTTGCAAAAATTATTTCAACACGCGTAAATATTTGTTCGTGCATCACATAATTACAACTAAAGCGAATGAAATGATATTACTTAGTTACTCTCTAACCTGTAATATTTTAACAATACATACAAATTATAACTTTGCTTTCTTTACTTTGGCAACATACTACATCCATTGTATGTACTCCTACAATGCTGACGAAAGTTCTTGCTTTTTGGAAATTTGCATTCATTACTAACCCGTCAACGACGGGTACTTCAGCTAGTATATATATATATATATATATCTGTATTATATCTATATTATATACATATATATATATATATATCTGTATTTTTACAATAAAGTTTTCCTGAGAAAAAGAATGATGAAGCTTACTTTCGGCACATCAATATATATATATGTACACACACACACACCACATTTACTCATATGTAACATGCTTTTATTTCAAAGATTTTGGACAAAAATTCCAAGTGCTTGTTTATACATGGAATGATTTTACTGCTCCAGTAATCACATTTACAAAGCGTCACTTGGGCAAACCATAACTTTGGTGCTCCCCTCAACATGGCAATCAGGATGTATACCTTGTTGAATCCGCTTGAAAATTTTCATAATTATGTATAAAAATATAAAAAACAATCTGAGCTACTTTAAAAATATGAAAATCCACCCATTCCCTAATTTTTAAGTGATTTTTCTCTATTTTATTTCTAAAGGTAAAAAAGTTAATCATTTGCGTGACAAAATTAGCTGTTGCAATTAACATTGACCTCATATTCAAGTCACCATTATCAGGCATTGAAGGGAAAATTGCAATTACAATTTGTTTAAAATAGTTTCTCCATATTATCCAGTTTATTTATTTATTTTTCACAAATAAAATGATTTGCTCTGCATGAAGCATTTGCTGTAAGAGGGGCTGTTCCAACAAAACAAAATTGTTCAAATGTGAAAAGTTTCTGCACATTTCCAGAAAAGCATGAAATTTGATTTTGAATACTGAATAACTGAAAATGAAGTTATTTATTTTAAGTAGACGAAGATTAAATATATTGAGTGTAGACTTATTTTTGTCAAGTGTTGTTTTTCTACAGCTTTTTGTAATTGCCCCCACAATGCGCTCTATCTATATAAATAAAATTAGACTTTTGTCTGTACATTTCTTGGAATTCAAAAATTTTGCGATTTCTATCTGTTTCAAGCACCCGGGAATCCGATGCGACCCTCAAAAAAAGGTTTGTCTGTCTGTCATTCTGTCCGTGACGCTTTTTTTGTTTAAGCATCACGTAAAAACGGCTGAAGCGAATGATATGAAATTGGGTGTCATGATAGGTGGTCACTCAACTTAAAACATAGGCGTCGAATTTTTAAAAAATCTTGATTAGATTTTCAGATTTTGCGAAAATCGTTTCAAACTGCGTAAATTTGTGTTCAAGCATCACGTAAAAACGACTGAAGCGAATGATATGAAATTGGGTGTCATGATAGGTGGTCACTCAACTTAAAACATAGGCGTCGAATTTTTAAAAAATCTTGATTAGATTTTCAGATTTTGCGAAAATCGTTTCAAACTGCGTAAATTTGTGTTCAAGCATCACGTAAAAACGACTGAAGCGAATGATATGAAATTAGGTGTCATGATAGGTGGTCACTCAACTTAAAACATAGGCGTCGAATTAAAAAAAAAATCTTGATAAGATTTTGAGATTTTGCGAAAATTGTTTCAAACTACGTATTGTGTTCGCACATCACGTAATAACTGCAAAGGTGAAAAAATGGTATTTGGTGAAATGATAGGTGGTCACCTTAAACTATAAGCATCTATAAACTATAAACTATAAAAAAAACCGGTCAGATTTTGGGATTTTGCGAAAATCGTTTCAAACTGAGTGAATTTTTGTTCACGCATTACGTAATAACGACTAAAGCGAATGATATGAAATTTGGTCACATGATAGGTTGTTGCTCAACATAAAGTATAGGTGTCCAGTTTTTTAAACATTTTTATTAGATTTTGAGATTTTGTGAAAATTCTCCCAAAATGCGGTTATATTTTTTCAAGCATCGCGTAATAACGACTAATAAGAAATTTGGTGATATGATAGGTAGTTGCTAATCTTAATTTATAGGTGTTGAATTTTAAAAATATTTTGATTACATTTTGAGATTTTGTAAAAATCGTTTAAAAATGCTAAAATGTTTGTTCCAGCATCACGAAATAAAGACAGCAGGGAATTAAACGAAATTGGGTGACATGATAGGTTGTCACTCAACTTAAATTCTAGGCTTCCAATTTTTCAAAAATGTTGATTAGATTTTGAGATTTTGCGAAAATTATTTGAATATGTGTAACTATTCGTTCGCGCATCCCATAATTACGACTAAAGCGAATGAAATGATATTACTTAGTTACTCTCTAACCTGTAATATTTTAACAATACATGAAAATTATAATTGCGCTTTCTTTACTTTGGCAACATACTACATCCATTCTGTGTACTCCTACAATGCTGACGAAAGTTCTTGCTTTTAGAAATTTGCATTCAGTACTAACCCGTCAACGACGGGTACTTCAGCTAGTCTTCTAATATTATATAAACGTATACTTCCAGTTCAGAAAGAAAGTACTGTATTATAGATCTCCTATTACAAATTTATTTATAAACTTTAACGATGTATTTTAATGAAAAGACACATTAATATTTATAATCACGAGCCATGTGCATAGTAAAGGGGAAACATCCCTATTACAATTGGCTTACAATCTGAAATATTACTTGCTTGTTGAATTTATGGGGCATGTTATACGAATGAGTAAAAAAAAAAAATTGCCCGTTTTCTTATGAAATAGAGGTTGAATGTTATGCACCAGTAGATATGGTATTTGATGATCATTATTAAAATAAAAAATAGAGGAAGCTGGGGTACAATGAAACAAATCTAATCAGTACAATCTAATATCAGTAAGATTTGTTACAGAAAGTTCTAACTCACACCTGTATTATACAAATATATGTTCCAGTTACTGATGTGATTTGGAGAAAATCACATTTTTGCATCAAGATGAAAAGACAATTATTGGATTTTCACCATTGAAAGCAAGTTTCATCACTAAAAGTAATTTCGTTTTACTTATCCTTGTTCTCTCATAGGCATACTTATTTATTTTTCAAATATTGTCATCACTATGTTATGGTCTTAATACTCTCAAAGCCAGAATCAGTCTAAATTTGAACTCCACACCAATGACCACTGTGTATACGCAGGGAACATGCCCATTAAATTTGTGAAGCCATATATTGTTTTGCTGGATAGGCAGATAATAAAAGATAAATTGGGACCTTCAGAGAAGATGCACTTTGAGTCTCGCATCCTAATGATAGCTATATTAATACAATGGTCTAATAAAATTATGGTCACAAACACATATTTCACAATAATTTAAAACAACCAGCATGTCTAGAAAAGGGGAAAGCAGGGTGGCTACATTGAGAAAAAAAGTTCCCTGATTTTTCCATGATTTCCCTGACTATTTTTATCAAATTTCCAGAACTAATTATATACATCCATAATCTTTCATGTAAATCACCATTGTGTATCATGCACCAACAGGTGAATGCTTCATATAGGGAAATTAATAATAGAAAACCCCAAAAATGCTTAATATTAATAAAATTGTAATCCAGTTTCATAAATCCAAACATAAAATTTAGTTAACTAACAGACACTAAAAGACAATATGTAGCAGAAAGTTTCCTCGTTTTATAAAAAATAGTGTTCAATTTTACGCGTAAGGATGACTGATCAAAATAAACTGGCCACCTAGTCAACTTATTTTATTTCAATCAATGTATCGTTTAAAATTTTAAAAAATGTGTAAAAAGGCTTAAAAATGAGCACTATCTATAAAAAAAAAATCGTCTTGCTGGGGATCTTAGCAGGCATCACTCAAATGTCCAATCACTTCAAAAAACATAACGGCGCAGTAGTAGATGATTTAGTCTTTTACCAAATGAATGGTAAAAGACTAAATCATTTTTTACCATTCATTTTACCTATGACTTTAATCAGGAAGCAATTCACATGCGAAATTGATTCACATGCCGATATGATTCGCATATGCAGTTTCTTGTATGATCCGCATCTTAGTCCGAACGAGTCCGAATACATGCCCTTTTCCGGATTCGTATAGTGATAGTGCCTGCATCACTTGAGTCTCGGATTCATATTTCTATGTTCTCGTATGATCTGTATTTTGGTTTCGGATTCGTAAAATGTCTGTATCTGTGCATCAGTTGAGTATCGTGTGATCTAGAACGGAGCCGCGCATCAGATTGACAGTTAAAAATGATCTAGTTCACTAGGCAAAGTTCCCTGATTTTTAAATATTTTTGCAAAATTCCCTGATATTTCCATGATTTTTCCAGATCGATAAAGTACCCTGATTTTTCCATGATTTCCCTGATCTGTCGACACCCTGGAAAGGTTTCATGCATGAAAAATTAATAAATGCATAAACAAAGTGTACACATGAGAAAGAACTTTTATTTTCATATATTAACTACATATTTATGCAATGTTTTAACTAAGTTAGTAAAGTCATTAAATCTGAACACTACCTGAGTGATATACATTATATAATCTACACTCTAACTTACAAATGAATTATTTGAATGCAAGTTTGAATTATGTGAACACATATGAAAGAAATTAAAACATCACAGACTCTAAAAACAGTATAAGCCTAACAATAAGATATCAAGTTATTCAGAAATTCAACTGACTTTAAATCATAAAAACATTTAAATAGGCCAAAAACACCAACTTTTTTCAATAACAATTTTATTATCAATGTTGTAAATCACTTTATTTCATTAATTATCATAAAAAATTTCCGCATCAATCCAGCCATACTGTATAATTTTTACTTTTAAAAAACACATTACTACCAATTAATCATTTTTGTGTCTTTAAAGGAGAATAAAGAAAGGCAAGTTAAACTTATACTGTATAATGAACTAGCACATAAAGTGATAGAGATCTAATGTAATTCAGTGTATGATCTTTATACATATAAATTTATTTGAAAATAAGTAAAAAATATACAACACACACATCTGACATAAATGTTAAATGCACTGAATCACCCATCATCATCTCGCACATTGCTCAAATTTTAAAAATACTTTTGATTGGTAGCACACATTATTTTTACAAGCAATTTTCACACAACAGAGTTGCTACATAAGCCAGTAAAAGAAAAAATAAGTATTTGTATTTATTAGGCAAGTAACATAATATGGTCCAATACAGTGGTTTACTCTGTATATGCTGCTATAGCATCTTGCCTATATAGTTAATTTGGGTTCAGATATATCCTGTAATATCACTTCACAAACATGCATGATATTTTAAACTATTTTTGAAGTAAACTTTATTTTTCTAGGTGTAGCAACCCTGTGAAATAGCATGATATTTTATAAATAAATAACCTTGACAAATGTATGGGGGCAAACTGTATTTTTAAATATTGTTTTTTGCATACTTTCCATAAATATTAAAATTTTTTTTTTTAAATTAGGCTTGTAAGATAAAATTTCTGCATAATGGAGAACACAGCATATGCACTTTTTATTATTCTATTATGCAAGGCACATAATATTGCACAGTAATTCAGAAATCAAGTAATTGTAGTCTTGAAAAGAGAAAAAAAATATCAATAACACATCCTGAAATAAGCACAATAACACATTCTAAAATAAGCATGCAATGTGGAATTTTCATATTCATTAGGTATTCCTTAAAAAAAAAAAAAAAAAAAGTATATATTCTAGTAAATTATTAGAGATGTAATTTATAATGATATGGAACAAAATTCAAAAATTCAACCTGTTTGTTAATTTTAAAAACAAACTTTTTATTAAAAAAAAAATTGCAAACTTTCCCAAGTTTTCCTTAGAACAGATATAGTTTAGGCATAGCATTGCAGCACTGCATGAAATACAAATTTACAAACCGGCCAGAAATAACATCTTATAACTGCATAATACATCGTAATCAGACTTGGTGGGGGAGGGAATTATAAAAATTTTACAGAATGTATACATGCATGTAGCAAGGTTCAAAAGCCCCCCTTTTTTTTTGTACATACAAAGAAGAAATATAAAGCTATCTTTCAAAAGCAAACCACACTTCACAAGAATATGCCATTCATATTATTATTATTATTTTTTTTTTTTGAGGGGGGGGGGGAGGAGGGCGAGCATACAGTTTAATATTTCAATGAAGACAATGAATTTACATAATTGTACAGGTAATGATAGAAAAGTGGTTCGATCTAGAGCTAGGTGGAACACTTTTATTCAGCACCAAAAAAATCATGCAAATGCCTGTTCACAATTTAGCAAATATTACAACTGATGCTGTTACCATATTTACAGCATGTAATCCGACATAAAACAAAGCTATCACCAATAAAAGTTATAATATTTATACACTCAACAAGGAAAATTTTGTGTATGAATGAAACATACAAATAAATTAATTTTTTTTATAAACACTATATGTCTGTTCATTCAAAAGGATAATAAAGGTTTACTCAGCGATTTCTGCTAATAATGCAATTAATTCAGGCTTTGCAAAATTCTTTTTCTGAACTTGTACACGTGAAGTTGTTTCTCAACTTGTATAGATTTGAATATGTTTAAAATATATGCTAAAAAATGTTTATCAAAATAGAACAGAAACAGTTGAACTGTAAAAAGTCTATTATAAGAGTGCAGCTTATATGATCAAATAAGAGAAAACATTTTATTTCTTATCAAACACTATTTTATATGTGTTAAAGTACTCCAACTTATCCGAAGCCAGCAAATTTAAAAATTAGCCACATTCATTGTTTAAAAACATCATAATTCTTATTTATTTATTTATATTTTACTTGCGCTAGTTTCTAAGTGCTTTTTTGTAAATTTACTGACAAAGAAGAATAAAATGAGTTTTAATAATCTGAATCTCTTTCTTTTTACTTTAGTAGACAAGGTCAACTCTATCACAAGAAAACCACACATAAAACAACACTATAAACTCTATGCTTATAAAATTTAAACTGTGGCAATAATGTAAAATTAATTATATTGCAAACACACAAAATTTAAAATCTTTAACATGCAGGTTAAATCATTCAACAATTTAAAATGGTATGCTGTAAATTAAGGTAACGAGTATCAGAAACACTTAATCACATAACCTTGCAAGTTCTATATTAATACACATTCTCTACACTACACAATATTCATACTGCCCTGTATAGCTGAAAATTCTAGAAGAATGAATGTTACAATATAATGTATTCATATTGATGCATTAAATCTAAAATGCAGTGCTATCATATAAGGAAATTTACAGATCATTACAATTATTTTCAGAAATCAAATTTATAATTTATATTAATTGTGCACACCAAAAGAGTGATGAAAACATAAATGAGAAAAAGAAGTTTACTTTTGATTATGAAAAATAAAACATTTATAACACTATTTCACTGGACTTTCAACAATGCACAATTTACAACATTTAAAGTTTCAATTTAATGAAGTCAAAGGCAAGAAACATCACAAATCAAATCTTGACACATTACTTCATAACTTGCCTCGAATTTAAATAAAAGATTTTAAGATTTTTAGGATAAATGTATAAACACCATAAATCATTCAACTATATTTATTTTTTCTAAAGGAGGTATAAGAAATCTGTTGGTGAATAAGATAATTTATAAATTTTAACAAATCCAATAACAAATATTTAAAAACAAAAATACAAAGGTTATAACAGCAAGAGAGAAAGAAATTTTACTACAGTTAACTGTAAGCACATGTATTTAAGCATTATATCTTGAGACCTTCAAGATGCCAATACAAAAAATTTAAGGGGAAAATGGAACGGAAATATAATTTTGATGCAGCAACTTATGCCTGTTCTCAGTTATGGACATAACTGAAAAAGCATAACAATTAATTTTGAACGATAAAATATTTAAAAAAAGGAAAATCATCCATTTCTGCTCAAATTACATGATACTTTTCAGTTTTAATAAAAAATGCACCGTTAATGAACAAAATCAAAACAAGAGAAAAAAATAAATGAGAAAACAAAGTTAGAATTTACAACAGTTAAAAAATTTATTTAGAAAAGTTCTAAAAATAACAGGGACGATAAATATTTAAAATGAAACACAGACATCATTCAAAAGTCTTAAAAACAACACATTGTACATGTAGATAAGACACATGCAAAAAGTAAAGAGCAACAAACATTTCCCCCACCCCCCCCCCAAAAAAAAAAAAAAAAAAAAAATGCAATCATAATTGCAGAATCAGACAGTACAAGTTAACTCTGTTATAAAGATATAATACAAAACAAAATGTTAAGTTATAGTTTAATAGCAAAATCTGTGCGCAATGCAAGAGTAGGGAAAACAATATACTTTATAAAATAACAAATAATTCTTTTTTTTTTGGGGGGGAGGGGGGGGGGTGCTTATAGAACTGTCATAACTCTATTTTCAAGCTATCAATTACTATTTTGTGTGTTCGAATTTAAAATTTCATTTTAAGATATTAATAACTAAATAACTAAAAAAAAAATGTAGATTCCAACCGAACATTAACAGCTGTGTCTTAACAAGGTTTTTCTAAACAATGTATCAGATTTCTTAACTGTTTTGTAAAACATTTAATTTAGTTAATAATATTACAGCATACGCTAATGTCCGCACAATAATAATAATTAAAAAAAATATATTAACTACTTTTTTTTTATCACGGAATATTAAACACAACCATACTCATACCATACAGAATTTTCTAGTGACTTTTCTTTAGACAAGTTGCGTAGGCTATTCTGGTCATTGGTCTTGTCCGTTTTAGTCCTAGATATTTTGGAAGCCTCAGTGTTATCAATATTACTATTTGTGTCGGAGCAAAATGCAGAGAGTGGGCGAGGTGGTTTATTAGTAACGGGTGGCGAGCGAGTGACATCATTTGAAGATGGCAGGAATGGCAGAGGCTGAAATGTGTTATCCACTGTACGGTGGCGAGCAGCGTAAGGAGATATCTGCTGAGAGGAAGCACTGCGAGAGAATTGTTGACCGAGAACATCACTGTTGGTCAGATTGGTGATGAAGTTTAATGTCATATTATTTTCTAGCGTAGTATGTTGTGGTCCAGTCTCATTCATAAGCTCTGTTGAGATCTGAAAATGTAAAATTACAAAAATTGGATGTAACACATTCAGTTATGGGCGCAAAAATATTAATTCACAACTTCAAAACAACTAAATTATATCTTCATACTGCAGTAAGTTATGTTTTTGTTACTACATCAATAGTGTTAGCCTTAAAATATAATTGTGAAATTTTATTAATTTTAGATGATGGTACAGCTTATTATGTTTCTGTTAATTTTTCAGAATTATTTTTATTAAACAATAAATTTTTGTATCATTTTAAACATTCTTATCATTATAAGTTAAAGAATTTTATGATTAAAAGACGAATGCAAAAATAAAATAGGCTAAAAATCAGCTCAACTAAACATAAAGCTATAATTTTCATCTAACACTTCAATCCATTAATCATTGTTACAAGTATTTGACATAATTTATAGTTCACCAATTTGAACATATTGAAAGGCCAATGACACATGACCTATTTCGATATAATTAAACACAAACAAATCTTTAGATAACTAAAACACAGTGATATGTGATGAGAAAATCTAAGAATCAAATATACCAGGAAAACTATTTTAGGTGGAACAATATAAAAATTCTTAAAATTTAACATTTTACCAAACACACTATCTTGTTAAAATCTTTTGTCTAAAATGTTAATTATTTGTGAATAAAACAGTATTCAAACACTAATTTCTGCTACACATTTACTAGATAGAATAGTTTTAGACCAAAAATTATGCATTACAGGGGAGGTATATTAATATGAGAAACACAATATCAGAGGAATCCTGTCTAATGTGATCTTCTTCCAGACTGTCAAAATTAGCTACATTACCTGACATCTGGATGGAATAAAAGAATTTTTAAAATTTTTATTAAAAAAGACTTACAGGATTTCCTTTATTTGAAGAAAGAATATTTTGTTCCCCATTTTCTTCTTTTTGTACAGACAAACCAACATCTCGAACAGGAATGTGGTCCTCTTGACAAGAATCTTCTTGGCTCATGACTAGGAGAAGGAAAAACACGATTGGTTCTTATTTATGTTTTATTAATATACTGAACAAAAACCATTAGCTTGATCAAAGAGTTCAATACAATGGTCCCCAGTTTTCAAAAATTATTTTATCTTTTCACTAAACCATAGATAGTTGCTTATTTCTGTAAACACTGAATTTAAAGCTTAAAATAAGTCACAATCTCATTAATACAAAAATAGCAATATGAATTGAGGCCTTGCTTTGATATAGTAAAAAAAATCACAGGTGAACACTACAATTTACTTGCAGGGCTATTATACTACACAAATAGTTGAACTTTTTTATAATGAGCCCTGATTTAATGAGAACCCCACATTAACATGGAAACCATTCTATGGGAGCATAATTTGTTTTCAATGAGTAAGCTCCGGCTATAAAGAGGAATATTTTTATAATTCATAAAATTTCTATTGATTTCAACCTTTCCAGATTAGCTATTCCTCTTGGAAAGATTCTTTTCACATTCCAAAGTCAATGAAAGCAAATGATAATGATGAATAAAGAATTTCAGTTTGAACTGCTTAAATATACAAAATGGCTTCTGAGTACACAGAAAACTTCAAACTTTTTTTGAAGTAAGGGATGCAACTGACAATGTTTTTTTCGGCCGTGAGTTTTCACCGAAGAACAATAACACGAGAAAGAAACAATAAACAGGTCAAAACAAATTAACCATTTTCTTGTATCTCCCATCTTACAGTAGGGGAAAGAAAGTGATATAGTTAAGCATATAGATGAATACTTATGATTTTTTTTTACATGCACTCAGTTATAACAAGCAAATATTGTGGTTACATGTAAATTCGACTTTATACACATATTTCTGATGTACTTTATTTAAACTCATTTTTTAATCATTAATATAAAATATTAAGTATTTAATAACATCAAGTCTTAATACAATTCTGAAATGCAGTTTAAACAATAGCTGTTCAAAACTTTAATGTGCTGAATCTTTTGGATAATCCTGTAAATAAACTATCCAGTCGATTTCAATTTGATTTCTCCATTAAAATATTAATACTAACATTTTTTGCAATTACAATACTTCCTTAATTTCATAAAAAGAAATAAAAATGATCATCAGAAATACTTTTGAAAAATCTCATTGTAACATTCTTCTAGCTGCTTACAAAAGCTCTAAATTTAATGTTAATTTTTAAATCAAAGAAATGTTATTAGGTATTTAATTTAAAATGATAATTTTTCATATTGAAATTATTTTGACAGAAACTTGAATTCAATGCACAGAATATGCATGCATGCACTTGAATTCAATGCACAGAATACACACACACACACACGAGTATGAATGAATATTACCTCTATTTTTATGAGGCCATGCTAAAGATTTATTCGTTCTACGAAGACTGCAGTATAAACTAGAATCTGTGGAATTGTCAGATTGAGAACTCAAAGGATCATGTTTTGAATTCTATATATAGAGAAAATATATACAAGTGAGGAAAAAAAAGTGTCAATAACAGATATACACATATAAATCTATACTAATCTTATCTGCTTGGAAAGTAATATGATTAAATATTTTAAAATCAGTCATTTTGAATTAAAATCAGAATTATTTTTCGAAGGAAATAGTTATTAAAATAAAATTGAAAGCTGACTGAGAAAATTAGTATGCTATATAATGATAAGCATTTGAATTGACTCCAAAAGAAAAATCTTTTCATACAATACTTTAGACATAAAAAAATGATCCCAATTTGAAATATTTTATACAACTCATTAGTTAGATGCTACATCAGCCTATGGGGGGATGAGTAGTATAATTTAATACAAAGAACCCTTAAAAAAATTCTTAGATACTCAAATAAATATATATAGATATAAAATTACATTCATATCCATATACGAGGATGAAGACATATTCATACATGAAAGTTCAAGTTGTTCAATATTTTCACAACTTTTGAATCCTGATGCAATGTCTCAAGGTGATTTAGTATGAACATAATTTTTAAGCATTTTAAGTTTTACTCTTTCATTTTCTAAGAGTTTCCTTTTTATCCCCTTTTCTCTATTTGTTTGGTTGTAATTACGTTCCCTCCTCCAATTATCATTTCCCTGTCTGATCTAAGGAAAAGTAGCAGGGATAGCTGAATAACACTATATAAATAGAATTTATTCACATTTAATAAAATGTAATAAGCAATTTCAATTCTCTGTCTATTCATTTTCGATCGTAAAATGGATTATGTAGCTAATTTTTTTTTAAATTTATAATTTATGTTCAGGATTTGCATAAAAATCAATTTTTTAGAAATATTTGGGCATTTTGGGGCACCGAAAGATATTAATTGAAGTTGAAAAATTTTTGTATGTATGCTAGTATGCTTAAGACAACTTTTGTACCCCACAGCGAGTTGATTTTCCAAATTCAGATTTTTTGATCCACCCTACTGGGAACTTTACCTGGCTATATCCCTGGTTTGAGTCCAGGCACTTAATTTTTTATGTTCTCATTATGCAAACAGGCAACACTAAAACTAATATCCATTCAAAGTTAAAAAATAAATTATTGAAGTCCTTGGGAAACGGAACAATTTAGTTTTGTCGAGAAAAAGGTGTGTAGAGAATGAACAATTCTTACAAAACACTTCTAGACCTGTTCTAATAATCTAAAGAGTTTTTTAACCAGGACACAGGCCTCAGATGCGAGGAAGAGGAGTAATGATTCTATAAAAAATTTCATTACATTTTTTTAATGATACTGATGACAATTAGTTTGTTTCCTCCCCAGTGTCAAGTTAATGTATACCTTTATTTTGCAAGCAACATAATTTTTTACTGAAATATGAATAATAATAATTCATTTAAAGTCATATTTAATCAAAATGGGGGTACTTATTCACAAGAAAAAATTTGAGTAAGGCAAGAAGTACTCCTCACACAATTACTGACACTCTTATGGGGAAATGCAAGTATAGTAGTGTCCCAATCATGTCTTGTTAATTTGTGGACCGCTTAACCCAAGGTAAACTTTCAGGTCAAAAACATTCATTTTTTAAACATTAAATCAAGTAAGTGTGATGTTATTTAAAATACATTTTTATATTTACAAACCTTCTGTATGCTCTTTTCTTTATTTGATTTCTCTTTACGCGCACATGTAAAAATGAATTTTCTCATAGATTTTTTTATATAGTCCACATAATCCAAGTTGATGTCAGTCCGTATCAACTTGTATTATCAGGATTCAACTGTAAGCCATTTTAATAAGAGACGTTCCTGTCAAAATCTCTCTTTAAAACAGTATTTGTACAGTTTCAAAAAATTAATTCAATTTCTGTTATTCTAATAAAAATTTAAAATTTTTAAGCTTTAAAAAAAGTTAAAGAAGAAAATATATATATATGAATTTACCCTCAAAAATGCTGAGCGAGTTCTCCTCATTCTAAGTGAACCACCTGATGATGTCCTTCTGCAAATATTATTAACATGTATAAGAGCATTGTACAAAATATTTTTGTACTTCATAAACCATAACATCAAATAAAAGTGAAGATAGAGCAGCTTTCAAAAAAATTTACATGCAAAAATACTGCACAATTACACCCACAACTTTCATTATTCCGAAATGGCATTTGATAGTAAGTTAAAATAATATATATTACCTTTTGGGTGATTTTTGTAATTTGTTACAATGATCCGTGATTTTTTGTTCTAATTTCTCTTTCTGAAGACACAATTCCCTTAATTTCTCTCTGCTGCAGAACAATGCAAATTTATGAATGAGTACTGATACATAGATGAATAAATTTAAATATAATACAATACAATACAAATAAAATACGTACAAGCTGTTTTCTTCCTTTCGAAACTGTCCATTTTCTGAAACAATTTGATACAGAAGTTCATGGTATTGACTAAGAAGAATGGAAACATGAGACATGAGAGACTGCTGTTCTTCCTCTAGTAAAGAATTTTTTTGAGACAGGAGCTAGAATATTAAAAGTAAATAAATTAATTAATTAATTAAAAATAAGAGTAACAACCATTTTTTTTTTGTTATTGCAACAACATTTAATTTTATAACATTTTGAATAATGAACAGCATCAATTTACCAAACTTCATAAAAAACATGATAATTATTGTTTATTCCTTCCTCTGGAATTGGTTTAAAATTAGTGGACCCCAGATAAAAGTCAGACTTCCTCCTACTAGGGCCCAATAAAAATGGAAGCCCCCCTGCCCATTGCCTCCCTATCTGGGGAGGGGGGAGGATCTGGTACTGCATGCGGTTGTCAGAGGGCATAAGCAACAACATTATTGTTTATGTTACACCATAAAAATAATAAATAAGGGGTGTTTCATTTTGACACTCAAGAATTCAGAAAAAAAAAAACTTTTTTGTCTTATAAAAACTAAAGCTAATGTATAACAATTTAATTACCATTTCTATTATGTTTCAAAACCTTAAAACAAGTGCATTGAAATGAATATAAAAGAAAACTTAGACTATAATAAGAATTTCCAAATGGATATTAACAAATTACATTATATTTGTCAGCATTACTACATGAAGAAATGATATAATTCAAAGCTGCATTAATTTACATTTAGAGACAAATTTAGAGCTTGATTCTGTCTCCTCTTACAACATAAAAAACAACATCCCTCAAATTTTCTTTAAATATGAATTTAAAGGGAAATAACACGTTTTCAAACAGGATTAAAACAATACATTTATGCATTTTTAATAGAGCTGAATGGAAATGGGAGTGATATTTACAATGTGACAGACATTTTAAAGAAAAGTTATTGATGCTTCATCAAACTGATGTAAGAAATTTAACTATCATTTGAGGCATCATCAAAACTGTAAGATGTTATTAAAATGCTTGCACAGGAAAGGCTTAATCACACTGATCATGTTTTGGAGTTTTTTAGGACAGATCTATTTTTTTTTTTTTAAGTTATTCACCATGACATATTATTTTCTTCTGGCTACTGTTTTGGCTAATATAGTATCATAATTTTTAACCTCTTTCAATTAATCTACACAAAATTCTCTTTTCTTCTGCAAGGATGCCTCCTGAAATGGTAAAGAAAGGGCTATTCCCGACCAGAAAATGGACAGCTACAGAAGTTTTATTCAAAAGAGTTTTACAGCAGTAATTCTCCTTACACCCCCCCTTTCCCTTACCCCCCTTTCACAAACACACTCACTTTTGAGTGAGTGTGTTTGTGTAAGGGGGGGGGGGGGGGGAGAAGGAAGGAAGATGGCGATAAACTTTAAGACATAAAAAGTACTTAAAAGGTGGTAGTTTGAAAAAAAAAAAAAAAACTAACTTCACGGCCTTTGAACAAAAACCAAATTAAACTAATTGTGTCAGGAACTGAAAAAAATTCAGACTGTTTCTTCACAAGCTAAACTACATGCTGCACTTAAAAGAAGAAAAAACAAAAACTACTTTCATGAAATTTTCAGAAAAAAATTTTAAACATGGAACAATTACAAAAATTTTCACGAGTGACACATTTTGCAAAATAATTTTAAAGATTCCTTTTTCATGAAAGTTTTAAACTGATATACAGACTTAAATTTATTATAGTGTATAGTGCAGCTTCTGAAGACACAAGTCCCTCACAAAATTAGTTTATTTGAATTTATATTTAAAAAATCACAATTTTTTAGCCACAGCCTTAAAGGTAGTTGACAAAATAAAAATGTCTCACAGCGTTTTACCTCGCAACAACTGGTTAACTTTGAAACTTCAACATCTAAAGTAGATGTTTCATTTTGACACTCAAGAAGCTCTCCTTGCATGGCAGTATACTTCAGTTTCAATTCATTATTTTCTGATTTCAAAGATTTATGAATGGCTTGCAAAGACTTAAGTTCTTTAGACACTCCTTCATGTGTTTCTCTTAAGGATTTTAATTGTTCCTGTAATGTAATAGTTTGGATTAATCAATGATATCAGATGGCACATAACAATAGATTTAATATTATATTTGTATAGATTTTCTTGGCTCTTTGGATTAATGTATAATGAATATGCGGATTTTATTTAAACTATAAATTCACATAGATTATAATTTTCACCTGACAATCAAATGGTATTGCTGGCTTATGTTTCTAAGCAAAGTACCCATTTTTATATTAAAAACTTATGCATTCAAAGAAAAAAATCTATGCATTATTTGTGCATATTAAAAGAAATAGGGGGGGGGGGGAGGCAGAAGGAAATATAAAATATTCAAGATGAATACTTAGATGGATTTAACTTTTAGACTGTCAGATTTTTATAATTTCCTGCTCTAACTTCCATATTAATTGTATTAATTAAAAATTTATTTATTCAGTTTTTTTTTATTTTACTTTATTCACTTTTTAAGCAATATAGAACTTCAATATTTAGTAATTTATTATTATTACCATTTTAAACTATAAACAATAACATTGGCAGTACATGTGTTTAAAGCTATACCAATAACTTTGTTAAAAGGTAATGTTTTAATTTTTCAAAATTTTCTTTTTGAGTGGAACGCCCCAAATATTACTTTTTTTTTTTTTAATACAACTGACTTGTCACTTTCAAAACAAACTTCATGCTTAGTTTTAGAAATAGTGCACAAACTTTAGAAACATAAATGTTTGTAACATTTCAACACTGATTATATTAAAATAATACTACTTCATCAAGAAATATTTCAACACTGGTTACATTAAAACAATACTATCCTTAATATAAATTTGAAATTATCAAATTAAAATCAGTTTGAGAGTGTTTTCAGATGCCAGCATGGCTGTCTTCAGTCGTTACTGTCTCCTCCTTTGCTTGAGGAACTATTGTTTAAGGAAAGAGACTTTAATGACCGAAGACAGCCATGTTGGTGGCAAAAAATGTTATTAAATGGATTTTGGTAATTTTCAATTTATACTATGCATGATTCGTCTGTATAAAATCATTTTATCAATTACACTACCCCTTTAAAAAAAAGTACAGGAGAATTTTAAAATTCACAATATATGGCCAAGAAACATGCATTCACACCTTTAGCTGCATGTGTTCAGATCTCAGGGAATTAAGTAACCCTCTTTCTACTCTGGCATCATCTTCTTCTAGAACCTCTCTTAATCGCATAACTTCTTCTTGTGAAAATAACGCTGCCTGTAGTTTTTCCTGCAATTAAAAGGAAAGTGAGCATATATCAATAGTATTAAATTTATGTCTAGAATTGTAGAGTACATTCTTATGTATCATATACTAAAATTATGCAGACATTTCATAAATTTGCTGCTTTAAAAAAAAATAAAATGGGGGGGGGGGAAAGAAGGGAGAAGCATTGATATTTTTCTTTAGCATTAATAACTATAAGAAAACAATTTGTAATACCAAGAAAATTCAGTAACCAAGCAATGCTTAGCACACTGAGTAAAATAAAAAATGTTTAAATATTTGAATGAGTTAAAACATTCATGAGGATTGTCAAGCAGATTCCTGCAGTTTTTCATTGCAACTCTTTTATTCAGGGGGAAAAAATCAAATTTAATAGGAAATTGATTCTATAATCTTTCTTGAATAATAATAATTATTATAATTTTGTCAGAGGCATTTGATTACTTCTGAGTTTAACTCTCTGACTGCTCAATTTCTAGAACAAACATGCTTATAAAAATGTGTATTTGCATACTTTAAATATTTGACAATCACAAAATTTTTTTAAAAAATATTTTTTTTTCTTTTTTATTTATTATATCATGTGAAAACATGCATCCTTTCAAAAGATTTGAGTGTATATGAATTTTTAAAAGTTGATTTCATATATAAATATTGTTTTCATAAAAAGCCAAAAGCATAGTCATAGTTGCGAACTCTCCCGATTTTTTCGGGAGATTTTCCACCACTAATTTTCATTTAGCAATTTATGCTTAAAATAAGTTCGAATTTTTAATGCAAAATAAAACTGTTTAAAAATTGTGGTGGGATATCTCCCGACAAAGTCGGGAGAGTTGGCAGCTATGCATAGTCTATAATAATAACTATTCATATTTCTTTCGAGTTGTGTATTTTTTGAAAAACTAATTAGTTATTCACAAAACTAAAATACGGAATTTGTCTCATGTTTGAATATCTTTTTGGTGAGTACACTCTCTTAAAAACTAATTTCACTTTTGTTATAAGTGAAAAAAAAAAGTTAATTATAGTGAATTCTTATTTTTAAATAAAATTTAAAGTAAAATCTATAAAACTTGAAAAATATGTAATTCATTTAACGGGTTAAATAATAAAAAGGCAAGATATGCTTCTCAATAAACAGAAAAAAGGAAGGGGGGACATAGAATATGCAACCAGAGGATTAAATAAATAAAAACTGTAAAGAATTTGAAGGCTCAAATGAAAGCAAAATCATAACTTTAAAAAATAACTAGCAATGCAAGCAAGAAAAACAAGTTTTATGAATTTTTAAATTTACAGTTACATCCAATTGAAAAATACACTATATAAGGAAATCTAGTAAGAAGAATAGAAAGAAAAGCTTAAGCTAGCCAAGCTTAATATGCATACCACCTTTAATGAATTATGCTCCACTTTCAGGCTCTTATGGTGTGATTTGAGAGAACTATGAATTTTTACCAAAGAATCATAATCATTTGTCAGCTGTTCATGCAAGCGTTGGAGAGATTCATGGTCTGTAGCTAGCCATCTATTTCTGCTGTCTAATTCTGCATATTGCTCACTAGCCTGAAAAAATAAATAAAATAAAATATTTTAATGAGCACAATAATTGAAATTTTACATTCATAACTAAGTAATCATCAGATATCAGACAGAATTTCTTTATACTGCTTAACATCAATACTGTTATTAATTTTTCTACATAAGAACATAATGAAATAAAAACAAACAATCTGTTTTCATATAGTTTTCTTCTTTATTCAATAAATAGCAGTGAATTTCAATTAGATGGCAAAATAAAGTTAGAAAATTCATGCAAATATACCTTCTTAATCTGCTCTTCAAGATTGGACACTTGAGACTGAAATAAAGAATTCTGTGATGCAAGGGTTTTGTTCTGTGATGAAATTAAAGTAAATTCAACTTCAAGTTTAGCCAGTTTTGATTGTAAGGAACAATTTTGAGATATTACAGAAGAACGATGCTGTTCAACTGATTCTAACTGACTTTTTAGATTATTATTTTGGTCTTTCAGATTTGAAACTTGATTAGTCAGATTGCAATTCTCTTCTTCTACTGACAATTTCTACAAAAGAGTAAGAAAAATTATAGTTCAGTTTTCTTTCAAATAGCTACACTATTTCTTAAATTATATAGATTAGCTATATAATTTAATTATTATTATGCTATCACATATATATAAATGACATATTATCAAAGAACTATATTAACAATAACACCCTCTGCACCCCCCCTTCCAAAAAAAAAAAAAAAACCCTTTTATACTTTAAATTCGTACAATAAAAGTTTATAATAATCCATATGTCGACCTCTTTGTCTTTCTTGCTTCATTACAATGGAAAGTGCATCATTTTCCATGTCTTAGTCCTATTTGTCATCCTTGTTCTAGTATGTTGGAAGTGTATCATAATCTGAGAGTGTGCTGTATTTGTCTTGTTTGTTCCATAAAACACTTTGAAATTGAAATTTTATATTATAATTGTTACTAAAACTATTTTACAATCTTCATCAGGCATAGTCTAATTACATTTCACCTTTATAATAAACAGTAGGGTTTTGACAATTTCTCACCAAATATAGAAGATATCCCAAGCTGGGTTCAGTTTTGGGGACTTATTTTTTGGCATCAAACTTGATGATAAATCGCCAAAAATGGCCAACCGTGGCAACTTTTGACATTTATTAACTCTCTGCTGTCTGGCAACCCTTGGAAATGATTTGCTGTTTTGACATGTAAGCAAAAATCTATGTCTAAAATTAGTACACTCAAGGGCTATATTTAAAATAAATAAATAAATAAATGAAAAGAAGAAAAAAGTTATTTAAAGCATTCACTAAAATTGAGGATCAGTAGATTATCTGAAATTTTAAACAGCTGTTTATCTCAAAATATCAATATTAACAATCACATACACACACTAACAATCTTCTCTGGAAAGAAAATTTAACATTCAATAGTCATGAAATAATTGAAACTTTGTAAAATGTTTACAAGTGCTGCACCATCAGGAGAAAAAAAAAAAAAAAAAAAAAGAAATCTAGTTACAAACACACATTTAAGCAAAGATTAAAATCTAGGATCTTCTGAAATAAAAATGTCTATCTGTTGATTTTTAAATCAAATTCAGAATTCAAGCCAATCATTATGAGAATCCAAAAGTCGTATTGATTTTAACCAGCATTTCTATTTATTTCATGATCGAAAATAATCACAATTTTAAAGACAGTCAGTGATAATTATGTACTGGGCTAAATTTAAAATATATCTGCTATTATTAAACTGACTGATATAAATTTATTTTATATAACAGCACTTTTAAGAAGTGGCAGTAAATAAATAAATTTATAAAATTTCAGACATACTCTTTTTTCCAGTTCTAATACATCAGCTTTTAATTCTTGCAGTTCTTCCCGAAGCGAAAGAAGTCCGATTTCTTCTCTTTCATTGGTAAATCTAGAATTTACAAGAAAAAAAGGAAAAGTTAATATATGAATCAAATCAGAATATCTATAGTGAATTTAAGTAAGAATCCAAAATCAATTAGTGGCAATCAATAAATACACATTTTCAAATGGTTGATAAATGCCTACAGACCTGTAGACAAAGTATGGTGATTTGGATAATCAATCACTAATTGAAATCGTCACACAATATGTTGGTAGATGTCTATTAGTTTAGGTACACATTATTTGTAAATTCAAGGACAGAGTGATAAGAAAATCCTCCACCCGATGCCCTTTCACAATCAAACATTAAAATCTATTGGGTTGTTAGGGAGTTTAACAGACTATTGAACCCATGTTTAAAATGTTTGCTCTAATCATTGAAAAGATTAAATGGAGAAAAGTATCCTTCTTCAATAAGTATTGCTTCCTAGTATGGATCTTTGACTATTCTGCTAGGTACACCATTGTGCTTGTGGAATCGTTGGATTCCAACAGCAATTCGCAGAAGTGCAATGCTCGGAGTTACGAGCATATAAAGACTCATTCTGGGAAGCAACACACATCAAAGAAGGAGATTCTTCTTCTTCGTCACTTTTCATGATGAGAGCAAACAGGCAAAATACGGGCTCAAGATTTAAAATTAAACAGAGGAAAGGGGGGAAAAACAGAAGAAAAATGACCTATATGCCATAAAATATACTATAACATTTATTGCCCTTGACACTTTTCTGGATCTGCCATTGATGTCTGTAAGCAGTGGTGCAGTTGAGGTTGGACGGCATCCTCCAACTATTTCATTTCAGCTTATGTGCCTCCCCACTTTCCATTTTTGAGGGATGCTCAAACTTTATTGAATGTATTAAAATTTTCATTTTGTAAGAAAGGCGAGCATAAGATTTTTGGACCATCTAAGGAGACTATTAAGACTAACTTACAACCCCTTTGCAAACAGCATCCTTAAAAATAGAATATGCAAGCTACTTTGTAAAATGCAGTCTTGGTCAGAGAGTGTCTTCCAAAATGGTTGTAAAAGGGAAAAGCGGGAGGGGGGGGGGAGGTGTCCCATACCAGGAGAGGGAGGGGGGGAAGTCATTTTGACATTAGTATTGTTGAAGGGGGTATTGGCAAAAAAGTAAATGCATTTTCTTACATAAAATTCAAACAAATAAATTTACAGCAGTTTTTGACTTCAAGCAATCAGTGCCTAAACATAAGATCCATATTTGTTATATTGTAAAGTAAGAATTTTACTGGTAATGATTTTTTTTTTTTTTTTTTTTGGTCTATGAAAGATGGCTATCCTACCCCTTTTTTCACGTCTATTTTCCTTAGAGGATGATATTCAAAATGTACTGAAATTGATTTAGGTATTTGTGAGTGCTATAGTTTACACGGATATATCTGTTTTTCTTTGGGATCATCGTAGATATGTGAAAAAACTTTTTTGACCCCTAACACCTAAAGGTTAAGAATTTTGGAAAATGCTCTTTTGGATATGCTTGAAAAATAAAATGTAATTACTTGCACCAAATTAAAACCAATTAATAAGTAATGAAACAAACGATTTACTATTATTTATTGTTTTTACCAATAATTACATCTAACTAATCACACATATTATGTTGAACTTCTCAAAAAGGGGTGTCTTGCCCTCTTAGGACTACATCACTGCCTGTAAAGTAAATAATTCAAAAAGCAGATTCATCACCCCTAAGCATATAGATTGTTTTTTTAGATGTTCAACCTGATGGCCTTTTTTCTAAACAATAAGTCTAAATCATGATTTCCATAAAATTTTGAGGGTCATTGCTGTCTATTCTTCTTTCAAGATTTTCTAGAGTTTATCGATCATGGTGGGTTTGCACTTAAAGAGCTCTTTAGAATAGACCGAAGGCACAATATTTCGTAGATGAAACATTAGGGGATTTTGCAGGAATATGTTGAAAAGGTTTAAATGCAATACCTGCACCAGTCTTTATTTTTTCAAGGAATGCAATGGTACTTTCAAAGTATGACTAATGGCTTTGCCTTGATGAAGTTTGAAAGTCACTGGGATAAAAAAATGGAATTTTTTTCTGTAAATATTGAATGCAAAAGTTCTCTTGAAAAGTATGTTGAGTTGATTCTTATATTTTTCTCCACACTTCTTATTTTTAATTTCAGAGTGTAGCAGAACCCTGCAGCAGCATGAAAATCAGGATGTAGACTTATTGTCCAGAAAAAGGGCTGTCACACTGAACATTTAAAAAAATAGCCTTTATATTTTAAACACCAATTATATGGCCTCAAAATCATTCTATAAATGTGTAGGCATTCTGTCAATATTCAGTCATTTGGTCTTTAAAGTGTGGATTTGGTGGAAAGTGTGGAAGGGAGGATTTAGAAAGTAAGATCAGCAACAAAACTGATTAACTAAGCAACAGAACTTACTTTTTATTGATACATTTCTCTTTGGTTTCTGGAGAGTCATCTAATTTCTTTTTAGTAACAGCAGGTAAATCACCGGGGGAATGTTTTAATAACAAATCAAGTTCTTTTGAAGAAGATTCTTTTGCAGGTTCAAAGTTATTCCTAATGCTGAGGAAGAAACAAAATAATAAAACTTTTTAATCTGGATATCGTTCCTTTTGCAATCTGATGATATAAAATACCATTTCTCTACCTATTTACTATTATTACACTGAACTAAGATACTCGTACACTGCTGGTAATATAAAATAGTAGAGAGCATTAACTTTTTCAGGATGGCTGGCCGATTCTTAAACCAAACAAGAGAGCTTTTAAAAATGGGATTGGTTTAAAAACGTAAATAAATTACTCAAAAAAAGCTCCAAGTTCGAGATATAAACCCAACACTCAGATCAAGTAAACATTTGCTGAAGAAAATTGTGATCTTCCAATGGGGTCAAAATCTGCATAAGCAGCCCCTTCACAAAAATATAATTGATTAAAACAGCCCTTCATTGGCATTTACCCTACTTTTTAATCTATTTTATTAATTATTTTAACAAAAAAAGTGACCCCAATCAAAAATTGGAATGAAAATTCACAAAAATAAGTGTTGAAATTCACAAAATTAAGTACTGAAATTTGCAAAAATAGACAGTTTTCACAAAAATGGGACCCTGAAAACAAAAATTCCTAGATCGACCCCTGATGCATTTCTTAGTTTCTCACACTTTGGAAGAAAAAAAAAAAGAAAAAAAAAAAAGATTTATAATTACCCAAATTAGAAAGGAAATTATTTCCATTGCTTACTAAGAAGAATTTTCAAACTAAGAAATATTTCCAGATATTTAAAATAAATATCCACACTTTTATATTTTGAAAATTCTCGTTAGTGAAATACACAAAATTAAACTAGCTGCTGTTTCAAAAACTTACTTGTAATTAGAATACAGCGATACTTCTTCACTTTGTTGTTCCTTATCGCATAAAAATCGGTCAGCTGCTCTTAATTCACTGCAAAGATAGCATATTTTAAGAAATGGAAAGGGGGAAGCATATCTAAAAAATTTTATCATTATTGATCATTAGAGTGAAGCAAGAAAAATAAAACAAAACCATTGGGGTTAGACAAAAAGCCAATGCTGTACTTTATACTTAAATTTGATTTCACAATAATTTTCCAAAAATATGTGGAAAATATGCAAGAGACAATAGAGCATAAAATTAGCAGTCTTAATAAGGAATGTATAAATAATTAAAGGCTCTTAAGGTGAAGGTTCTGACAAAATTCATTATGCTAATAAATAACTATTTCTGCTACTTATATCTAATGATAATAAAATATAAGTGAGGGGAAAAAAATCAGCAACTTAATGTATTGATTCTGTTTTAGCACATATTTATATTTGTATGTATGTGTTGTGTGTGTATTATGTTAAGGCAAAGCTACACAAAGAGTGACAAAAAACACTCAAAAAGAAACTGGTGTTAAAAGATGAAATAAATAGAACTTTGTAAACTAATACATAGAAAGGTACTTATCAATTAGATTGATAACAATCAATTGATTGATTTGTTTAATGAATAAAAAACTTTTACTTCACTTTAAAATCTGAATTGGTTTTAAACAAGGAGGATTGAACAGATGGGAGACGACCTATCCAAAAAGTTTTGAAGCAATGAGCTGCCAAAGCTGCCCCACCATACCTACCTAAAATATTGCGTTCTAGCATTGCTTCTTATGGTAAAACATGCTACATATTTTTAAAGTTTTTGACCTCTAATATCAGTTTTTAAGGGGTTTTTTTTTTTTTTTTTTTTTTTTTTAAGATATGACTAACATATAAGATATGACTAACACATAGACTAACAAATATGCCTGCGTGCTCAGCTTTTGGAAACAAATAGACCAGATAAAAAAAAGAAAAGCCTGGTATATCTATTTAAAGATCCCCATAATTGTTTCTATTGATATTAGTTCTTTTACTTTGGACACAAGTACATTAGTAAAATAAAATTAACTTAATTTTACAAAAAATTAACGCTTTTGCACTTTTTTCTTTTTGTGTGTGGGTTTGAATTTAAACAGTGAATCTAAAAAAAAATTCCAAATAAATAGCAAAATTTGCTGAAATACAACACACTTAGCTAATATATTCTGTGTACCCTTATATATATATATATATATGTGTGTGTGTGTGTGTATTCTTAATTTAGATTACAGATATTCTTAATTTAATCAAATCTGTAATGTTATTTCTTTTATCATATTTCTTTAAAATTATTGGAATACCTTATTATCACTTAATGATTGTGAATTTAAATATTCTGGAGGAGCTTTTTCGCCATTTCAAACCCAGCTGTTAAAGCGCAGTTTACTTCTCTTTCAAGTCTCCCTGGATAGAGAGAGCACCAACACCCTGTCTACCCATTTTTGTCTCTTTTAAGCTCTGCCTCTCGGCTTAATCGCTATGTGTGGTGGAAGGATATTATTTCGCCTCTCGCTACGTTCTATCCTCCTTGGTTTTAAAGGTATGAGGGAGAACAAAGTAAACTTGCTTGAGCACTGCAAAAAAATTGGCTTTTATATTTAAAGTCTGATTAGTTTGACTTTATTTCTTTATTTATTCTAAAAGAATATGTTTAAGAAAAACATTTTTTAAAGTTACTAATAAATTTCAATTGCTTGGCATAAAGGAGCTATTTAGGAGCTAGTTTGGCATAAAGCAGTTATTGAATAGGAAATAATATATATATATATATATATATATATATATATATATATATATATATATATATATATAGTTTGTTGGTGTGATTATAGCAGTGCTACATTAGGGGGATCTGCCAAGGATGGGGGTGCCTTGGTAGGAGGATTTTCTAAGGGGTTCCAACGCATATTCATGATTATATATATATATATATATATATATATATATATATTCAAGGAACAAAAACAGTGTCATTTGTAAAAATGAATAAGTAAAAGTATGCTTTTTCTAATAAAAAATAAACAATGCAAAGAAAATATCTATAATTTGCAATAAAACAATTCTGTCATTCTTAATGATTTCTTAAAACAATAGATATGAACTGGCAAAATAAGAGCTTTAAGTCCTACTTTTGCTGAGTTTCAGGATCACATGTTATTACTTCTGGTGCAGATTCAGTGCTTTCAATTTGATTTTTAACTTTCTGAAGTTCATTATTGAGTTTTTGATTGGCAATTTTTTCAGCAACTAAGTCCTAAAACAGACAAAGAAAATTATAAAGCAAGATAAAGTATCATTACTATAAAGAAACTTACAAAATGCTTTTTACTTGATTAAATACATGTTACAAGTCAAATATGATGTATGAATACCTAATAATTAAGCACATCATGTAAATAATTAGAAAATGAAAAATGTTTGACTGATCCCTTAATCAAAATACCTGCATTTAGACAAAATGTTTAAAAGCCGCATAGTTTAAGATGTTTAATGATGCTTAAAAATCGCAATGAAATACAGTAGCAAAACACTTCTAGATGAAATTTTTTTTTTAATTTGAAGCAGGGTAACAGATCTTACTATCTTGTACATAATTAAATAAAATTTGTTTAAAAAATTCTAAAATATACAGGAAACTGCTTTCTAGTAATAGCAAACATGCTAACTCTTCCGGTTTTGGTAGAATTCCGTCTTTTTGTCTTCTGGCCACAAATTAAACTTTCTGTATTTTGAATTTTTATATCTTATATTGAATTGTTACTTGAACCATACCAATTAATTTCTAAAGAAATAAATTCGTTTCAAAATATTTCAGGTTGGCAGGTATGTAATAGAATTAAACTTTCAAAATCAAATATGTACAGCTGTTTAAGCGGTACACAGAAATAAAATATTTAATACTGAATAATAATAAACCTACATTTCATTTACTTAAGAATATATATACATTTACTTAAGAAAATATACATAATGTATTTATGTTAATGTAATTTCACTATCTCACTTTTACAAGAGAATGAACTAAATACATTGCCAACAATGTTGCCCAGAAGATACTACAATCCAAAAGAGAACATGTTATGTTAAGTATGCATCAGTAAGAGTAGAATTCACATAATATGCATGAAACATCATATTCCTCAATTACCTGACGTAGAGCTTCTAGAGATTTTTTTTCGACAGCAGTTTGCTGTGATAAATCTTTATTTTCTCGTTCAAGTTCTCGAACTTTTGCTGCAACCTGATTTAAATTTTCTACTTCTTTTACCAGCTGTTTCTTTTCTCTGTCAAGGCATGCCACTCGAGATGCATATTCTTCAATTGTCAAGTCTTTTGACTAAAATTTTAAGAATAATATTTATTGATACTGACACAAAAAATTCTTAAAATACTAAATAAACATAATATTAAAAATTTCAATAAAGTAACACAAAAGATAAATCATGCTATATGTTCCAGCAATGAAACACTACTAAACATAAATGCTTTGATTGTACAGTGACCTCACACTAATGCGACTCACAGTTAAATGCCGTATTCACTTGGTCCCGTACACAACTTATCGGAAATAATGTTAAACTTATCTCTCTCTCACTTATATGCAAACTTCTCTCACTATACCATATAAAACTTCACACAAGTTTTAAATGGTTCAGGCAGTTTTACATTTCTCCCTTAAGAATTCATTTTAGAATCTTTTAAGCACAAATCATAGACACTTTATTAGCTTTATCTCATCATTACAGTAAAAGTGTGTAATCAATAATGAATATCATTTCTCTTATAAATTTCTGTGTTATTAATGACGAAATCTATGGCATGAAAGTGGTTGTAAATCTAATTAAAATGATTATTCCCAAAATAGC
This sequence comes from Cheiracanthium punctorium, assembly GCA_038373885.1. Lineage (NCBI taxonomy): Eukaryota > Metazoa > Arthropoda > Arachnida > Araneae > Cheiracanthiidae > Cheiracanthium > Cheiracanthium punctorium. Next base: position 413,431 of record JAWZYV010007093.1, read on the forward strand.
TTAGAAGCTTTAAAAGACTTAGAAAAACAGACATTTTCTCTTTTCGTTGACTAGAGACAAACTAATGCAGCTTCATTTTTTGAAAAAAATCTCATCTGTAAATCTTTAAAACAAACATGGTGATAGGTAAACTACGACTTTGTATACTGTGAAATGTTTAAATATTTTATGCTTCATTTTTTAATGTATTACAAATTTTGTTAAAAGTTGTTCTTAGTATTCCAGACTAAGTATTTAATATAGGTAATAAAAGTAATGCTAATACTAGTTTAAACAATGGTTTCTGTTCTCATCACACATCTGTCGACCAAACCATTTGGAGTTTTCTGTGGTTTTCTCTGAAATTTTGCATTAATACGGGTTAGGACCCCTTAGAAAGACCCCCCCACGGAGGGTACCCCACCCATAGGCCTAGATCCCTCGTGCAAATAATCGTCCTTAATCCCAGAACAACAACAACAATTTTAAACTTGTATAATATGACTGTCTCTCACTTATATGACTCTCAGTTATACGACTTTTTTCTACGGTCCCTTAAAAGTCGTATGAGTGAGAGATCACTGTACTGCAATATTTCTGGATGCACTCAAATATCTTTTAAAAAAATACTAAAATTTTAAAATAAATGCCTATTTGTCTAACACTGAATATCATCATTAAAACATACTTGAAATAATTATTTCCAATAGATATTGGAACTATGCTTGTCCATGCAAAAGAGAGGTTAAAACCATATGCAAATTTAAAATAGGAAACATACTACATCCTTTTCACACACACACACAAACACACACACACAAAAAAAAAATTGTCAAAAATTATTAATAATAATCTATACACTGAAACAAACAGAAAAACAACAACAACAACAAAAAAAAACTCACCTCAATTGCCGTTTTTAGCCTATTATTTTCTTTTTCTAAGCCCTTCATTTCTTGTTCTAACCTATGGTTAACTGTTTCTAAATTAGTTGTTTCCCTTTCCAAGTCATGATATTTTCGCACTGAGAGCTTCAAGCTTTCAACATTATTGTTTAATTTTTGATTTTCATTTTCAGTAGATTGCAGATCTTGCTGTAAATCCTTGATACGTTGCTGGTTAGTTTCAATAATCCTTTGCAACTTTTGATTTTCCGTAGTGAGAGAGCTAACATTTTGTTCTAACTGCTCAGATTTAACAATTTCCTCCTATGGAACAGATATAGATACACAAGAATTATTTAGTTTAATCTGAAAAATTTTATATTACAAATGCCAGTGCACAAAGCATACTATAGCAAACAAATTTGGTATACAAGATATTCTAATAAATACAGAAACACAATGACATTAGAATATCAATTAAAAAAAAAAAAATTCATTTAAAACTAGGTAGTATGTATAACTAATATTATTTATCTATCTTAATTAGATCAATAATTTGTATTATTCTTAACAAACTTAACTAAATTTTGGAATTGATGAAAACAATTAATAAATACAGAAAAATAAATATTTAATGTTTTGGGGAAGTAATCACATAAAAGAATACAAATAGGAGTTTAAAAACATATTATTGAATGTGATTGTTCATTACTGTATTTTACTAAGCAGAAACCCATCTTTAATGAAAATATTTTCTAGTTCTTGTTTTTGTTACTTTAAAAATACACCTGTATCCACAGAAAAATGCTTTCATCCTTTTCTATTCCATTTAACATAGGATAAAGTGTACAGTAATCCCTCATTATTTCGCACATTCGAATATATGGCGCTTTTTCTATATCTTACAATTTTTTTCTGTACTCTTTTTCTTTGTAACTTTACTTGAGAAGCACACAGTACATTTGAAAAATACATCTTCTATCACATAAGTTAGGTACAATTAATTAATTTTTGCTCCTTAATCTTTGTGGAAAAGCAGGATATGAGAGAAAAATCAAATCGAATGACTCTGGAACATTTTTTCAGCAGGAAATGAAATGTGTATTGGTACATAAAATAAAAATTAAACTTTTATTTTTATAGTTTAAGAGCATATCTTTTATTACATTAGACATACTCTTAATTTTATTATATTTTAAAAGCATATGTTCATAAAAGTAAAGTTTTATCATATCACCCCTGCCCCCTCTCTGTCCATTATATCATGCCCTCAGATTTATTGCACATTTTTCGTGTCTCTCGACAAGCGCGATATAACAAGGGGCACAAAGGTGTAAAGCAAAATTTACCATGCATATTGTTTAGAATTTTTTTAAATTTTAGTTTATATATATATATACATACTTTAGTAAACATACTTTAGTAAAAGAAACTACGTAAGAAAAATTTTCTTAACAAAGTTTAAAAATGATTCAAATTACATCACTATGTACACCAACAGGTTGCCAAAATGCAGAGTTCAAACTTTAGAGGAGAGATTATCAACCTTTTTTAATTTATAGCCTAACTCCCAAAAATAAAAATAATATCCATGCAATTTCCTAATAAAAAAAAGTATAGCATATTGTTAATATAAAGAAAACTGCGCAGAACAGTTAAAGCTGTACTACTATGGTGGTGGGTTTAAGCAATTATTTTTCTGAAAATTAAAATCTATAAACACAAGCCAACTACTAATTTATGAATACACCCCCCACTTCTCACTTTCTGAATCATTAGATAATGTATTACAGTGTTTTTCACAGCTCACATTATTGCATGGCCAGCTAGTATAAAAACAACAGATATATGCACATAGCAGTAGATTAAAAGATAATATATACACATATAATAAATTTAAATAAGACCAGATTAAAAATAAAAAGTACCTGTTGTGTTTTAATGGTTTGCCTTAAATCTGTAATATTTTTTTCTAATTCTGTACATTGTGCTTCAAAAGATGATAACTTTTTAATGGTTAATTTTAGTTCAGCTACTTCTTTTTCCAAATTGTTATTTTTTTCTTTTAATGCTTTGTGCTCTTTTTTCAGATTTCCAATCTGGGGGAAAAAAGGGTCATTGCATTTTCAGGTGATGGTCATTTAGGAAGAACTTAAAATAAGTAAATAAATCATTTTACATAAAATACTATTTAATTTTAAAGATAATAGTTTTTAGTAGAAAGTTGCTTAGAAAAAGCATGATCATAATAAAGTATACTTTTAGTGCATGGACTTTAAAACAAATCTTACTAAACATCAATTTTTAAAATTTATCTTTCAAAGCAAAGATAATGAAGGAATAATTTATAGTTATTGTAAACATTATAATTAAGAAGATGCTTTTCAATGTTAATGCAAGAAATACAAGTGAAGCATTTGGAAACTGAAATAAAAAAATGGTTAGATAGATAATTACATTTTCGGAGCTTCCCAAATTTTTCGTGCCTGTGACATCCAGATTATTCATATAATCTTCCATATCCTTCATTCCATTCTGTAAATGAATAGAAGAGACAAAATATACATTCTATACAAATTCAACAGTAAGAATATGATATATCAAAGCACGTGTTAAATGTTAAAAAATTATTACATTTTATTTAAACAGCTTTGATTTCTAACACTTAAATCTGCTAAATCCAATGTGAAAGAATGTTAAGTCAATCTAAACCTCCCCACCCAGCCCTGCCACACACATTTGGATATTATTTTACACCTTAATTATTAATCAACGTAATTATACTAAAAATGCATTGACATCAAATTAAAAATAAATGCCAAATTTTAAAATTACAGAAACTTTTTTATCTTGTGTAAACTTCTAAATGGCAAAAAATCAATACACTTACTGGATCTGTGAGTTCAAATGAAGGTGAACGATTAAGGCTTTCAACCAACATACGAAGGCGTTGATTTTCCAGCTCCAACTGGAAAACTCTTGTTTGGGCATCTGTATTAAGCTGGTCTAAAAGGCTATGATTTTCAACTATAAAACAAATGGGAAAACGTATTTTTTGCTGTTTTAACTTTTTTTTTAGATAATGTTTCTAATATTAAGAAAGAACATTAAAATAGATTTTTTGTAAAACAGATGTTAAACTAAGCAACTAAAAATAAATTCAATAAATTAACTTTATAAATGCAAATCAGAAGATAAAGCCAGCAAAAAGAAAAAAAAATATTTCACAGCACTTAACATTATTCTTTAAAAAAAAGAGGGAGGGGAGAGATGAGCTTCAGAACAAACTTTTTTAAATGTAAAAATCAATTTTTTGGTATAAAATAGATATAAATTCAATATTACATACTTAGACACCAGCTGGAGAGGTTCATAAATTCTTCTTTGGAAAGCAAGTATTTAAAAAATCATTACAATAAATTATTATCGTGTATGCAATTTAGTTGATTAAAACTTGGCATTGCACTTACAAATAGCAAAAGTGAATATTTTTCAGTACATATATTACACATTAAATAGTTTATCTTTAAATATGTATATTATTTTAAAAGCCATTTATAATTTTACTAAATAATTAAGTCATACAGTAAATATAAGTTTTTTTTCTCCCCACATAGCTCTAAATAGCTCAGTATAAGTAGTACTACACAATTCTGGGGAGACAAAAATCCTTTTTTCTACTTTTTTAATAAATAAAATTGCTGAGCAATAAAAAGCTGTAACATAAAATATATTTTAGCAAATATATGATAGCATCTAAATACTGATCATTTGGATAGAATTTTTTTTATAATTCAAAATTTAAACGCACACACACAAATATATATATATATATATATATAGGCTAAATTTCTATTAATAGAGTAGAAAAGGTTATCCAAATGCATGTAACTGTGTAAGCACATACACATATAAAAAGCTATGTACATCATTATTATAAAAAATGAATAAAAGCATACACATGCAAATATTTTGGCTTTTCAAACTCTCTCTGGAGAAATCAATTTTTTTCATCCCAAGTTTCAATTTAATGAATTTGCTTATTACAAGAACATAAATAAATAAATGAAATGCTAAGTGTATAATGTAAAGACTTACGAGGAGATGAATGTTTAAATGCATGAGACAATTCACTTTGCAGCTGAACTAACTCTTCCATTGAAGCTTTGCGTTCAATGTGCAGTTGTGCATTTTCTTCAAGGAGCTGCTGAATTTTTTCTCTGTCAGCATCCCTTTCCTAAATGAGAACAATACATAACTCAAAATACACTATGCAACAAAAAGGTTTAAAGTGGCAAAGCTTTTTCCATCTAAAATTAATAAGATCACCAGACCAGACCAGATTTAAGATTTAATGGGGATCTGGTGAATACAAGATTTAAGATTTCTCATATATTAACCTTTATAGGACTTTATGGTGACATTTAATGAATATTTCCTTGATCCACATGTAATGGATAATTGAGGTTCAATGCAGAGAAATACAAACTGATGATCAAAAAACAAAAGCAATATCGATAGACAAAATCAAATTCACAAATTTGGACAAAGTCCATGACCTAATGCCTCTATTATAAGACTTTTTCTTGACTTTCATGACTTTTTTCTCATTGCCTGACTTTTTGGTGACTTTCTTTCATTGTAGGCAACCTGATTAAGATGATTTACAATTCTAAAGCATTATAAAATAACATATAATTAATTTTTTTTTCTATAATGAGTTGTCAAGAATTTTATAATGGGTACAGAAAAAAACTAACAAAAGAAAATGTATAAAAATAATCATGTGAATCCAAAATCTAAAACGAAATTCTGGTTCATGAAAGAGAAACCTGGAATTTGAAGAGAAAAATCTAGTGAAACTTACATGTGAAGTACTATACTAGAAAATTGATCTCCCCACCCTTAACCCATCAAAAAAGAAAAAAAAAAAAAATTGAAAACCTTATTAAGTTTTGCTTTGAGCAACAGCAGTTTGTATGATTAGTCATTCTATTCTTATATTATCTACAGATTATATGATAGAGCATGCAACTCAAAAATAAAAATACTTCATGAAAAAATTATTTAAAATTTAAAAGTAAATTACTTTTTAAAACTATTTTAATGTCTGAGAATTCTACAGTAATTGCTTTATGACTATACTATTTGTTTTGTCCATATAACTTGATTTCTCAGATCAGCATTGAGAAATTTTTTTTTTCAAAAATATCAAAATTTACTGAAATACAGTAGTATTTAGCATTAAATATACTTCAGGCACAAAAATATAAATAATATTTTGTTGAACATTAAAATAGCTTAAAAACACTATAACATACAATGTGTAATTCATTTATCTGTGAACAGTATTTTAGAATATCAGCTTCTAATTCTACAACTTGTTCTGCCCTTTTTCTGCTGGCCTCTAACTGTTCTTCCAACATGGATTTGGTCTCAACTAGGATTCTATTATCTTCTCTGAGTTCCTGAAATTCAAAAGGAAAATTTAAAAATGAAAAAAATCTTGCTGAAGAAAACAAAATTAGAAAAATACAGATAATTTCTAAATAAAAATATATAAATTATCTTTATAATAATCATATATATAAATTCGCACTTAGCACAACAGGCCATAAAATCTCTCTCTCTTTTTTAGGATGTTTATTTGTTTTAAGAATCAAATTTTTTGATGAAATAACACCAATTTTTTTAAAGTATAATGTTTTGGAATAGTTTCACTACATACGCTTTAGTACTAACACATGGTGAATTACCATAAGTTTGTCTATCCAGCAATAGTCTTCTTATTCGATTATATCTATTTTAACAGACACAGAAAATAAATAAAAAATACAAATAAAAATTGTTCAAGTAGTCTCTTCTATCGAAATGGGATTTATTAACATAAGACTACATATCGCTGCTAAACACTTTCTTAACAAACTCTAAAATCTACCGGCTAAAAATTGATAAACTTGGCAAACCAGACATTTTGTTATTTTGTAAAACTGTGAATTAGGTGTATTGTATTGGAATAAATCCTTACTCCTTATTCTAAAACAATTAATTTCCACTCTGTTTTTGCATGCAGATGATATTTTAATTTAAAATGATGATTCAAGATATTTCACTTATTTTTACAAATAGCTTTTCTGTCCATTGCTTAGGTTCAATAACCTAAATCATTTCATGGAGATGAAAATCACCAGGCTTGGAGGGAAGTTATATTTTTCTGTGTTTAGTTAATAACTTATAAAATAATTTGAATTTTGAAATTTAAATAAACTGATTAGCACAAATGAATTTTTCCTCATTTTCTTTTTCAAACCTATCACATGCTTGCACGTGGTCTAGTCCTGTTAAAGTAAACCCTTTTTGGTTCCAGAGTCTGTAAAAGCAAGTTTTAACCCTATAACAAAAAAAACAATTCTTTACATGCAACCATGATGGAAGAATCGAATCCTGTCATTCGCTCCAACTGCAATAATGTGCTCCAAAACAGTACTTTTAAGTAAAAAAAATACGTGAACTCCAATTTTTAAATGATAATAACAGATTACATATTTATAGTACAAAAAACTTCCGAAATTATATATGAATAAAGATAATACAATTCTTTCCAATGTTAAGTTGAGAATGTGCAATTTTCAATAAAAAAACTAATCTACAACCTAAGGATCAATTTTCACAAATAAAAAGCTTTTAGTATACTCAATAAATTAATAATTCAATATTTACTTCCACTCTTGACTTGTAGAAATCAAGTTCATTCATTTTGTCCTTATACCTTTGTATTTCACTCTCAAGACGGTCAACTTTTCGAACCTGAAACAAGATTTACCATATTTAACAGTAGCATGTAAAGTTTCCCAAATTCTATGTTTAAAATGATTATTTTTATTCCAAGAGGGAAAGCATGCAATTGAAAAGAAATGATGACAAAATGAACTGTATAAAATCTAAGGGACACACTTGCAAATTAATTTTAACGATATAAATGAAAATTAAAATTAGAAAAAAATACTAATATGTCACTCATTGCTACTCACCCGCTCTTTAAGAATATCAATTTCATCTCTGTAAGTTTTAGCTGTGCGTGCATCTTGAATTAATTCTAAATTCTAAAAAAGGAGAACAAAAATAACATTACACAGAGTAAAATGGGGAAATATCATGTAATTTTTAAAGAACAAAAATCTAAATAATATCATTATTCAAGTATTTTATTGGCTTTAAATACCACTATTATTTCAAAAGAGTGGCATTGATTAAAAAAAAAAAAAAAACTAGGTTTTTGTTGTTGTGAGTGATACCCAAAACATGCTTATGATGTCATGGTACATAAGGCAACTTTGATACATGATTTTCGAACAGATTTGCACCAATTCTTGTTTTTTATTGCTCACTTAGATATTGATACTGTTATTTCATCAATATAGAACATTTAACAGTGTTTTTATGGACTTTTATCTCATATTTAGTCAACTCTAAGATAATGTATAGATATAGAATGACTAGTTTTAGAAATGGGGATAACTTGCTAACAATCATTCAAGAAAACTTTTGAAAAACTGTAAGGTATGTGATTTATTATTATTATTTATTTTGAGCTGATTGTTTTTAGCCCTAGATGGTATGTATTTTTCAGAATCTTTGCAACACTGCTTACAGAATTCTTTTTTTTTTTTTTTTTTTTTTTCTTTAATGTTTGGAACCGAACAGACTACAGGTCGAAGATTTTTAAATGGCTTTTATTGCAAATTAGCTGTGACCACTGATTTTTTCTCTACAAAAGAATCACTAGTCGAGAATTTCTTGCATTCAATATTTTATTTTACATTATAATTTAACATTAGTGATAAATTTGGATAGTTTTGTGTCAGCATTAACAAGATAGTAAATGGTGTTGAACAAGAGATAGGACTTTAACCCTCAAAGGAAAAGTATCAAATATACATATTTCACAGTTTTCTAAAGAAATTCATTCTTAGAAGGATAAAAGTTTTACTTTAAAACTTCTTTATGAAATTATTTAAACAAAATATGTAAAAAATTATTAAAATGAAACTCACTTCTTGTCTCAGTTTACTTTGAGATTCCTTAGATTTTTCCAATTCTTCTTTTAGTTCTGTTATTCCTTCATTCTTTTCTTCACTATAATTAAAATTTCACAAGATTAAATACAATTATATGAATATTAGCTCATTTTATCATTTTCACTACAAATAATTTTCTTATTAAATTTAGAGTAAGTTTCTTCTTTAACGATAAATTTAATTGATTTATTTTAAGCTTTTTTTCTTTAAAAAAAAATTAACATCTTAAAAAAACTTTTAAGTTTGATATATGTTTTTTGCATAAAGACTCAATTAAAAAAGTTCTTTATTATTTGCTCCTAAATTTGGACGGAATCATTAATGTTGTTTATTTATTTATTCAGCTGAAGTAATAAGGCTTTAAAATTATGTAATTAAACATAAGTTTAGTGAATTCCTTAACTATATTCTTAGAAAATGATCATTTTTTTCCTAATTTTAAAATTTAGAATTCATATTTTTGAAACAATGTTTCCAATCACTAAAATAAAATTTCAAAATGCATCTTACTCAACAATAAGAGGAATCTGCACAAATTCAATAGCAAAGGGGGGGGGATTAAATTTTAAAATATAAGTTTTAACTTTCAATGCTTTTAATTCAATTAATATCAGAAAAAATAAGTGCTAAACAATACTATTCCTAAGTTTTCAGATGACCAATTCCACATAATCACAAAAATGTCATGCGCTCAACACCAGTTTCTATTAAAACTTACACTTCCTGTTGTAGTTTTCTCAGTCTTGCTTTAACATCTGCTAGTTCTACTATTAGGTGGGATTTGTCCATACTACTTGTACTCGATGGGCTCAAAGGACTACTTCCAGAAGTGAGGCACAAATTTTGCAAAGCTGTATGGATAACTTTCTGCAAAAAATATGTTTTATTAGTATTCACATAAATTAAGGCAAAGTCTACTTTATAATAATCCCAGGCTGCGCAAGATCGACTCAGCCTTTTATCCCTTGTGGGTCAATAAAATGAGGACCGAGCTTGCTTGGTGTCAAACACTGGGGAATTCACGTCAGGTTGACCACCTGGCTGAGGCATATGCATCCACACCCCAGAGCTCATGGTCGTGAAGGTGCTGTTGGGCAGCGCTGGCCTTGGCCCCCACAGAGGGGGCTGTTACGCCAATGTTTGACTTTAACTACTTTATAATATATATACAGGGTGTCCAGTACTAGCGGTGCCCAATGGCTATTTCCTAAACCGTTAGTCAGAGACACATAGTTCCAATTATAAAATTTTTTTAAATTATATAATCTATTATACCAGAAACATACAATCAAAGTCAATACATAAATTCCTATAAAAATTACGAAATTTAAATTTTTATACAGTCCCCCTGGTCCTACCAGTTACATTTAGAAAAATTTTCTTTATGCAATTTCATGCACAAAAAAAAAAAAAAAAAAAAGGCCCTCCTGCAACCAAAATTCATCGTGTTACAGCTGCTTAAAGTTAGAGCACTTTTTGAGCAGCGAAATAGGGTTGTATAATAATAAAATGAATTTGAGAAAGATTAATGTACATGGTTTTGAACCTTGTAACATTTATTAGCAATTGCATTAACTATTTTATGAATGTAGATTGCAATAAAGAAGAAGATTAACATTTAACTTTGTGTATCAAATAAATTAACATAAAAATATATCTTATACTGAAAATAGAATTTTTTAGTTTTTTAAATGAACTGGTGTTAAATAACTTAAAATGAAAAAAGGAAATAAAACACTTTATTAAACACTACATTAGAAAATGAAACATTTTAAAATACAAATATACGCATTGTAGAAGCTTAAAATAATATTGTAAATTCTGTTAGGGTAACATTTGCTCAAAAGTAGCTTCCTTTGGCTGAAATATAAATATGCACCAGTGTAGAAAACACTTCCTGTGCTTTGCATATCATACTCGGTGCTAAACATCTGCATGCTACGCATATATGATTTAGTAAGTCTGACCCCAAATAGATTTTCATAGAGCCTGACTATAATGTTCTGCTTAAAGATTAATATTCTAAAATTAGTTTTGCTTCTTTCTCGACATTATGTCAGAAAACGAAATTATAACCTATAATTTAGAATTTCAATATTTATATGGTCCTTTAACGGTTTACCATAACGGGACATTTTTAAACATGGAAAAGTGACTTAAGTCAAAATATTTATTGCTTTATAACTCAGTAAATTTTGGTCATAGAAAGACGAATTTTTTTTTTTTTTATTGTGCATCTAATTGTATAATTGTATATAAAGAAAATTTTTCTATATATAACTAATATGACCAAGGACCGTATAAAAATTAAAATTTTGTAATTTTTATAGTAATTGATTTACTAACTTCGATTGTCCTGATATAAGAGATTATCCATTTTAAAGCATTTTTGCAACTGGAACTCTGTGTCTCTAACAGTTTACTAAATAGTCATTGGGCACCATTAGCACTGAGCAAGCACCCTATATGAAACAAGGTGCTTGTGTGTGTGTGTCTGTCGACCGAGATAGGTGGTCCCAGACTTATAAATTTTGTATATGGACTCAAAAAGACAGGTCCTAACACACCTCAAAGTGATTTTTTTCCGAATTCAAAGACATTTTTTATGTGATTTGGGGCATTTTTTTTTCACCTAATATACAATATCAGCAGTATTTACATTTATTTGCAGTAAAATAATATTTGCATCATTAGACAGAGAAGATTATCTTTTAAAAACACTTTGTTCTGAATACGTAACATAATTTGCAGATTTTAAAGATTTTTTAATAGAAAAATCACTTTTGACAAAAACTTTCATAAAATAATTTTTAAACTGTCGCATCTATCTTATTTTAATCATAATGTTTTTTTTTTTTTTTTTTTTATATATTTTGAGAAATGATGAAACATTCAATTTGCCTTGTTTTAAAAGACAAACAGGATAAAAATATAAACTAGGAGACCTGTTATGAATTTTGTACTCCAGATCCAAAATTTTGTTTTCCTCCTTTTGTATTCCTTGCAGCTATTGAATTAAGTAAAGGAGGACTTAATTCAATAGCTGCTGCTTAAGATTTTGCTGTCATTCTTGCCATTAAGTTTATGGTTTGTGTCACTTGGCAATGGAAAAATTGGATAATTCCATATTAAAAAATAAATAAAACTACTTTCAAACGTAACTCTGAGTTTTTTGTAAGTGAGGACTACACTATTTTGATGAAACGAGTGAAAAAATCCGTTTCAAACCCAATCAGATTAATAGATCCTCATGTAAAAACAGGCCACAATTTTTATGTGAATAATAATGCTGAATATGCACAAAACAAATCTGCATATTCTCAGAATTCTGTTACAGTAGTAGTCACTGATTAAAATTTAAGATTTTGTATCATTTACGAATTTTCGAACATGTCACATCACGAAATCTATCAGTCAAAATATTTTTTCATTTTGTCGAATATTAGAATGAACGCTTAGGTCTTTATTCAAATTTAAACAATAAAAAATATTAATTGGGAGACTTTATGAATTTCAAAGTTAAACAACATTTGGATGGGAGAATTGACAGGTATGGTCAATGAAATATCAATGGAAACTAATGATAAATAAAGTTACTGAGTTATAACTCCTTTTGAATTTTGGCTGGCTTGTATATTTGAAATATGTTTTATCAGCTAGAAATACACTGACAAATGTTTTAGCAATTAAAAAAAATATATGCAGAATAATTTTGTGATTAATATTTACAATTTATGAAATAATTATTGTAAAAGTAATCTTGTTTCAGTTGAAGTATGTTGAAAGAGATAAAGAAACCTGAGATAGCTCATCTTTTTCTCTGACTAGACGACGAAGGTGCTGAACTAGAAGACTATACATATGCTCCTGATCTTCAGGGGGTACAATGCTCAGTTCGTTCCATTCACTTGTCCAAATTGTATTAGGATTATCAGTGATCTGTCATTGAACAAAGAGAAATTAATAGGAACAAGACACATCATTTTTACTATTCACAAATAAATAAATAAAATAAAATATTACTATACAAAAAACTGTACTCTTCTGAAACTCAGAGGAAGACCGTGAATTCAGGAAAAAGAAAAAAAAAATTAGTGCATCTGTATATTTCTGTAAAGACAGGAATTGCGCTGATATACTATAGTATATTTGAATTTAACTATACAGAGTGATCCATTTTTTTTTCAAAACAAATTCATTTTTTTTTTCAAACAGCTGGCATACTTCAGAACCCATTTTTATGCTCCTCAGTTAAATTTAATAAGTGTTTTCATAATGTTATTTAAAAAAAAAAACAGAAAAATCAACAAGGGGACTCAAATAGTTACTCTTATGAATACGTGGGACCCACAAATTTAAGAAGCCTGTGCGATCTTTGAAAAACTTATGTGTGGTACATTAATTATTATTATTTTTTTTTTTAATGAGAAAAGAACATTTTCATTAAAAAATACATTAGTGATACAGTCAATAAAATTTTACATTGAGGAAAGATTAAACAATAGCAAGGTATAAATTTCACTGGGCGAATCTGCATCAATACTATCTAATGACAATAATGAACTTTTCCATCCAACTACATTAAAGTAAGAAATAAGTGATTTTCCCTGAGCAATAAAATGTAAAACTATGTATTGCAAATTGAGAGCTAAAAATAAAGGAAATTAGTCTTACTTACTTTTGTATTTACAAATGAGTGTTTCAAGTTTTCAGCCATTCAAAAATATATTTCTCATTGCTTATAATAAAATACTCATGAAACAAATGTAATTCATCAATTATTTAGAGGCACTTGGGCTAAGCCCTGTTCCACACACACATACATAATGTATGTTACTGAATATACTTAAAACTTACTTGTTGAATGTAATCTACAATTTTATGCTGAATCTCCAAGTCCATAGATTTTATTATTTCAATAAAATGTTCTTTTCTTTCACACTGAACAGCACATCCTAAAATCAAGAGCAACAAAGTCTCCATTTCTCCAACACTGGAATCTATAGGCAAACACAGAAAAAAAGAAACCTTAGATATAAAACATAACTTTCATCTAATTATAGCAAGGCAGTGGAAGTTTGTCATCAGGAGCTTGGCCTGAGAACCTAATACTATCAATCAAAATATCTTCCTATTATGTAGCATAGTTCTTTTAGTAATTTACCTTTATTGTACAAATACACACATTTTATTCTATTTTAATACTGTCCATTAAAAAAAAAGCACTTAAAAAATGATCTTTATATTTTTCCTTGTCTAAAGCATGTATAAGCTTGTCTAAAGCTTGAGTGCCCTGAAAATGTCTTTCTCCGTTTACGATGGTGGCATATTAGCATTTAGCACAAAAGCCATATTGACACAGCATCATCTTGGCTTATTTGACACTGTCTTTGGGGCACAGATCTTCAGACCCTGACAATGTTTTTCATTACTGAAAGGGAAAACTTCGCCAATCAGTAGCTGATAGAATAAATGTATTTTGTATGTTAATATTGACTTAAAATAAATAAATAAATAAAAAAGATCATTTGAAAATTATGAATGAGCTGGTATGAAAAACATAAACAGAAAAGAAAATTAAATGCTAAATGGGTGAAGGGATAGGTTGCTCAGTATGTATATATTCTTTCCTGAGTTGAAATGACACTTTTTTTTTTGTCCCACCACTGAAACAGGTCATGAGCTGCCACTACAGAAAGGTTACATAATGGACCATTGTTTTGACTTAAGGATTTTCGAGGTATTATAAAAAAGAATTACCTGTTTTTTAAATTAAAGAAATGGCTAAGATAAAATGAAAGAAAAAAAAATGTGTTTGAAAAATATTTCCTTTTCCTAAAAGGCAAGACAGTTATTGCAATTCATAACTTAACATCTATTTGCTTGCATTTTACAAAATCAATCATAATTTTAATAAATAAAATGACTGTTATTTACCATACAAAACATTTAATGTTCCAGTTACTATCTGACTAAATACAATGTTTTCGCATAACAAATACTCCATGACATAATTTCTATATGATTACATTACTGTTTTACATTGGAATCTAAGCATCATATTTCAATTTAATTCTTATAAATGAAAGTTAAATAATCATAAAACTGTTACAGATCTATTACAGTAATGACAATTATTAATCATTACTTTTTAACCAGCAGACTTGTTTTAACGAGAAGTGTGCAAAATCATTATAATACTAGATCTGCAGACATAGATGTGAAAATGAATAATTTGTTTTCATATATCTGCAGATACAAATATAAAACAATTAAAGTTAATTTACTTTTCATATCCACAAATACAGATCTTTCATAGACAGATCCAAGGGGGAGGGGAGCAGAGGAATATCGGCCAATATTCCCCCAGATGAACTAAGTTTACATTATAGATGACCGACTTATTTTGTAAATTCAAAGGAATTTACAAGAGAAGGAGACAAAAGATTTTTGTGAGACTGGAGAAAAAGCATTTTTAAAAAGAGGTCAAAATTACATTTTTAAATAAAGTTAAGTTTTGTGTATTAAACTATGAAATTGCTACTATTAAAACCCAACAGTAAGGCTTGAAATAAGCTTTAAAGAAAAAAAAAATGCAGAGAGATTTTATAAGCTGGAGCTGAAACTATTTAGCTAGAAGGAAAAATCTTAATTTTTTGTAATAACGAATAACAGCCAGTTGCAGATGCAGTTTTTCTCCATAAAAAAATGCAATCAATGATGCAATGAGAAGTGGGAGAAGGGGGTGCTTACCTTTTACGTCAGCATTTTGCAATTTCATTTATAATATTAAAATACATTTGAGAAAGAAAGAAATATTAAGTAATAAAGTTTTAAACATTTGCAGCTAAACTTGCCAAGATAACTGTTGATCACTGCAACTGTTTGGGCTAATCTCACAGCATTTGCTGTGACTTATTTCATGCCTTGCCAAATAGGTTAGCAAATCTGTAAAATATCTTATTATATTGTAATAAGGCAGTAATTAAAAAAAAAAAAATCATCTTATTTTGGTGCAGCAAGATGGTTGTGATTCTGCCCAAATTCCCCTTCCTCACAACAACAAAAAAAGATGTTTCTTTAAAGGCCTGCTTGAAAAACAACCTCAGGAAAAAACACAACTGGAACAAAAGCACTCAGAAATTAGTTTTAAAAAATGAAATAAACAAAGCTTTGTAAAATAATAACACACATAAAAATTTTACAAAGTTTTATTTATCTCAAACCCAACCGGGTTTAATGTTTTACCATTGATTAATGCTTTTTTAATTTTTTTTTTCTTGTGTAATGCTTTTTGTATATTGCACTATTTGTATCCTATGGTTACATTAGTGATTTTTCCTGATTTTATGATCTCTGCATAGCAAAAAGATAACTGTCTTGCTAGCTGCATTGAAGGGGGGGGGGAATTAAATAAGTTATTTTTATGCTAAACAAGGTTTATTTTTAAAAAATAAACAATAATCATCAATTTTCCTTGTAAGCAATGTAAAAAACAATGAAATAATACAAAAAGTAAAAAAAAAAAAAAAAAAATTAATGGCAGAAAGTGATTTTTAAAAAATTTCTTTCACTTATCCTGAAAAGCCATTAAGATCCACCAAGAATCTGCTAAAAAGAAGTAAGTTAAGATTTTTTAAAAATTTATTTATTTCTTTTTAACTCTCTGAAAGATTCAGATTACTTCTTTTCCCTTAGATGATATGGATCTTTCTCTTTTCAAATACCTATGGATATGAATATCTGGCACACCTCCAGTTTTAACAGAACTGGGATTTTAAAATAAAAGGATTTTGTAACCAAATCATTTAAAACTGCAATCTGTTTACTTTCCTGATAAATTACAAATAACTATTTTTTAATATTTGTTCAAATCCCCAAAATACTTTAAGAAATTAACATTCCCTATTGCAGAATATAACTATTTTTCTTTCATATATACTTTATACACAGTATGTGGTATGGATAATGTCCATTTTTTGGGGTCACATTTTCTGAAGATACCTTTACAGGAAAATATGTTTTGTATGTTACTAGAAATTAAAACAGGATGAAACATTAATTTGCTAACTTACGTTCTTCATGGTATTTGGCTAGCTTTAGGATATCAGGGATTTTTATTAGGAGTAACTGACCAAGCACTTCCTATATGTGAAGAAAATATGTAATTATAAATATGAAAAAGAAATTTACACAACACATATGACACAATTACAGCTATGACACAGTTAATAATTCAAATGTTAGTGAGCAAACCTTCAGCTATCAGAATTTTAACAAAACTATTTACATGTAAATTATAACATACATATATAATTTTCTTACTTCATAGAAGGCTTTGATATTGTGAATTAACACATCTAAGTTACGAATGCGAGTAGCAAGATCTTCTGTTGATGTATTAATCCCATGGTAAGGAGGATGGGGATCACTATTTAAAAAAAAAAAAAAGATGAAACATTGTAAAAATTTTTCTTCTACCTATTATATTAATACAATAATTGGAGAATAAATTACAAATTCAGTATGTAAAATGTATATAAAACTATACTAGTCAGAATAAATTTGATTTAAGGATGAAACAGATACTGGCAAACATTGTATCCAATCTATCCAGTCAAATGTGCAAGATAATTAGCAGTAGCTAGATATTACAATTATTTGGCCTAAAACTACAGATTGAGAAATAAGATAAATACATAATAAATTAACACATTCCAAAAACTGCAGTAGTTAAAAATGCGGAAGAAAAGGAAAAAAAAAAAAATTTAATACTTTTCAGAACATATTTTTATTATATAAAAGGGGGGGGGGGGGCAGTTAAAACTTTATCATCACTGGGGGAGGAAAAATAAACACTTTTTTTTTTCTTTCTTTCTAGCATTAGCCAATTATGGTCAAAAACAACAATTTTGTATTCTTTAGTAGCATTGGGTTGGTTTATGAGGCTTTTGGACGCGAGCTTCTCCCCACCTCTGAAGTGCCAAACCGAAGAAATCGTTTCCTGGTTTCAGAGGGGGCAATTGGACGAGTCTCTCTTCCCCCCGTTTATGGGGCTTTTGGACGCGAATCTGTCCTTCATTAATTTACAGCTTTTCGAAGAACGCGGCTCCAATCCCTTCATCCTTCAAAATATCCTGAAAATTTTTCCCTCGGTAAAGCTTGTGTTTTGAGTTCATTTTCAATGCAGTTCTTGAAGATGAATTTTAATGTAATGATGTTCTTTTAAAATGTCTAAAATAATGTTTGAATTCATACGCTTGCCTATTCTTTTAAATTATGTTAAGATAGCATACATTAAAAAATAAACTGTGTGTATATTCGTATAAGCAAAGACCTCATTAAAGCTTTGTTTAATGCATTCTGTGTACATTTAAACTGCACGTAGAATTATTTTATTTTCAAATTTTTAATGTTTAAACAACCTTCTATGCAAGGTGCAAAATTTTGCAAAGCGAAATAGCTTCTTTTGTTTGCCAAAGAATTGGGTATATAATCGGTGATACAGCTGCAAACAATACAGTTTAATAAATTTTAAAACTAGCTGCTATAAAAGTATGCTAACAAAAGAAGTTTTTTTTTTGTTTTTTTTTTTTTTTTTGTTCTAAGGAGATTATGATAGGTAGAAACCTTTGAAAAGAGCTCAAAAAGTATGAAATGTTGTATGCTAAATATTAGTTTCAAGAATAAGCTCAGCAACAAAAGAAATTTAAGAAAAAAAATTAAGAAGACTGGCAGACATTAATGACAGAGAGAGTAAAACAGCCTCTTAACATTGGGAGATGGCTTAAGTGGAGATTCAGGGTTCTGATCTCTCGCGCGGCCGTTAGTCTAACGGTATAGAGTTTTGTGTGGTTTTCTCCATATGTAACATGAATATGCATTAGGTGCGCAGAAAAGTCATTTGCGCCCCCCTCCCCCATGTGTTTGTGTCTTTCGTTGACGTGGATTTATAAGCGGATGTTCAAGCATAGGCACAGAAATTCGAATACATCTTCAAAACACCATCACCATCGACACAGAAGTACAAAATACTTTTCAAATAAAAAAAAGTACAAGAAACATTATTAATTTTATTCTTGTTGTTACTATTTTCAAAATAAATTGAAAATACCTATGAATCACTTAAAATTACTAGGTACATAAGTATAATTTTCAATCATATATGCACGAGTTCAAAACCTTTCGGATTCGGTTAAAAAATTAGTCGCTCTAATAATTGTTTTTATTAAAATATAATTCAGAAGTATTAAGAAAAATTTACTCATAGAAGTTTGATAAACCACCGGTTCCTGAAACTTTTTTTTTTTTTTTTTTTTTTAATGCTAGTAAATTAAAATTCTAAACACTGTCAATTGTTTTAGAAGTTCTTCCTCAAGCTATTCATTGAGATATCGAATTAGTAACCATAGGTTAGGTTTGCAAGTTCGATTCCCAAAATAAACTGAAACAATGGTGGACACGTGGTACGCATGTAATTCGCAATTTAAAAATCCTCTCAATGATTATTAGCAGTTTCTATAGAGGGAATCTTCGGGAAGGGAGAAATAAACTCTAAACGACATTATCGATGGCATGAACTATCCTCTAATGGCATTCAAGTCTTTTAAGTTAGCATAATTTACTTAACATATTTTACATATTATATGATCATAATTTGTGTAACTAAGGTTTTTTAACAACACATAAAATATTAGAATTTAAAGTACATTTTGGCATTTTGAAGAAGTTTAAAATGCCCATATTACAATCGCAGCTTTTGACTTGCATTGCCGAAGAATGGCCGAGTGGATAAAACCACTGAACATTGGGAGATGATTGAGGTGTACAGGTCCAGGGTTCTAGCCTTTCGCACAGCTATCGATCTAACCGTCTGGAGTTTGGTGCTGTTCTCTTTAGATCTAACGTGAATACGCGTTACCACCCCTTAAAGTTTAACCCAAGAGTTTAGATTAACCTTATATATATGTTAATGAATTTGCATACTTCCTAGTAAACAACTCCTTGCTAAAAAATATATGGTAAGTGTAATTTTGTATCGAAATATATACACAAATATACTAACTTATCAAGTTTTCTTTTGATTTCTATAATTTCTCACGCTTTTCTTCTGTAATCTTATGCATTTGAAATAGCTCAGAAATTCGAAACTTTAAAAATTCGATATTGGTATTTGAAAGGAGGGAATATAACAGTAAGTGTAAAATTGTTAGCAACAGCCAAAATTATCGGCTTCATTTTTTCAAGCTTTTTTCTTTTTTTTTTTATGGGAAAGTACATTATATTATTATTTTTCCCCCCCAAATAATATTTTGAATTTTACCATTAATGCAAATACGCAGATGAAATTTTTAAATTTTTTACTGGGAGTGGGGGTTAAAGGTTGTACTATGACAAAAAAACAGAAAAAAAGCAAGGGGAAAAAGTACAGGACATTTAGGGAAAATGACCCACACAAAAGATAAGAAGTAAGATGACTGCTTTTTATCGCCCAGCAACTGCTCTTTTCTCCCCTAATTTGACCACCCTCTACAAAGAAGATTCTGAATTTTTTCGACAGTGGGAAAAAATGGACGCCTTTTTCGCCTTGCATTTCGGGGGTATTTTCTTATAGCTCCAGGCAATCCGCGTCCAAATGCCCCTTACACGATTGGGTTTTGCGCTTCTTTGCTTAAGATTAACCCTTAACCCTGCCTCTAAGATAAACTTCTCCTGCAGGTACTGCTGGTTGGTGGAGAAAGGTCTCTTTCCTTATATTGATAAAATAAGGAAATTTGTTACATTGTTTTTTAATCAGCTAAATGGCCATATTTTTCTTTCAATAACTGGTTTTGAAATATAACTTTTGAAGGAGGACCGGTTCATTAATGCCATTGTTATTTGCATCAACATTTTAATTGCAATAAAACAGGCACTAATTTTATGGAAGAAAATCAGAAAAAGTTTTCAACTTTATTTTGCTATCACTGTCAGCAGTTAGTAAAAATTTCACTATGTGATTTCTTTTGAATAAAATTTTTCCATAAATAAACTAAATGAAATGTTAACATGACATAATTAATGCAGGGTTTCTACAGATAGCCAAATTTTAATTTCCTTGACATCCACACTACTTTTCCCTGGCATTTTATATAGTGTTTTGTTCCTATTTAAAAGTTTGTTGTTTTTTTTTTTTAATTGAAAGAGGATTTTTCATTGTGACTTGGCGTTAAACTAAAAAAACAAGACCCTCCATTTCAACCTTTAATCTTTCAAGCAAAATGGCATCCAGTGAGTAGAGCATTAGACTATCATACCTCCAGCCAGAGTTTAAATCCCAACTTGGTCAAAATATGAAAATTACTTAAAAAATAAATCCAAGACTGCATACCAAATCTGATATTTATTAACAGTTAATAAGGATAAAATATTCATTAAAAATTAAAATTATGTCCAATAAAAATTTAAGTAGTTTAGATGTGTTAACCCTTTATTTTAACTTTTATGTTTTACAATTTTAAATCAAAGCAATTGATACAAAAACTTAGCTTGAAATGTACTTTAAATTATTACTTGAAATTTACTTCAATTTAAAAGTGCTACTTCAAAACAATATAGTTAACTATTGGCAGTGATATAGGACTCTGGGGGGAAAAACACAGTCTTTTTTACAGACATTTTTTTAATTATTTGAGTTTGCAGGCAGTTTTACATTTTATTTGGGTCTGGTGTTAAGTTTGAGGTCTAGATAATAATGAAATTTACTTCTTGTCACTTCCCTAACATTATTTAATTTTGTTTTATATGACTTAATTTTATTGCAATGAATATAAGCTGTGTTATTAATTATTATTAAATAAATGCTTATTTGACCGACTTTTATTTCCTCTGAATTCTTTTATGAATAATGAATAGATCACATGAAATTTGGATTTGGAAAAATTTTACTGTCGTGTTACCACATTTGGCCATTTATTACCAGGCTTGGCGACATTTTTTCAGCAAGACGGTTAGGCGATACTAAATGCTAGACACTATCTCATATATGCTGTGTAGATCATATTAAACTTACATTTCTAGCCAGAGGTTGTATAGGAATACTCCATCACACAATCCTCTATATTCTAAAATTTTCTTCTCTTCATCTTGAAATGTTTTAGCCTAAAAATTAAACATCCACAATTATCACATCTTAAAAAAATCAATAACAAACATGCTTTCACAACAGAAATAAAAAATGCAAAGTATTTTAAGAAAGAAGACATCAAGAATAGAACCAATGTGGAAGAGGGAGGTTAAAAATAAAAATAGGATTTTTTTTAACAATTTTTTTTTCTGCATTAAGTACTAGCTGAACAGCATTCAAGGATTGTTTATCAATGATCGATCTCAAAATAATAATAAATAAACTATTCAAGCATTTCAATAAATCAATTTATTACTTGGCTTTATAAAATAAAATATTTGCAGCAGAGAAAAGAAATTTTTACAAAAATCCGAAGTTTAAACCTTATACTCCAAAATGGTTACCTAGTACATTTTTAACATTTAATACTTCCGTTAATTCTATTCCAAGAAATAAATCTGATCTCACAAATGTAAATACTACAAAGACAAACGTTTATGTGCAACATGACATCAATTGAGATTGCTTCCTGATATTAGTAAAGCTAAACACATGAAAAGTTAAATTACAACAGCATTTTTTTTTTTAAAGATTAGTTTAATGGTTTCAAACTAAAAAGAGAACACAACATATAAAGATTTTGGATGCAAAACAAAATAATATACTTAATATTGTATTAATAATTACCCATGATACGAGAGGACTTTTCATAAAATTTCCAACGGCGGAAACCGCTGAAGAACTCATTTTCAGTCATTTCTTCTCTATCTTTAATGGGAAAATGCAAAAATTGAATGCAGCTGAAAAGTAAGACATCTTATACAGTAGGTAAAACCCTTACAATGTCAAAGCAAAATCTTTTACGATTCGGATATTTGAATTAAAATAATTTAGTGAAAGTAATAGGTATAGTTTAAGAAATGGATTTAATCAGAAAAAAAGGACTGAATTTATTTTATTTGCGATTACAATCGCAATTAAATCAGGTTTCTAACAATACAAAACTAGTCAACACATCAACAACAAGGAGATGCAGAATCTGTGACGAACCGATACGATACGATACGATACGATTGTCGGTACATTCAAAAGAATTTTCTGAGACTTATTCAACTGTTAATAATATTTTTGCGCATATGTATACTAGCTATGCGCATGCAAAATCTCTTTTTTAAATAACTAGAAAATATAATCAAACGTTCCCACTTCATAAAAAGAAACTGATTTTCATATGCATTTAAATGTTTTCTTCTTAGTAAAATAACTTCAAAAAACTTTTCTTGATTCATACAAACATACAATTGCTTGAAGTTTTATAAGAGTTCTTTTCATAGCATATATTTCTAAAAAAATTTTAAACAAAATAGCGTAACATCTCAACTTGTTTTCCCTCTAATGATGCAATCCCTGCAATGTTTTGATTTTGAATTTAAAGCAATTTTAAGGATCGTTTGTTTTGATTGAAAGTTATTTAATTAATGTAAGTTTAACATTTCAATTTCTAATTTAAGATCTATGCTTAAATTTAATTTACACATTTTAAAAATAATATTCAGTCAAATCTTGGCTTTAAAATTACTAGTTTTATTATACGCTATGTCAGATTATTGTACGTTAAATGTTTTAAAATTTTTATTTCTTAGGCAAGCCCTAATACATTGAATTCGTTGGAAAATCAAAGCCATAACCCTTCTGTTATGACTATCAGATGCTCTTATTGTCCATGAGGGGGGGAGGGGACAAATTTTTTTTCTGGGTTTTTCCTGTGTCCTGCACTTGTTTAATATGCATATTAATATTCCTGCCTTAGTTTTGTTGAGAAAATAAAACCATATTTCATTTTTATGCTTCTACTTGATTTTCTCTCAAATAAACTCCTGCACTGTTTTCTTAAATCATTTCTTAAAGAAATGTGACCATTTATTTGAACTTGTATGCAAAATAATATAAAAATGATCTACCCTTACTCTACTAGGCAGGTAGGGGAGTGGTTTTAAGGGGCAACTATACTAAAAGCTTAAGTAAATTCTTCAAGGAGCATAGCATTTTTTTCTATTTCACTTCTGAACATGTGCCATATTGTTAGAACTGAAATTAGAAAACTGGTAATTCATAATTTCAATTCCACACCATCTTAACCACATAAGCTAGTCTAATAGGATCAACTTAAGTTGGTGGGGAAATCTTTGCTACCATATAATCATCTTAATGCCTGGTAGTTTGTACACCTTTTCTTAAAAATTTAGCTTTTGTTCAGTGAAATATCAAAAAAAATTCCTTGAGGAGGGGGGGCAGGTTTCTCCTCATGCCTTTCTGGCCAGGTGCATCGCCCAACAAGTTTTACTGACCGCCCAGCTGGAAAATCAGAATATTATTTTGGTACTTACGTATTATTCTGGCAGTCATTCCCGCGAAACTTTTTTTTTTGTCAAATATTCCGGCAAGCCGTCGCCAATCGTATTCCACACCATCAATAATTTCCTGTTTCTGGCATTTATCTTGGTTAAAAAGATAAACGCTGTTCGTCTTGGCAGACTGCTGGGATAATAAATATCATTATTTCTAATGCTTTAATTCAATACAATTATACATCGAAGCTTCATAATGTTGGCCAATGGACAAAAATTTCAGTACATAAGTATTATCCCAGTGATCTTCCAAGATGAACGATTTTTCACCAAGATAAATGCCGTATGCATGAAATTATTGAGGTTCAGAATACCATTGGCAACAGTTTGCCAGCACATTTGACAAAAAAAAAAAATAATTTGGTGGAAATGACTGCTGGAATAATATGTAAGTACCAAAATTTCTGAGATCACTGTGGGGGCACTACACATTTGTGGTGTCATAAGCCTTGCAATGCCATATGACCAGTGTATCAACTCTCTGTAATCTTTCTTTGGTTTGCCTGTTTGGTGAAAGGTCTTATATCTGCATGCAAAGCCATATTTAAGGCAGGGAGTCGTCTCAACTTCGCAAAATTACATTTCTTGTTATTAAAATGATAATGATGAAGTCTTTTTGTGAAATTTTCTGCCTTTTCCACCATTTAGAACCAGAGGCGTAGCCAGAAAGTTTTCATGGAGGGGGGGGGTGGGGAGTTACGACTACTGCAACTCATATATATGTATACGTGTGTGTGATAATGTATTGAAGAATGTACATTTTGTATGGCAAAAAATTCCTCATGGGAGGGTTATGACCCCCCCCTTGGCTACGCCACTGTTTAGAACCCATTTGAAATTTTTTCTGGATATATCCCTATCTGCATCTATAAGCACACAAACACATTTGCATGCAAGTCTTATGTTTAGTTTTTTTTTTTTTTTTCTTTCTTTCTTTTCAGAAGAGAGAAGTTTATGTCACTGAATGCAGGCCATTTAGACCTGTACTTGGTCCCCTTCCTGCAAGTTTCCTCTGCAGTGTAGATCCTCATCAGAAGGCTTTCTGAATACTGCCACCCCTTAGACATTGCTAGCTACCACCACAAGGACTTTTGAAATCATGGATTGAACTTCATACATACACAGAGGTCTTCAATAGTAGGTAAGCGATTACACTCACACCCATGGCTGGACTATTCATTAAGCTGTAGCTTATGAGTCCCGACCATTTCATAGTTGGCTGCAAAATCAAGGGAGTTGAAAATTGATCAGAACCGTACAAAGTTATTTTTAAAAAAAAGTAACACTACATGTTCAAATTTCTGTGATCATGAAGTTTGAGGTACAACATAAATGTTAAATACATGACCCATGAGTAGCGAAGTAAATCTGTGTATTTTAAAGTTGTCCAATTAAATAAATTTTACCCAAAATTAAAAACCTTTCTATTTCAAAGCATAGCCTGTTTATTCAGCAGGCTAACAATACAATTTGATTGTTTATATCTAGTTTTGTACTACATTGTACTGGATGACTTATGAACATAGAAGGCTTTGGAAAGAAATTTGCAAGGAGCTTAAACAATTTTTGTAGGAGGATCCTCCAAAATTTTATAGCTTAGAGACCCTTGTAGGTCTTATCTTGCTTTTCTCACACTTCAGGCAATCTATTCTTCCCCACTTGTCTTAAGACAGTTGGTGGTAAGCTAACAATGAAGTCATTCATTAGCGACTGCTCTAACCACATTTAGAATTCGTTCTTAACTCGCTTAGCCAAAAACAAGAATCCCTTAACACCCTCCCTTAAGGTTTCTTCCTTCTCAAGGCAAGACAGAGTTAACAACTTAGATTTTTTACCAATTTGGGGAAAAGTGACCCTCCCTGGTTACTAGACCAATGCCTTCACCACTGGACCATCAGCCTTTCAATGCTGTATCCCCAGTTTAAGTAGACGCAGATATGTATCTGCTAACTGAACGAGTCCAGTGGCAAAATAGGGGTGAAGGATACAAAGCAGAGGGAATCTTTAGAAATCGTGGACAGTTTAAAATCAGAAGGAAATGATAGCCACAAATGAGGATTTTTTAAAATTAAATTATGCTTTATAATAATTTAATATTGATTTTCTTCAATTTAGATTGCAACCCGGCACAAAAAGCTCACCGTATCTTTCTATTTGTACTGCTTCTATGTTTGAATTTGCCATTTGTAGCTAGGCATGATTAATATGGGAGAACAGTAAATGATTGTGCTGAACAGGGGGGGAAAAATGACATTTACTATATTTTGGTAGAATCTTCAAATGTAAATATATATATAACTTATTAATTGTGCTTATATATAACCACAAAGAAAAGATCAATTCAATTGAGTTGATTGAATTGATCTTTTCGGTTGATCAATTCAATCTTTAAAGATCAATTCAATTGAGTTGTAAATTATTGCAAGATTTGACAGATCTGCAGGCCTCTGATAGAATAATTTCAAGAATACTGAAATAAGGCAATGTTTGCAGTAGGAATCATGGATGGAAAAATTTGCAGTTCTTTAAAATTTTGTTTTTCACCGAAAGGGAAAGTGCATAAAAGTATGATCTGTGTTCATACTCTCTAAAATAAACTGGATGTATTATTTTGTAATCTTTTGTGTTGCGTCCTTTAATTTTATCCATACTTTTTATGCACGATGTAATGTTTCTCCGGTTTTTATAGGTAGCTTAGAACAGGGCTTCTGTATTCCTTCAAAGAATTGAAAGTTTCGTTTTAGGAAAACAGCTTTGAAAAGTATCCAAAAATTTTAAGCCCTTGATTTTTGAAAGTGACCACAAAATAATAATGCTATTGTTATTTTTTTCTAATCATGTCTTGTGAAAGCTAGAGTAGGGGGAGGGAGAATCAAATCTCCCAATAACCATAAATGATCAAGAAATGCTGGCTGCTTTTTCTCCATTCTCACTACAATGAAAATCGGGCCAAGTTCCATTAAGCTTTGTTTCAGTGCTATTACTTTCTAACTGATGTCTTGCTTACATGGAAGTAATCCATAATTCCTTATACAAACCATTACTTTTTAACAACTCAATGATTTTCTTCAGCATCAGCTACCCCATTTGTGAATTCCACAGCTTATTGGGAAAATTGAGGGAGTAATTGAGGAGTGTTTTCATATGTAGCTTTACTACCTTCAGATTGAAAAGGGCAATGCAGAGAATGATGAAATCTAACATACAATGCGTTGAGATTTGCTTTTAATTATGGCCAGTTAATAGTTTAAAAAAAAAAATATTTTTAGGGGATTTTCATACTGATTTTAATGAAAGCAAAATATATGGGTATTTGAAATTTTTTGAAGTATTTATTCGTTGAAAAGTCGAGAAAATTTGTGCTTTGATTCATCTCTTCTTCTTTTATTATTTTTAGCACTCGGGTGCTATTTCTTTCAAGCACGGGATTTTTGTCTACGCGGCGCGCCGTGGTCACTTTTCCGTTTGATTCATGTTTTCTGCAGAGTGATTTGATATTGCTAACGGAAACATGGACTATCCCTTCAGATGATTTTCAAATACCAGGATTCACTTTGGTCGAACGGATAGACAGTGGTTTCCAAAACAAAAAGCCATCTGGAGTTATGATTTTTATTGAGGAAAACTTAATGAAACACTTTACCCGTGCCTACACGAGCCAGATCAATGGTGTTCAAATGGCTATTGCGTGTATCTATATAAATAAAATTAGACTTTAGTCTGTACATTTCTTGGAATTCAAAAATATTGCGATTTCTGTCCGTTTCAAGCACTTGGGAATCCGGTGCGACCCTCAAAAAAAAAAAAAAAAAAAAAAAAAAAAAGTTTGTCTGTCTGTCATTCTGTCCGTGACTCTATTTTTGTTCAAGCATCACGTAAAAACGACTGAAGCGAATTATATGAAATTTGGTGTCATGATAGGTGGTCACTCAACTTAAAACATAGGTATCGAATTTTTAAAAAATCTTGACTGAGATTTTGCGAAAATCCTTTCAAACTGCGTAAATTTCTGTTCGAGCATCAGGTATAAACGACTGAAGCAATTGAAATGAAATTTGGTATCATGATTGGAGGTCACTCAACTTAAAACATAGGCGCTGATTTAAAAAAAAAAAAATCTTAATTAGAGATTTTGCGAAAATCGTTTTAAACTGCGTAAATTCGTGTTCGAGCATCACGTAAAAACGACTGAAGCGATTGAAATGAAATTTGGTGTCATGATAGGTGCTCACTCAACTTAAAACATAGGCGTCGAATTTTAAAACAATCTTGATTAGATTTTGAGATTTTGCGTAAATTAGTGTTCGCAGATCACATAATAACTGCAAAGGTGAAAAAATGATATTTGGTGAAATGATAGGTGGTCACTCACCTTAAACTATAAGCATCTAATTTTTAAAAATCGATCATATTTCGAGATTTTTCGAAAATTGTTTAAAACTGAGTGTGAAATTTGGTCACATGATAGATAGTTGCTCAACATAAACAATAGGTGTCCAATTTTTTAAACATTTTTATTAGATTTTGATATTTTGTGAAAATTCTCTCAAAATACGTTTATCATGTAGAACGGCAGTTTCTACGAGTGACGCAGCCAGCCCAACCAACCAACCGTAAAACTTCGCGGCACTTATATATATACAGCTAACTTTTCTATTTTCAAAAGTGTCTCATCTGGATCTCGGAATCCGCTCTAACGAATTTTTTACAATTAATATATGATTTTAATCGGTGCCAAATTCGATGAGTGACGTCGCCGGTTAAGCTAGGAAAACTCGTTTTTTTTTTTTTTATTTAATCCAGTTAAAAGAGGGAACTATTTAACCCGCGTACGGAAATACGGAAAATGATCTGATTTCAACGGCGGTAAACAAGGCAGGGAGTAGGAATACAGTGTTGTAAATCCGTGACAAGATTTGTACAAGTTACTTTATATCCTAAACCAGTTTGCTCGTAGACAGCTGGTGCGAAGCGCTTCCGCGTTCTGTCCAGAAAACTTACACTCATGTCCATAAATTAAGGATAATGAAGTTCAGGCAAAGAAAGAGAAAGAAGCAAAACAAATTTGACTTATTTGTAGTCTATTTATTAAACAAAAAGTGAAGAGCAAAAAAGATGCTATATGTTTGACATAATTTATAAAAATTGCAAGTTTTACTCCCTTGACCAAATTAAAAAAAAGAACCTATTTACAAAAAACAGTATAACATGGTTAGTAGGATGGTTAATACGGAGTATGTCTCCCGGACGATGCAATACAGGCCTGACAACGCCTAGGCATGCTGAGTATCAAATGATCAATCTGATCTTGGGGAATATTACACCACTCATCAAGCAATGCACTCCGAAGTTCCGGTAGACAGGTGGGAGGGGGTTGACGGGCTGCAATTTGTCGGCCAAGCATATCCCACACATGCTCTATTGGATTCAAGTCCGGTGAGTATGCTGGCCAATGCATACGGGTGATATCCTCCGATTGAAGGCATTCGTCTACAATGTTTGCACGGTGAGGATGGGCGTTGTCATCCATAAACACAAATTCAGCACCCATGGCGCCCCGAAACAAACGTACATGTTGTTCCAGAATGACATCCCGATAGATGTGGCTTGTCATCGTTACACTCTGAACATGCAGGTCAGTTCTGGAACCAAGAATAATTCCTCCCTGAACGAGCCATCCTGCACCACCGTAACGGTGTCTTTCAATGGTGTTCTCTTGGTGGTAACGGGTACCTGGCGCTCTCCAGATGAATGTCCGGCGAGAATCAGACTCCAAACTAAACCTGGACTCGTCGGAAAACATCACACAAGACCACTGTTGCGGTGTCCACAATGCATGCTCTCTACTCCAGGTTAAATGCAGGCGACAGTGAGTTGCGGTAAGTGGAACACATCTGACAGGCCTACGAGCATATGGACCAATGTGCCCTTAAGCGTCTGTACACGGTCTGCCTTGAAACTGTCGTACCGCTAGCTGAAGAGAGCTGACGAGACAGGTCTGATGCTGTATCCGTCTGTTTCTTTTGGCAGTAACTGCCAAATAGCGGTCCTCATTCGGCGTTGTAACTCGGGGGCGACCTGTGCTGTAACGTCTACTCACATTACCATCATCTTGGAATCGTTGCCAAAGCCTGGAGATGACACTCTGGGGGATTCCAAGTTCCTCGGATACTTCCAGCTGGGTACGTTCACATTCCAGTCGTCCGATAATTCTGCCACGTAAAACATCATCCAAATGCCTCCTTTGTGCCATAACTATGCGGTTTTTGCACTGAAAGGCTTTCACAGCGCTTGTGAACAATTTTACTTCTTTGCCACCATTCCTTATATACCTCTCTCTTACACGCTCGTCATTGTGACGTACCATCCACGCCATCTGGTGGTTTCCTGTAATTTGCATATTCTTCTTCAAGATGTGTGTGATCATTCCACAGGTGAAATTTTTATTTTAGAGATCAATTTCTGTGTGATTCTGAATTATCCTTAATTTATGGGCATGAGTGTAGGTTCTGTACCCGATGTAGCACTTTTGCGAGATGAGCTTTATGTTACTGTCGTTTTTGTTTTATTTCATTTTAAAAAGTAATAACAGATTATTATATACTTTACTTATTTTTTCTGTAATTTATTTAGCACTTTTGCGAGATGAGCTTTATGTTACTGTCGTTTTTGTTTTATTTCATTTTAAAAAATAATAACAGATTATTATATACTTTACTTATTTTTTCTGTAATTTATTTTGCTATAATTAATAATTAAAAATAGTTAAGACTTTGAATTAAAAAAATAATTAATTTAAGTATTTTTTGGTAAAACTCCTTCCTAACTTTTTCTTTAAGTATTTCGTTTCCCTAGTATTTTGATAGCTATTTCTAATTAAATTAAGTCTTTATTTTTCTAATATTATTAATTCTATTTGGAAAATTCAATATGTAATTAAAATTTCCATGAAATTTTTTTTTCTCTTCAGAAACCTCACATAATTAATTAATAATAATTATTTAGTATTCAAAGGAAAATAAATAGTAGTTTTACATACTAACTAGTTTTAATAATAATTCTTTTACTCTTCATGTATATATAAAATTTATTGAAATTATTGAATTATAATTTTAAAACCAATATTTTTTCCAAATCTTAGGTTTTTCTCACTTTTATTTTGTATTCCTTTAATTACCAGATTTAAAATTTTGTTCAATACTTTTCAGATAGAAATTTGATTAATCTAAATTTATACATGCACCATATTTTGTATTAGACATTTGAAGGACGGAAATGGCATCTAAAACAAGATGTTGTGTCCACCCGAGCCGAGTTGATAATATACTGAAGATGGTAGATAACTGAAGTATAAATGTCCAGGGTTCTGGTCTACCGGATGGCTGATAATCTAAAAATTCGGAGTTTTGGACGGTTTTTCTCACGATGTAACGTAAATACGCTTCAGAAGCACTAAGAAAGTCAACCGCGCAAGACCCTTATTCTTAAACTGGTAGTTCATCTAAACGTTCCCTAAAAAAATGAAATTATCAACTGATAAAAAAACAAACATAGTATGAAGTTAGTTTTCTAAAAAGCGACATAAAACCAATTATAAACAATATTTTGAGTAATTTTCCATTTTATTAATGATTATAGTCATTAATTAATTTAATCAACAATTTTGAGATGTATCATTAACTTAGTTAAAAACTTAGTGTATCAGAATATAGTTAAAAATTTAACTTAGAGATAGCTTTAAAATGAAAGCAAACATTGCATTAATAGATTACATTGCATTAAAATTATAGAATGAGTAACTAGATTACATTAATTAAGAACGAGATTATTAAATTAATAATTTTAACGAAACTTAACTTACGGTTATCGTTAAACTGAATGCAAATTAATGAATCACAATGCATTAAAACAATAGAACCAATAGTTATATATTGTTGTTGTTATTCTAGAATTACGGCCGATTATAGCTACACGTAGTCTCTAAGCCGAGACGTGGGGTGCCCTCCGTGGGGGTCTTTCTAAGGGGTCCTAACCCGTATTTACGTTGTTTTGGAGGAAACCACGTAAAACTCCGAACGATTAGGTAGGCGAACGCAACTTGGTTTCGAACCAGGCACCTTCCGTCTCCCAGTTCAGAGCGCTATGCGCTCGGCCACTGATGGGGCCCAATAGTTATATAATTATAATAAAAAAGTTAACTTACGTTTAGCATTAAACTGAATGCAAATTTATGAAATAAAATCAAAGATGGTGGCAGGGATACTAATCTATACTCGACCCAAATTATAAATAGAAAATTACTCAAAAAATTATTGATTATAATCAGTATTATGTCTCTTATTATAAAATTCTAACAAAAATATGTCAATTTTCTGTTACATGTTACAAAAGAACTTGCTGTGACTTTTTTAATCAAATACTCTGATACTGCATGAAAACAGGTTTGTATATTTATTTACATAACTTAGTGTCAAGCAAACTTCCGAAATTCGCCCTTGAAACTAATTTATTATCTTCTGACCATACCCTTAAAAAGTAATGATATCCACATGCAAAAACCCTTAACTGGTTAAAAATTTGTGACGCAGCATTTTACTTTATAGCTCTATGAATTTTAAATATATGTCTTAAAAATAATGATATCAAGTTTTGAGTGACGCCCTGCTGGGAATTTTAAAGACTTGTTTTTAAATTCCATTACAGTTACTTTCGTTTTATTTTCTAAAGAAGATTTACGCATTTAAGCAATGCTTTTAATTATGAAATACACTGTCAAATATATCACACTTTCACTGAGTCTATATAATGTATTCAAATGAATTTATTTCAATAATTTAATTTATCTTTTGCGTCACGCTATTTTGCGCTGCGTCACAAAATTTTCATATACATTGCACTTAGTTTGGTTACTATGACACTAACTTAATATTTACGTAAACTTTACTTGCCCTTTTGGATAGCGTGACGCAAAAGATAAATTAAATTATTGAAATAAATTCATTTGAATACATTATATAGACTCAGTGAAAGTGTGATATATTTGACAGTGTATTTCATAATTAAAAGCATTGCTTAAATGCGTAAATCTTCTTTAGAAAATAAAACGAAAGTAACTGTAATGGAATTTAAAAACAAGTCTTTAAAATTCCCAGCAGGGCGTCATTCAAAACTTGATATCATTATTTTTAAGACCCATGTTTAAAATTCATTGAGCTATAAAGTAAAATGCTGCGTCACAAATTTTTAACCAGTTAAGGGTTTTTGCATGTGGATATTTCTTCAAGCATCACGTAATAACGAATAATACGAATGATACGAAATTTGGTGATAGGATAGATAGTTGCTAATCTTAATTTATAGGCGTTGAATTTTTAAAATATTTTGATTACATTTTGCGATTTTGTGAAAATCGTTTTAAAATGCTGAAATTTTGTTCCAGCATCACGAAATAAAGACTGCAGGGAATGAAACGAAATTTGGTGACATGATAGGTTATCACTCAACTTAAATTCTAGGCTTCCAATTTTTCAAAAATATTGATTAGGTTTTGAGATTTTGCGAAAGTTATTTCAATATGCGTAAATATTCGTTCGCGCGGCATATAATTACGACTAAAGCGAATGAAATGATATTACTTAGTTACTCTCTAACCTGTAATATTTTAACAATCCATAAAAATTATAACTTCGCTTTCTTTACTTTGGTAACATACGGCATTCATTCTGTGTACTCCTACAATGCTGACGAAAGTTCTTGCTTTTTGGAAATTTGCATTCAGTACTAACCCGTCAACGACGGGTACTTCAGCTTGCTAAAACGTACCTAAAACCTAAATGCTAAACGTACTTGGAAGAATTTTATAGATTTTTTTTTATCCCTTTCTGTTGGAGATGGGGATTTATTTTAAAATATCAAATCATAAGAAAAGGTCACCATTGAATTTTTGGGCTCTGTTTTTTATATGTCTATGGCAAAAATTGCTTGTGAAATGATACAGAACATTCATTGAAGTAAAACTATATTGTTTTCTTCTGTGTATTAATTTAAATCAGTCTCCCCTCCCCTCCTTTTTTTTTGGGGGGGGGGTACCCATTATTTGCTTAGTATTATATTTTTGCTAACTGTCTCTGATTTATCAATAAAACTATTCAATAGTTGTTTTATTGATTAATCTATTTCTTTTGTATTTTTTAGGATATGGAACTATTATGTTGCAACAATTAAATGTCAGATTCCGGTGGTTATTGTCATACTACATAAAAACTAAAGTTATGGGTTGCAAGTTGTATCAGAACACTGATTTAAAACTACTCCATGTTAGTGAAAATTTTATAGTCGTCAACAAAGTATTCGACATTCCTATAAATAGCGAAGAGCCTGACGTTCATCCAGTGACTGTGGCCACCATGCTGAACTATAATTTTCCGCATTTTTTCGATGACAGCATCAAACACGGATTTAGGTTTTGCCACCAATTGGATTATTCAACTAGCGGTGCTCTGTGTATTGCACTGAACAAAAAAGCTGCAAAAGCGGCATACGAATCCTTAGTATCAAGGTCGGCTAAAAAATACTACTTGGCGCTGGTTCATGGACACATTGCCGCTGACTTCTTGACGATAATTAAACCGATAGGCGTAGATTCCAGGCCGGAATTTTCGCACTGCATGTGCAGTTCAGACAAGGAGTACTGCGTTTCTCCGAAGCTGGCTGCCACGAAATTGCTAGTTCTCCAGAGAGGTTTGTACGATGGAAAACCTGCAACCAAGGTTTTGCTGGAGTTGGTGACAGGCCGCCGACATCAAATTCGCGTGCACTGTCACGAACTCGGCCACACCATTGTAGGAGATTTCACTTACAGTAATAGGAAAGACGTAATGCCGTACAGAATGTTCCTCCATGCGTACAAGTTGTTTATGCCAACGAAGCTGGAGGAAATAGACATTGTCACTGATGACCCTTTCAGTGAAGAAGATCCTAGAAATAAATGGTCCCCCTGTGAAACTGTGAATGAGCTGAACAACGATGCATTCTCCAAACTGGAAATAACTTGATGTAATAAACGTTATTTAAGCTACACTTGCATTACACTGCCGTTATTGTTAGCAGAAAAAGCATTTCATTTTTTGTCAATTATTTTTTTTTTTTTTCCCCTTAAGATTTGTTTTAGTAAATAGATCTGGAGAACATTCAGAATCACACATACACACACACACACACATTAACCCTTTAACGTTGTAACCAAACTCTGACGTTTTGACTGTTGCCAGTCACGAAGAATAGATTTGATTTCTATGAAAATAGTTGGTGACGTAGCTCCACAAGAATCCTTTACTTTTTAGCACGTCCCATTTCCCGTAAAAAAAAAAAATGGTCACGATCATTTTTAACAGCACTGACATCTGCTGAAAAATGGAAGAATGCGAGAACGGCTGGATAGATTGCCCAATGCTGAAAAAAGGGCAGCCGTTGCCATCGCTTAACTTAACTACTTGCAAGATGGCGGACGATCGAAACGTTCATCGCGTGCCACAGATCTAGGGACCCTTTTTGACGAACGGTCTCTAGATCTGTGGCACGCGATGAACGTTTCGATCGTCCGCCATCTTGCTGGTAGTTAAGGTAAGCGATGGCAACGACTGCCCTTTTTTCAGCATTGGGAAAGGGTTGCGCCTCATAGGCTTAAAAGCTCAGATTTTTAATGGCTACAGACATAAAGTTTATCTCGTAAACTCGAACTTTCAGAGCCGTGGAAAAAGAAGAAAAGAAAAGAACATGCTTTTATTTCTCCTGTGTGTATTAACAATGGAATCTTGTTATTTAATTTTCGCTCATTTCCATACATCGAATCACGGCTGGTTTTAGATGTTTGGCAAAATATGTTTTTCGTTTTTTTTATTTGTAACAAAAAAGTAAATATACATAGAAGAAATTATCACACAATTTTGCTAGAATTGTCTGGTAAGCTTTATTGAACACAAATTCGACTATATCAGACAGTGCATATCATTCCATAGAGAAATATAATTGTGCATTAACCTTTTCAGACCTTATTAAATAATTTCTATCGTACATTTTTTTGAATAATGAATTTTAATTTTAAAAATAATGTTGAACTTTTTAGTTTGCAATTCAATTAAAGTGTGTTTATTTAATACGTTAAACCATAGATTTAATCATTTGTTTGTTTCTTCATTAATTTTTTATGTATTTTCTTCTATTCCTCTATCAGTATTTTCACTTTGGACGAGGTTTTTATTTCTTAAGATTTTGGCTCTGTGAGAAATGTTCGAATATTTATCTGTTTTTAAAAACTGTTTCACGCAAATTCAGAGCGGTTGCAAAAGTGTGGCTGTTGTTCCAAAATAAACACATGAATCGATGGCATTTGCATCTGCTTATCGGGCTTGTTAGTGGCGCAATTTGCAGATTAAATGGTGGATAGTATGCCGTTCGTTATGAAAGATTTGTGACAGCGTTTTTCTCTAGTATGTTACGTCATGATCCCTGTTACTACTAAGATAATCAATAATTTTGTAGATTTATTGTTTTTATGCATGTCCATAGATACGCAACATTAAACATTTACTAGGAAAGGAGGTTCCCCCATTAAAGAAAACTTTGTCCAAAAGCAAGTGGCAAGTTTTAGACTGCTAGGACGAAGTCTAAAATTTACCCCATGCTAAAGTGCTCATAGAGTTAGAAGACCAAATCTGGCACAGTGATAGCGACCATGACGTAGAAGGTTTATGAAGCAAGACGATAATGATCGATCATGTGGTTGAGGAATAATCACAGAAAACAACAGAAAAGAATTTTCCATTTGTTCACTAATTTAATTCCTCCGAGACCGCAAACTCGATTTTGACCAAATCAAATAGTTGTAGATTGTACCAAAACGGAATGGTAGTGATCGATCATGTCGTTCAGGAATAATCACTGACACTGTTTGCGAACTCCTTCGAGACCGCTCATGTGGTCATGACAAAATTTGGTGCAGTGATAGCGGCCATGGCATGGCGTAGATGGTAGTGATCGGTCATGTCATTGAGGAATAATCATTGTATCACTGAAAACATTTTCTCATAGACTTAACATTGCTCTATTGTCTTGCATTGCCTCACGTGAAATTTTCTGTCATTCTGTGAAAACGGGGCGCGAATATCTCCAATTTTTTTTCCTGCAACGTTTTCTAAATCTCAGTAATTATGCCTGTACTGATATGAGTATTTATACTCTTGCGTGTTAATCCAGAAAATATTTTAGTCCACAATTGGTAGTTTAGGATTCCTCTATTCGATAAACGGTTGGGTACAGGTTGTTTAATATTTGCAACCACGGCTTGATGAAATATTTCGAGAAACGAATAAAAAAGGTGTTTCCTCGAAAGAAATTAGCTCTTTTCAGTTCTTTCACAGTTTGCGGTAGGCTCAGGCCTACGCTATTCGGAAAATTTTTGCACGCCGAAGTTTGCAAATGAGAAAATTTTTAAGGATGGACGCGAGACGAGAAATAGCTCAGGTCTTGTCTCGTCTCGCACTTTCACATCGAAGTATCGTCTCGCGCCTCTAGTACGAAACCAGTCTCGATATTTTCTGGCGCCCAAAATGGCTTTATTTTGACTTTCTTGTATGAAGTAAATAATGTACAGTCGTCTCCCATTTATCGCGGTTTCACATATTGTTTTCATATCAATGGCGGATCTAGATTATTTATTTATTTTTTTTTTTTTTTTAATGGGGGAAGAGGGGGGAGCGCAAAACTTTAATACCATCAGAATTGCATGAAATATGCCATTGTCACGTAAGAAAGATATTTTATATACTATAAATATATATATCTGGGAGGGCATACTCCACCCCTGCGCTCTCCCCTTGGATGAGTCCTTGCTTCTTATTTTCTTCCAGGTACGAAGTATCAAATTGTAATTGCATGCTATGGTATCGCCTTGCAAATTACTTTTAACACGAACTAGGGATGGTTGCGAGACGTACTTGATAGCAGGGACCGATCGAATCGCCCGGGCCGTTTCAGCGGTCCAGTTCGGCCCTGCTTAAGAAACAACTTTTGCTTAAGCATGTTAAAATTATAAGTGTTTTTTGTGCAAAAAGGACCCAAAAAATTCAGCAAAGGACACCAAATGTTAAACACAGGTCTTTGAATGCTCCAGCTGCAGGGGAAACTTCCTTCATAAATGTATTTTAACCACTTTCAGCGCAATGCCCGTGGAAAAAAAAGTTTCAACAATTCACTTAAATATTTCCAAGAAAAATTACAGACTAATTTGCAAAATGCATTTTAAAATACAAGAATAATAATTAAAAATGCCCATTTGAATGTTGATTCTAAAATTCCCGTTTCCTTGGAGTACCAACTTGTAAGCAATGTCTTATATACCTGAGGTACTGCCTAAAACTATACTTGCCTGTTTTAGCGCGAGAGCTGACCCGAGGTATCGTCTCGCACTTTGAGGTCTCGTCTCGCTCTTAGAAGTATCGTTGAATGAGAACGATTCGCCTGGGATCTTTTTCATTGAATGCGCAGTAAAAACTATTAACTGATTTCAAAAAGAAAGAAGTTATCAATTCTTATTATTATTATTCCCCACCCCCTTTAAGTTCAGAGAAAAGTTTTTACCAATGGACGATTTCCACAGTTCTTTTCTTTTCTTTCTTTCTTTTTTTTTAAATTCGGAAAGGGGGTATTTATGTGTGGTCCCATATTAATTTGCTCAAGTTCTGATCACATTTTCATTCAGAAAATTGAAAAAAATCAAATTTTTAAATCATTACCTAAAGGGCTGACAGTAAAGAGGTGGTAATTTTAAGACAAAAGTTGCCATGGTTGGCCACTTTTGGTGATTTAATACTTTTGTATTATTATAATAATAGTAATGTTTTTTTATTACTTTTATAAAGATAACTA
Source organism: Cheiracanthium punctorium (assembly GCA_038373885.1). Taxonomy (NCBI): domain Eukaryota; kingdom Metazoa; phylum Arthropoda; class Arachnida; order Araneae; family Cheiracanthiidae; genus Cheiracanthium; species Cheiracanthium punctorium. The sequence goes on from JAWZYV010007093.1 coordinate 452,810, forward strand.
AAAAAGGTCCTTTCACTTTTAGAAAGACTTTTTTAATATTTTTATATAAACAATTTTCCTGAAAATTCAGTGATATTTGGTGCAAAACTCTTTAGTGCGTGGTAGGATTTTATAAGCAAGAAAAGATACTAAAATGTTTATATTGTCTTGATTACATTTGATATTTTTACGAAAATTAAAGCAAATATAGGAATTTGATAAATATTTTGTAAAAATTTCCAATTGTTCAGGGTTTTTTTTTTTTTTTTTTTTTTTTTTTTGTGTGTGTGTGTGTGTGTGTGTGTTATAGGGTGATGATTTCTCCGCCCAATAAGTAATGGTTACTTAAATGCACGAGTGTGAACAAATCTTCACTGAAAAGTGCGAGTTATATATATTCTTTATATCCTCTCCACTCTCCTCCCTGAAGATAAAAAAAGAGTTCCTTTTTTATAAATTTAAAGTGCTCGGATTACTTTCTGATCATATATGAGTTTTAAAAAAATTCGCCCTGGTGGGTGGGGAGCTAGCAAAAAGTTTTTCACGTCTTATATAATGATTTTATTTATCTAAATTGAAGCCCCCCCTTTTTTTTAACTCTCCGCTGAGTTAAAAACGTGCAGTTTTCTTAACAGCAAAAGTGACGCATTAATTTCAAGCCTTAGTGCAGCCTCTCCATCTCTGCTACCGAATCCTTTATTGGAAAAAAGAATGACAAATTCAAGTCCAGAGAGTGTACGTGTTTTCGTATTGTTTTAAAATTATTCGTGTATGTCTGATTGAAAACAATGACCGCTACATCTACAAATGATCTGCGAGATGCATTGTTAGCGTGACATACATTAGAAGTAACTTGTACAGTTCACTAACCCCTCCGGTAAAGACTTCCCTGTCGATGGAACAAACGGCCGGCAATCTTGTTAAATCGTATTCATTTGTTCGGCATAAGTTATTCTAAGGCATTTTTTTTTCTTAATTATTTAAAAGTTATGAATATTAATTAAATAATTTTTTTAAAAATACAGCAGAGATACCTTGAGTTTTTTACTCCAACTCCTTTTTTTAAATACTTTTTTTGTGTTTAGACTCCTCCTCAACCTTTCAATTTATTGTAATGTTGAATGTGATAAAATATTTAAATCGCAAGTAAGTTTTTAATTTTTTTTTGTACTTTTTCTTTAGGTGTTTTTGAGAGTGAAATCCATTCTATACCTAGGGACTTCGTTTGGTGGTTTTTTTTTTCAATAATTTTAACGATTAAAATTAATTAATCGTATGATTTTAATTGAATAAGGATCAATTTCACTGAAATGTACTCAGTTCCAGTGGCGGAGTGGATTAGTCATTGAACATGGTAGATGGCTGAAGTGTGGAGGTCCAGTGCTCTGGGCCACCGCTTGGCAGTCGAACTAACGGTCTGGTGTTTGGGGCGTTTTTTCCCAGATATGTAACGTGAATACGCGTTAGAGCCCCTTAAAAAGTCTTCAGTCTGAGGCATATCTCCTTAGGCAGATACCTGTGTGTATAGCTTTAATGTAACACGTAAAACTTATACTGTTGCTTGAAGCATACAATCGATGCTATGAAAGATTTATTAGGTGTACGGAAAAGAAGTGTTGATATTTTACTTCAAACAAATGAATTCTTAACAAGTTTTTAATGGCAAAGCAATCGTGCCAACAATGGATTCATATTCGTTACATTTTGAAGCAAGAATTTCATTGACAACTGTTCTTTTTTCTTTCAAGAAAGGTATGTTAGAGAGAAAGTGAGGGGTGGGTAGGCGCCCCACTCTTTTTTTGAAAGTTTTTTTTTTCTTCCCATTTTAGGGCCTCGCCATTGCACAGTGTTTATGTCACTGAAAATGGTAGACGGACGAAGTGTGAAGGTCCCGGGTTCGGGCCCCATCGCGCGGCTGTCGATTTAACGGTCTGGAGTTTTGGTAGGTTTTCTCCAGATGTAACGTGAATACGCATGCAGAAAGTCCTACAACCAAGGCACCCCATCCTTAGCAAATTGCCTTAGCATAGCGTTTCCATAATCACACACACAAACAAACAATCTTCTCTTTTAAGTGCAATGAATTAATTTTGAATAAATTTACGTATTTTAATGTAATATTTTAATCCATAATCCTAATCTAAAATAATTTTTTGCTTTTAATAATTCATATGTCAATCGCATACCCTCTAAAAATGTGTAGTCCTTGATATTTTTATTTTTAATTAATTTATTTATTTAAAAAAACACCAATTTCTCAGCAATAATGGTGCTTCATGAATAGGTATAACTATCTCAGAAAAGGAGAAAAAAATTGCGGAATCTAGAATGCCCTGATTTTTGCTGGTTGTTGCTCTAGAACTACTGGTAGAAAACAAAGAAAACATTACTCAGCTCTCTTTGAATTACTGAGCCTGAAGGGAATAAAAATTAACCCCATTAAATAAATAAATGTATTTGAAAATCTAATCAAGTTTTACTGGAAATGCTTCAAAAGGCATATATAAGTGGTTTTTCTTTAGTAAAAAAAAAAAGACTTACATATTTTATTTGTAAAAAGTTGTATGACGTAACTACCATTATCAAACTGCGAGAAAGTGAGATAATTAACTTACTTTCTCACAGTAGGAATTTTTGTGATACATCGACACTGAATGCAGGAAATATTTTATTTGTCTTCACATGAGTAGTTTAAACTGAGTCATTCTACTTTGTTGCAAGCTTAAAAATCGCGGTGATTAGGGCTGACAGTTAGAATTCCGCCAATTCTTTGTTAAAAAAAAAATTCAAATTTCTGCATTTCCACTCTTCTACGGCGTTTTTAACTTCGAAAAGGAAAAAAAAGAGAGAGGGAGAGAAGACATCTATTCCGTTTTTTTATGCTCTTTTCTTTCCATTTAAAAAGTCGGTAAAAAAGTGACATTTTACACTACTGAAGTCCTGTAGCCAGGGGTGTGCATTTAGGGGCAGTCCCCCCTCTTCCCCTGAAATTTTTTTTTGTCCCCACCCGGAAAAATTTATCCTACTAAATTTACAAATTGCCAGAAAAAGTTTAGAAAAAATAAAAAAAGTAAATTTGGAAAAATTTAAACCTTTTTAAAGTTCTTAAATCCTGCTTTACCACTATTGATGTATAAACGACAGAGTATGCATTTCCGCTTTAAAACTCCATGATTATCGATGTTACATGACCGAAGAGAGAATATTGTCTTACTTGCATTTATATTGCGAGATATTAATAAAAACCTCAACCAAGAGGACCGTTTTGTCAACAGACGCTAGCGAATGGTCTAGATTAGCGGTTCCCAACCTTTCAATATTGCCTCCCTCCCACAACAAAGGAACCCTCAGCATATGTACTGTTTTTTATTCTTCAACAATGAACATTTAGTCGCTTTTTCTATTAAATAATGTTATCTGTTAAGTTAACATAACTAAACATTTTAAACTAAAAGAGATACTTTTTGAAGTAAAAATAAGATTGAATATGATGATTTTTTAAAACATGCATAATTACTTGCTCTATGCTTGTTCTTCTTAGCGCTCCCCACCGATTGGAAACCACTAGCTTCGTGATGTACTGTAGATTGCTGCTACAGAGTTAAAAAATATAGAATTACTATAAACTAAGTACTCTAAGTAAAGTGACCATTTTTTTCTGAACCGAAAATCAGGACGCTTTTAAACCGCAGAGTTGGGAGGGGTAAAAATCAATTCCCAATACCCCCTCCCCAAGATTTTTTTTTTCCTACACATAATTTGATTTTCTACTTTTATGAGAAAAATTAGTCGAAAAAATATAGTGAATATGTAAATAAAACAGGCCTATTACATAAACTTAGGTTTTAAATAATTTTATTGTTAATTTTTGGATAAATTTCCGAAATAGTTTGCTTTCTAACAATAACTATAGAATCACCATCCATTGATTATAGGTATGTATTAATACATGTAACAAAAAACTTTGTAAATAACACAATCATTTTCATGTAAATTTATTCCCAATTTATTTTACATTTATTTATTTATTTATTTTTCACAAAGCAGGACTATGGCGGGACAGCAATGGAAAAGCGGGACATTTTAGGGTTCTGTGGGGACAACAGGACATATATGGGTAAAAATCAGGACTCTGCCGCCAAAAGCAGGACGTCTGGTCACTTTAACTCTGAGTGTTTAATCCATTTTCATTTGTGAAATATCAAATTTAGATTTAAGAAAAGTGGCAGTATATTTTCAGGAGCATATTCTTTTTTTAATAAAAAATTAAGAATAATTAAAAATAATGTGGGGCATTACCCCACATTTTTTTACCACAGCGGTCACTAAAAGGTTGTTTTATTTTGATTACAAAAGTAAATAGTTATAAAATTAAATGTTAATAATACGTTAGGTTATGAAAAAGCCATTGCTGCTAATTATATTACTGGTTCTTTGATAACCTAGATCCGAAAACAGAAAAAGCATTATTTAAATTGATACTTGGATTTTAAATAGGCTAAACAAATTTTTCGGTTTTGTTTCGTCAAGGCTATGATTGTAGACAAATTTGACGTCTTGTTTGCTTCCGTGAAAGCAAGATTATTATACAGGGTGTTCCTAAAAAAAGTGTAACGCAATTTAATTTCTTAATCTGTTTGAGATAAGAGGACAATGTATTGAAAAACATTCAAAATAAGGTAGGGGGGGGGGAATTCCACTCGTTGATTTTCAGAACACTTTTTAAATTTGTATACGACCCTCGTACAAAACAAAATGCCCAGATAGTAAAGTGTAGCCCATACATTAATGAGAGGATATACAAAATTTGAGAATTATATCCTAAAAAGTGTCAGAGGTAAATATATGTTGACCTAAACCACTTTTCGGCTCTCGAAGGAGGAAAAAATCTCGCTGGCGTCTCACATTTCAGGCGTCGTAATGAAAGTATGAATTTCCCCCCCTTTCTATCAATAAACGTGTACATTCATATTCATGCATAGACTCCGATCGTTTTTGTTTATAGATATTTCTGAGATGTTTTATGATGGAAGGCTGAAATTTTGTACATCTCCTCATTAGCGGGGGCACATTTTACTGATTGGGAATTTTTTTTGTACGGGGGTCATATACAAGTTTAAAAAGTGTAACTTTGAAAATTAACGAGAGGATTTTTTTTTCTAAACGTAGTTCTTTTTCCTAGCTTATTTTGAACATTTTTTCAATTTACATTGTACACGTACTGATAGACAAAGAATTAAAGCTTGTTACCACCTTTTCAGGACACCCTGTATAATTAGCTATATTACACACACACATACAAAATAAAAAAATCTGGAGTGACTCCACTCGACTTTCCGAACACTTACGATTAAGATCATTACCAAGCATTTAAATAAATTTTAATCGATGAATAATTCAAACATATATACCAAATTGAAACTCAATCGAATGCACCATTTAAACGCTTGCGCACTTTCAAGAATTTCTCCCCATATGCCATTATGCCATAATATAAAAGAAATTTTTGTCGTAGTCCTGTAGAAAAACTATAAGTCTTATGCACACTCACATACAGACACACACACATACATACATACATCTCGTAAAAATAGCATAAATGGATTCAGAAGACCTCAAAACGTGTAAAAACACCAAAATCTCGAAGTCGAATTTTTTCATGATTACAATACTTTCCTTACATGGTACATGTTCGGAAAGTAAAAAGAGAGAGAAAACAGAAAGAAACTCTATCCTTAAGAAATACGCGCTAATCTGTGAAAAGGGACAAGCGCGGTTTCTCATGACGTCACAATAAATTCAACGAAAGGTCATGTTTAACCAATTTTTCTGCTCGCACGTGATAGAACGGCCTTTGAAATTCACGTGTAAAGCTGGACGGATGTGATTATCTCCGTATATTTTGTGTCTGTGCGATATCGGGTGATGAAATAACGTAATGAGGATTCGACGTCAAAAACGGCACGACCCATAAGATTTTCTTTAGTGAAAGAATTTTCCTTTTTTCTGTCTGGAACTTCAATTACTGCGGGTCACGGGGGAAGTTATTGAATGAAAACTGGCAACATCCATTTCCTCATTATCATGCGAGAAACGTTTAATTATGTTTTTGACATTGAATGCCTTAGAACGTAGAATTTTTCTCCTAATATTTTACGTACGATTCTCTGTTGGAATTTAATTGAAGTGTTTTGGCTTCGCTAGAGTTGCTTTAGCTGTATTAATCATTTCTTTTGTGTTTCTACACTAGTACGTAGAAGATCTGTGAATAAGGGTCTGATGACATATATCTTATGAAAATCCCCCCCCCCTCCTTTCCCCCAAGTGTTTTTATCATATCCTTCTATACTTAAGGGTTTCCAAGACAAGAGTATACTCAAGATGGATAGACTATCTTAACTTGGGCCAACCCTCAACTCTAGTTTTAACTGGTTTGATTAGACTATCTTAAATATCAGTGAAATGGGGTCTGTTCGGCAGTTGTAGTCCGCGAAATTTTAACTGCAACTAATTTTGATGAATTTACTAATACATGTCATTTTAAATTTATCTGTAGTTAAGATCTTTGGTGTCTGATTCTTTGTGTGCTCACTGTAAGCGCCTAGATTGTCAGTCGTAGCTGAATCGAATTCGCCACACTGAACAAATGTCACAACGCTGAACTATTGCTGAAAAAATAATAGTGACACAATTGTTATTTATTATTATTATTTCATTTATATATATATATATATATTATTAATTCTTCATTATTTTTATTTATTTATTTTTAACCACTTTCCTCGTATTTAATGTTCTAGCAAATTCAGTTTTCACCGACAGCTAAATTTTTTCCACCATTGAAAATTCCAGAGAATGCTTTCTTAAATGAGCTTTGTTTTACCATCGTACCTAAGTTTGATCTTTAAAAAAAGAGGGGGTTTTGAATGTTGCCAAAAATTTGTGATGAATGAATTAAATCTTTTTGACACAGATGCAATTCATTTCTCAACAAAAAATTCAATAATGTGACTCAATGGATACTTCCTCCGCTTTCTTAAAAAAAGAATTTAAAAAATTAATAAATATATTTTAATGTCTAAAAAAATTGCTTGCAATAATTTCTCTTCCCTGTTTTTCAACACACTGACATCACGAACATAGGTATAACTTTCACATGGGAGGAGTCTAACTTGGGGTATCCATTATTACTATAAAATTTGATTGGCAGTAAATTTTACCATAAATATTTTGTAAAAAAAAAAAAAAAAAAAAAAAAAATATCAGTTACATTAAAAATTTTTGATCTTCTTTATATAGTTAATTTTCCTTATTACTCATTAAATTATAGTTTGCAAAATTAATAGAAAATTTGTAATAAATGTAAAATTTTCAAAATGTAAATGAAATTTAAAAATATTTTGACCATCTACTATTTTGAGGCACAACTAGTTCAAATGACGTCTTTTGAACTAGTAGAATGGCGTCTTTTGAAACCAGAAAAGTGGGCACTCTTTCGACTCAAAATAGTGTACAACATTATTAAGATACAAAAGGGGATATGCGGCAAAAATTAGTATCTTTCCGTAGATTATGGGGGGGGGGGGATGTCCAGAATCCCTAAATACCCGGCTTATATACGTGCGTGACTGACGTGCTTTCATAGCAACTCGAAAAAGCAGGTTGTTTTGCTTTGAAGCCAGTTTCCTATGCCAGTGGAAGACGCGTTGGAAAAAGAAAGAATTCATGCTAACAGATAAATGACATGCATTGAGGATTTTTGGGGAAATATGATAGTTATTAAACATATATGGCCTTGGAAAAAAAAAGGCCTATTCTCGTTTGAAGAGAATGGAACTTGCTCATACGCTATGGGCAAGAGGGGGCAGTTGCCCTCCTAAAGATATAACCTATTTGAAAAGATACTTTCTACAACAGGGAACCTTTTTGCCCCTCAATGTTACATTGTTTTTTATAGTTTTCCTGTTGTTCGTGCCCACGCACTATCAAAAGAGAAAAATGATCAATAATATACATTTTTTGTAAACTATTTCAACTAACGAAATTAAATTACAAATTATGTTTATGTTTCAAAATACTGAAATTATCAAAATTTAGGCAATATCGCCTTATAATGACCAATTCAATTAATGAAACAATTCATCATTTTTTTTTTTTTTTAATTTCGTGTACATCGCATTGCGTAATGATTTCTACATTTTCGAACAGGTGTGGCCCGACATGGTAAGCATCTCATCGGGACCCCGTCTTCGAAAGGGCTCTATCTCGAACTCAAAAGCTTGAAAAAAGTATGAAAGAGGCGCCTTTTTTACGTTTGCAAGGGGGGGGGCACCACGTACTCTATGGCTGCCACTGTTTGCAAAAACACATTTCATACTATCAAAGTCTATAATTTAAGGTGACAAATTTGGGGTTATAGCAGTACAAGAAGGACAGGAAGGGCCCTTGCATTAGACTTGTATATTTGGAGAGCCTGCGTAAAACATACTTTGCGGATCTCCCAAATACAAAGTCACAGTAAAGACCTTTCATATGACAATATTAAAATATTTTAAAGCCTAAATTACACCTCTCAAATATGCCAGGATCCACTCTATAAAGGTGTAAAATTGTTCAGTCATTTAGGGCATAAAAAGTAATTCGATTTAAATAAATTATTTTGAATAAATAGAATTCTCTTCACCTAGCTGTACATTTTCAACTTTTTATTAAACAAAAAATTGACTATTTATTCCTTTAAAAGCCTGTCTTGTGTGCAATTTGGTCCTCAGAAATAATCATTTACTCCTTGAAAAATCAAGTAAGACTGTTATACTAAAATTTAGTTTTTTCATCAAAGTTGTATTTTACTTCTGAATTTTTATGGTGAAGCCGAAGCACTCCAATTTGAAACACGGCAGCAGCGGCCGAGAGTAGAAAATTCCCGGCGGCAGCTCAGACCTCTATCCCATATGCGCGCTCACGTAATGGTTTTGTTATGCCCGAAAGCAAACATTACAGGCCTCATTAATAAAATATCGCCAAGCTTGGCGATTTTTTGTCCAAAGTTGACGCCAAGTCTCCAAAACTGAGCCCATCTAAGCAATATCGCGAAACCCAGTGTTATCCTTTAGGAAACATTTAGTGTAATATTTGTAGACACTGCCTGAGCCGTTAACCTGGAAGAAATTCTATGCAATCATAGCAACAGAACATCATTATAATGACATCAGCGACATTAAACACGATATGTGCCGTACATCGTGACATCAGAATGACTTTTATTCCACTTTCAATTTGAAAACGATGTGCTGGCAATGACATCCCTGGATCTGGTATTGCCCAAGTGGAATATGCCGCAACAATATCAATATAAATTCTAGGTACTGATTGCATAAATTTATTAATTTAAAGAAATTCTTTATAAATTATACTCCAGCAAAACAATCCATTTTCGCCTACATACCAACCCCGCCCCTTCTCTCTGGATTTTTTTTTTTTTTTTTTTTTTTTTCATAACAGAAATCAGGCGATCTTCATTTCCTTGACATTTCTTTTTGTTTATAATAACGACTGCCATTATTTATATTTATTATAGCTTGGTCTGGCATACTGTTTATTACTTTCGAATCTGTCATCGCATCACGTGAATGAAACCCTGACGAAAGTTTACCAAAATTGAAATTTCAGACTCACGTGATCTAAACACGTGAGGTTATTCCTGGAGATTCAGAAGGTCATGGTAAAAAAATATACTAGCTATTTTTGTGTCGCTTTTTACGAATGGCTCTGGCCAGAAACACTTTCAGAATGACTTAAATGTCACGAAGGTCAAAGAAATCAACCCAATCTGAACTTCAGACAGCTGCAGAAGTTTTCTCGGTGACATAGCATTAAAGCTTACCCTAAATTATCGCAACAGATTATCGAGGTTTATCAATAAACAAATTTGTTTCAACAAGACCGAGGATTTAATGATTGCTCGCTTACGCATACAGCCTACATCTCAACTCTTATTGGTCACTATGGCAATGATTAACCTTTCATCCTTTCTTTTTAGATTCTATCATAAATATAAGCTGAAACCAGAGCAGAAGCTAGTTTGCTTATAACTTTTGTCGGACACATTTGTAATTTTTTGGACTCCGTAAACTTAAAAGACTATACGGATATGTTTTTGAAAATAGTAGTAACTTTGGCAGTATGCATTTCTTATGTTGCTTGTGAAGAATACGTACGGGCTTCAGTATGTGAGTAAATATTTCGGATGTATTATTTTTGTATTGATAAATTTATTAAATAATAATACTAATAAAATCGGTACTTACGTAGTATACCGTAGACCGCATGAAATTCATATGTATCATGATGGCACTTAAAACCATTGGCGAGACTAAAAATTTGATAATAAATAAGTAAAAGTTGTATAACAAAAAAAAAAAAAAAAATAGGGTTATTAAATTTAGTTTAAAGAAATTGCATAATTGGTTGACGTTATGTGCGCTTAATCACACAGATTGAGGAATGGTCGACGGTATAATACGTAAGGCCAAAAAAATCTTTCCTAGTTTGGAATAATTCAGGTTACTCTAAATAAAGAATAACTTGGAAATTTGCTCCCCGCCTGGCGACTTTTAATTCTTTGGCGATTTACGCATGCGTACAATCGATAACCATTTCCCACTAAGGTTGCTACTGAAACAATTCTCCACACATTCTTACGCTTTAAACTACTGTAATTATCACTTCCAAATACAATGAACGCGCACTACTTCGCGATTTGACTTACGTATTGGATATTACGCGAGTTTTTCAGGAGCGCTTATTTTAAAGCTAAAACGAAGTCCTCGCCCGCTACACGAGATTATTCGCCAAAATGCATTCATTCATTACTTTGTTTGGGAAATGGCGAAAAAAGTTAAGGGAATGGTTTAGAACTGCTTGAGGGGTGTTTATAGGGGCTTAAAATAATGATTAACATAAATGATTAACTTCTTTTACTCTCAGAAATAAAACGGAATAAAAATCGCTTTAAAATGAGGGAACGATTGCAACGGGATGTTATCAGGAAAAATTGTTTAAAACGAATTGAAATCGCAACTTTCCCTTCAAAGCCTGATGACCGTGACTTTAATAGGAAGTCACTGTCACTTGCAGTGCCTAATTTTGTCACACAAATGATTAACTTCTTTTACTCTCAGAAATAAAATGAGCTAAAAATCGCTTTAAAATGGCTTTTTGTGCTTAACTTTTTAATCTTTTTTGGAGTAATGGCGGTGAAAGTTTTGTTTTGAAGTGGTCGGACCGGAATTGTTAGTTACCTGAAATGAGAATGAGGCAGGGATCAGCGTAACTATATTATAAGTTTATGATTTTTAAAATCTTGTATATTATGCCGTGATTTACAGCGGAACAAGCCGCAAAATTTGTAGATTTTTTAGAATTTCCATGAAGCTTGTATAGCATATTTTGAAAGGAAATGTGATGAGCAATATTGGACGGACGTTTCTATTTCAGAAATAACGGCAATCAATGGCTGTGTCATCATCTTTCTTTTTTGGATATGGTTCAGTGATTTTTCTTATGCTTCCGCGCAACTAACGATAAAAGGGCAGAATGGAAAATAAAAATTTGCTATGAAGGAAATCATTGAGAGAAACTCTTCACTTACATGGGTGAATGATTTTGGAATCGCATTTGTTGAATGCTTGCATTCATTCATATACGAAACCGTAGAGCTGAAGCTAATGCAGAAGCTTGTGAATATCATAATGTATGGATATCGTAATTTACTGCCAGGGGTATAATCATTTATAGTGTTATTGTCTCGGATACTTATCAGTGGGAAGACCCAGTAGAGTGAATATAGTAATTTGGTAGAAGAGTTTACAGCATCTAACACCGTTAAAATAGAGGCTTAATACACTGATTTTGATTCAACAGTTAGGAAATATTAATCTTGTTCACTTCATTTTTAAACTATCTTAACCGTTTCCGTAAATACGGCGTTTCGCGAACAATCGAACATACTCAGTTTTAGATACTTTTTTTTAAAAAAGACTTGAAATAAACCAAACAGAAGAGAAATAGGTAAAAAAGAAAAATTTAGTATCCTAAACCTGTTTGAAAGTGTTTGTTAATGTTAAGTGCAGCACTTTTTTGAATTTCAACTTTGGCACAATACTTCCAATTAGAAAAGTTTTCTAATAATATTGAGCAGCAATTACTTTTGATGCCATGTTTCATGAAGGGCTGTATATTTAGGGTAAAAATAAAAATAAAAATAACTTTCTAGGGTGACCCTGTCAACAGAAATGTCCAATGAGAAACACAAAATCTGACCTTTTGAAAGTCAGTTGAAAAATATTTTACTTTTTTAAACATAATAGTTAACGAAACGAAATATTGAGAATAAAAAAATAAAAACACCTTTTTGGAGATTACTGCTGTCTGTAATTTAAAATTTCAAATTTAAATCTTTATTTGAGGGGTTGTACACAAACTGAATATAAACTTTATGTCTTTTATGTATGCTTTTCTTTGTTTTACAATTTTTTTAAGGCTGTTTTTTATGAATATTTACTTATTTATTTCTTGAATTATTAAAATTTTTATTGTTATCACTGCCCATATATAGTCAAACATATTTTTCAATAACTATTTGAACAGAATGACGTGTCTTGTATTAATGAAATCTTACAAAATGCTAGCTAGATAATTATATCGTTTTATTTTAATCGCAGAAAGGTAATACTAGTAAAGTTTTTGAAAAAATTAACTTTTTTGCCTGTCAAACTATGTAAAGCTAAAACAGAAAAATTCCTTCAACTGTCGTAACATTTTAAAAAGTCATAATGTGAGATATTAATATTCTAATCATAAAACCGAGCACTGATCTACACTTTTTCAAATTTCATAAATATTTCTTTCATTATGTAATTAAATTATATTTGCGCAATTTAAGAATTGCCCCTTATCCATTAGAGATAATTGCCAAAAGCTTAGAAGTAGAATAGATTAATGAATATTACATTTACATAAGTGCAGTTTTTTTAATAGTTTTTCAGAGGTCAGACTTCAGTTTTCTCATTGGAATTTTTATATACAGGATCACCCTAAAAAGTTGTTTTCAGACCTTTATAAAATTTATAGCATAAAAAATAACTGTGTCATAAGAAAACTTTTCCTAATTGGAAGAACAGGTGCTATGTCAAGGTTTATGGTTGTAGTATATAACCAATCAAGATTAAAATTAAGTTCAAAATTATTTACATTTTCTTTTTATTTTTAATAATTTTTTGTTCCAAAATTTTTTTTAAAGTTTAATCTTTGACATTTTATTTAAGGAATTTTAAATAATTATTTTGCAAGATTCAGATTGTGAGTCTTATTCTTCCTGAATAGAAACTATCAGGCAAAAATGTATTTTGCATAGCTCTACAATTGATATCTTTTGCAGATTACTCAATTCGTGAAACGTCGCTAAATTAATTTCAGTCTGTTTAGAAATCACTTCAAATTGCATTGATATTTCAAAATGGAACTGAAAAAACTTTGTTATATGTATTTTGTTGTCATATTTTGTCATTGCAAAGAATTTTACTAATTTCTAAATCAGCTGGAAGTTCCACGTTGGATGACTTGGAACTGCTCAGGTCTGTCTGGAGCTGGTTTCCAAGCCTTCTTTGAGTTTGAAAAAAACAACTGTGACGCTAGCAGGAGATTATTATTACATATTTAAAAATGTAATAACAAATATTGATCTTGTAAACTCTTTTATTTTACTTTTGAAAGCGTATTAATTTTTTTTTTTTTTTTAGTATTTTGCTTACTAAAACAAATTGCCTACGTCTTTCCATTTTGCAATTTTCATCTACTACATTTTTAAAATGCCGTTCTGTGATATGTTATTTATTATGGGAAATCAATATGATGCTATTCAATAAGTAACGTTGGTGACTGTGGTAATCTAAACTAGTTCTTTAGATTTGATGAAATACCTTTGATCTGGTATAAACTTTTAAATACCATTTCTTCCAAGGATGAAAAATATTCGAATACGGTGGAGAAGACTTGATTTTTAACAATGTATTAGAACTGATTACAAACTTCATACCCCATAATGTATACTTCATTGTTGTTGTCAGATCAAAGGAAACTGTATTTTATGGTCCATTGTTTTTAGTTTCGATAAACAAAAAATACTTGCTCATCTTGACAGCATCATAATTGCTCTTTTCCGGTGTCGGAGGTTCAATGAAACTCCTAGGTATTTACAGATTGTAAGTGTAAATTTAATAGTTTTGAGTTATATTAGTTCGGTCTGCAATAAACTCATAGTAGTAAACTTATTGTACGTAAATCGGAATCCATTGTTTTTCATCTTGTTGTCGCCTTCAAAAAAGGAAGAAGTACCATGTTCAACGTGTATATAGTAAAAGTAAAATAAACTAATAACTGTGAAACATACCATCATACCTCCATGAATGAGTAATACAATGGGCCGGTCACATGTGTGAAAAAAGAGCACAAGAAACAAGACTTTTTGAAATGGAAATTGAAAATATTTACATTCGCTGCGAGTCTCATCAGGGGCACACACAGCAGATTGTAAATATAAAGATAAAAATGGCAGGATTTCAGTAAATGATTTAGCAAGAAACTAAAAAATCTACTTGGAGCTCGATTCCCGTTACAGAAAACATGAAGCAAGAGAAGCAACTTCAAACCTGGCTCTCCAAATGATACCAAAATAATGCTTAAACTTATAACGTTTCCAAAACCAAGAAAGAAAATCTAATATATTATTTCTAATAATAATAATTAAAAAATTAGAAATTACCTAAAATAACAATATATTATATATATATATATTAATCATTAATTATATAAATTAATCATATAATATCACTACTGCAACATCTATAATGATAATTAATACACTAATAATAAACTACAGAATCGTTTTTTAATTTTATGTAATTTTTGTCATTAAGTTTAATATTTTTATTAAGTTTTCTTTATTATTATTATTATGGGAAAAAACATACTTACTATGAGAAAATAGTCCGATAATTAGGTATAATTACAGGCGTCATTTGGTCAATATGATAAATAACTGAATATTTATGTTTTTCCTAGTTTGTAACCTCAATAAAACATCAGTGGGTCCATCCACCTCTGTGTGTGCGTATGTGCGTGTGTGAATGGAATGGGTCACTACTTCTCTGGTTCTTTGATGGCCTAAAAGTAACGAGTTAACTTGATAAATATCTAATAATTTATCACATTGACCAAATAATGCAGTCAATTATGGATAATTAACATTATTCACACTTATCATAACATACAAGTACCGTTACATACATGCCGGTACATGTATACACATGCTGTTGGGTTTGCGAATTTAGCTACTTCGTGGCTAGATCTGGCCATTTAAGAAACCTGGCTGATCACAAATTTTTGAAGCGCTGTTAAGAGAAATTCAGAATAAACTACCTGAAAATATAGAAGCCATTGAAAAAATATTTCTTCTGCATGTAAATGAGATTTTAAAATCAGTTGAATTTCCTACTACTGAATTGACTGTAGATTTTGGATTTGAAGCTAAAACTGCTGTCGTTGAAATTAAGAGAGCCATGGGCGCCTCCAGCATAGGGCAAGGGGGGGGGGGGCAATGCCCCCCACGGTTTTTGTATGCAGTGCTTTTTCTTTTTTTTTTGCTCTTTCCAACATGGTAACCATACATTGAAGTAGCCTTTGCCCCCCCTGGAGTAGTCTTTGCCCCCCCCTGGGAAATATTCTGTCTTCGCCCATGAACAGAGCTAATCATAAATTATATAATAGATTATTATTAAGTCTGCAACTGATCAATTTTGTCAAGAAATGAATCATACAAATATTGAAAAGTAATATTATATATATATATATTAAAGAATATATATAACGTCATTGCAAGTTTCAATGTTACTCCGTTTGAAAACTAACTGTGTGAAATGCGTAGGTGAACTAACTCAACTCACCAGGATTTCTTTTACGGCAATCAAAATACGTGACGTCATAAATTAAAAATTGCACGAGATTCATATACTCTGCTACACAATTTACGTCATACTTGAAATTTTAGGTAATCTAAATACCTCCTCGAAGTTGCACAGTTTGAGTGATCCACGAAATTAAAATAAATACAATATTTTAGTCTGCTGAACCAATAACGGATTTATATTTAAATAGAGATACATGAGTAATGCAAATTGTAGGAAGTAAGCGATTATCATTATAGCATCTGATTTTATTAGAGGATATCTAAATAAATAAGCTGTCAAGTGGAAATCTGCGCTGTCGCCGCAAGATTTTACGTGGACGTACTATCAGCGTCGTAATTTTATAGAAAAGTTTAAACTTTAAACGATAGGGATTTTTTTTTCTTTCCTGAATCAAAAGCAAAAGTTAAATTGATAGAAACTTTTTAATAGAGAAATTAATAGTTTACTATAAAAGCACTTATTTTCGCGAGGCTTTAATTTTCGTGAATTTCACGAGCCTATCGTAATCGCGAAAATTAAATCCTGGCTTAATACTTTTCTTTCTATTTTTTTTTTCGCTTCTAATAATAATGAAAAATAATAATTTTTTAACTTAAATTACAAAATTTAATGATTTATTGCACAGATACAAAATCTTTCTTAACATCTTTCTTTATTACAACCTCAGTCGAACCTCCCGATATCGAAACTTTCTATATATCGAACTCTTAGCAAATCTCATTGTTCATTACATAGAAAAACTGTTTCTATATATCGAAATTTTTTTCACGCCGTATTGGAAAATTTTATTCCACTTTAGAACCGTCTGGCTTACGAAAAATAAAGGTCATGAGGAAAGAAAGGTCACTGAATGTCACTACGAACCCTAGAAGTCAGCTGGGGTTGAGGGGTAGACCAAAGTTTATTGTTCGTTTCCTGAATTTCTAAATTCCCCCAAATCGTTTTCGAATTTCGTTTGCGACGTGTTCTGTTTATGTTGAGGCTCTCTTGGCAGCGCGCAAAGTTAAAGCGCGACACTTCTAAAACCAGTTTCCTAGCTATCCCTTCTTCTGTGAGATGATTGTTGCATCACTCCTAAATCTGCTTAGTTTCAGTGAAAATTTTTAGTGTTTCTTAAATTCGTTTTGAATTTTTACATTTTCTCTCGATTACGATGTCAAAAAGAAAATCGCTTTTGAATTATTAACTTTCATTTAGTGTGATTCGCATATAAATTAGAAATTGAGTTTTGTATACGAAAATTAGCTATAATTTTAATGTTTTAGAAATGATTATGATAAAACTAAGATCGCTTCTATATATCGAATTTTTCCCCGGCAATTTGCTACTTCGATATATGGAGGTTCGACTGTATTTCTTGAATACTTTACAGCTATTTCTTGAATATGAAACAATAATACAACAAATAGAATGCAACTCATTCACTTTCAATATTTCTACCAGCTTCTTTGAAGCCATTAAAAATAGGAAGGGGGAGGACTAACTTTTCGGACAAAAGGAAGTTTCTTAAAATGCCTTATGCAAAAAGGGTTTATATTTTGGTGGTACTGGGATTTTTCAACTTACTGTTCTATTCATATAAAATTCGCGAAATCTTCTGCTCTCGAAAATAAGTGCTTTTACAGTGCTTCTACATTGCAAATTTTGGTATGAATTAGTTGTATAATGTTTTAGAAACATCCTCACTAAATGATGTTTTCTACTTGCTTCAATTAAGAGTATCTTCTTCGTTTAGCGTGAAATATTTATTACTAATGGGGACGAGAATAAAAAGTCAAGTATTACTTCTACTGAAGGCTCGACATGCTTTTTATTACTTTCCGAACATTTACCATTTTAAAAAGTATTGTAATCATGAAAAACTTCGACTTTGAAATTCTGATGAATTTACACGTTTTGAGGTCTTCTGAATTCATTTATGCAGTTTAATGTATGCATGTGTGTATGTGAGTGAGCACTATGGCTCCTGAACGGTGCATTCGATTGGGCTCAAATTTGGTATATATGTTATAGGTCACCGTCGCACGACCAGTATTGATTATGGTGTGTATGGGACTTGTAGTTTTTCCACAGAGCTACAAAAAATAATTCTTTAGCATTACGACTTATGGACGGAAATTCTTGAAAGTGCACTAGCGTCTAAGCGGTGCATTCGATTGAAAGCAAATTGAGTATGTATATTATAGGTCAAGGTCAAATGACCTGTGAAGCGCTTAGTGTTTGTAGAGCTAATAGTTTGTTCACAGGGTTGCAAAAACAATTCTTATACATTACAGTCTATCGACGCAAATCATTTAGAGTCTGCTATGTCTAAATCGTGCATCCAAATAAGTTCAAATTGGGTATTCATGTTATAGGTCACCGTCACACATCCTGTATAGATTTTGGTGTGCGTATTGCTTATAGTTTTTGAACAGGGCTACAAAAAAGTAGTAATACATTTCGGCGCAAATTCTTGCAAGTGCGCTAGTCAGGGGCGTAGCCCTGGGGGGATATCTGGGGCGCAGCCAGGGCCCCCGATATCCCCCCCCCCGAAATTTTTGGATTAGTGATGAAATTCCGTCTATTTATAGAGATATAAGTTCATATCCCCCCCCCGAAAAATTTTCCTGGCTACGCGCCTGGCGCTAGTGTCTGTATCTTGCATTCGATTGAGCTCAAATTAGGTGTGCGTATTATAGGTCACTGTCTTACATATTGTAGAGGTTTTGGTGTGTGTAGGCCTTACAGTTTTTTTACAGGGCTACAAAAACTATTCTTATATGCTGCGGCCTATAGACTAAAATTATAGCATCTGAACACTATAAAGCCCATTGAAATGAATCAAATTTATTTAAACGTTTGGTAAAGATCAAGTGTTCGGAAAGTCGAGTGGAGTCACTCCAGAATTTTTTTTTTTTTTTTTTTTTTTTTTTTTTTCAATTGAAATAGGGGGAACTTTACTGGCTAGTTACCTTTAGGAATTTGAGCTACAAAATGAGTATTGCGGTTTCTTTTTATTACTGTAGGAGGTTATCCCCAAAGTTACAGTTGATGACTAGGAAAGAAAAAAGATAGCTTAATAATAAAAACTGCATTACATGTATGCACTATTTATCATGTATAGTGAAATTATACAGGACAACCCAAAACACTGAGCCTGGCTTTTATTCCTTAAATATTGATCATAAACACATACTATAAATTTCAAATTTTTTAGGAGATAAGTCTAAATAAATACGAAATTTAAATTTTTGTACGGCCCGTACAAAGAAAATTCCAAATAATAAAATGTGTCCACATACATTATTAAGATGATGAACAAAATTTTAGTCTTTCATCATAAAAAGACATATATATATATATTTTAAGTTGGTAATGGTTGCTTTAAAACCTTGGTTGGTTGTTTTAAAAACTGATTACATTAAATCTTTAAAGAATATATACAGTTTCTTATCGGTCTGGAATGGTTCATATCCATGCTGTGAAGGGGGGGGGGGAAGCAAATAATGTATCAGTCGTATACTGATAACTATATCGTGAATGTGCCTTATAAAGAACATAAACCTGTCGATTTTGTGAAAATCTATTGTTTCTGTTTTGTAGTAAAACTATCTTAAAACACAACAGAAGTTCGTTCTCAAGACGTTTTTATAGCATTTAAAAAAATATCTTAACTTCAATTTTTTGATATGCATATGTATATATACATCTATTTTCATTACAGTCTTTTTCAAAATTATTATTATTATTATTTGCGACGCAGACCTCTCTATTATCAAGAAAAAAAAATAAAAATCCAATTAAGACTTGCATTATTACGGGCTTTTTCTGGGGAATAGTACAAAATAAACTCAACAAAAACAAGTGCAAACACTTTCTGCTGTAAATAGTATAAGCTAAACATTTGTGTTTATACATTGAAATGCAAAATATCTTAAATCCTTTATCCGTTATACATTTCGAGAAAAAAATATAAATATAAGTATATATATATGAAGTCTGAAGTCATTCCCTTTCACTGAAAAACAAAATAAGATTTATCTCGATTTTTATCATGATGCGCCTCGAAGATTTTTGCCGAACATGTTTTTCTCCATTTATTATGCAATATCTGTTAAAGAGAAGCTGCATGACACTTCCTTGAATCTTGCATTTTCCAGTTACGTGATAAGCGCTCATGCGTTTGAAATACTGGAAAAAGTACATTTTGTGCTATGAGCACATGCTCATCCATCACAGTAGCGTTTGTACGATTTGAAGGCATTCGCGTTTTTCAATTCTGACAGGATGATTGCTTACTTACGAGAGTCTCACCGCTTGCTTGCATCTGAAGTTTTTATATTTTTTAAACTTTTAACAGTTAAATTCTTAAGTTTTAAACAGTTTATTTTTTAACCCTTTACTTACCGCGTGATGAATGGCCAAGAACTGTTTGTCTTTTCTTGTTTTAGTTAAACAATGAATTTTCAATACTGATTAATGTAGTAACAAGTATTTTTTGTATAAAATATTAAATCAATTCCTACTTAGGTCAACAAAGAAAAATTTTATTTCAGTTACTTTTTATTAAATTTCATTAATTGATTAATTAATTAATGCATGGTCGTTTGTGAAGCAAGGGTCGATACTGTTAATCCAGTTTGTTTGTTTAGTTAATTGCTTTAATTCATTTTTAATCCCACGTAACAGGATCTAAAATGAATCAAATAAATTTAATTAATGAAATAACATTTGAAAAAAACTGTATTAACATCAAGTGTCATCCACTACAAGTTTAAAAAAATGCATTTGAACTTGAGTGGACGAATAAAAATTATTTTATTAACGATTAAAAATTTGAATAATATATATATATATAATATAATATAATATAATATAATATAATATATGTATATATAGGGAGAGTATGAACTAATAGTAGGAAATGAATGAAAAAAAAAAGGAAATTGATAAAAAAGGTTAACAAAAACACTAGCTTTACGTCTGATGGCTGTTTGATAAGCAATTAATGGGGTCTTTTCAAAAGCGTATAGCATAAACAAAACTGAAGAAGTCAACTAGTCTATTGATTGACGTACTTTCGGGAAATCGAATCCTTTAATCATAAAACCAACGTCTGAAAATTCTCTAATGCTCTTTTTTTTTTCTTTGACTCGACATGATTAGAAAGTGAGCGGAAGTCGATTTAAAACAATCTTACTTTAATAGAACATGCAGCCGTGGTGTAAGCTTATAAAATGAACAATAAATCAATGGCCTTTTTTTTTTTTTAACGGTTCTTCTAAGTACCGAGAGTAGATAAAGGGTTAAAGAGATGTTTATGTGGATTCCGAAAATCACGTAATATCAGAAAAAAGTTATTTATTTGTTTATTTTAAACATATATAAAGCTAGTTGGTGGGTTCTTGGTTGGGTAAAAAGACAGTTTAGTTACTGAATTGTTGGCTTAGTGATATTATCACTTTCACAATTAAGTTTTAGGAACACACTAAGTATTTTCCAGCTTAGTTAGATTTAATTAGATTAATTGCTACAAAAAATCGTGAGTCAAATAATTCTAAGTGCCCAGTACATAAATCAAAATGAAGTTAATCTTTAACACATTTTTACTGAGGGGCATGTATACATATATACAGGGTGTCTCAAAACCACTGACCAAATTTTTATTCCTTAAGTATTGATCATAGATATGCACAATAAATTACAAAGTTACCTAAAAATACGTAATTCTGTGGCATCGATTAAAATTTTCCAGTGATTAAATCTAAATAAATACAAAATTTTTATTTTTATACGCACTCCCAGCCCATAAAAAAAAAACTAGTAAAATGTACCCCATACATTGATGAGATAATGTACAAAATTTGAACATTTTACCGTCAAAAATGTCAGAGATATGAAAATAAATATAAACCACTTTTTAAGGGGTTCTCGAAGAGAAAAAGTCCCGCCAAATAATCTCATTTCAAGGGTAGTCCACAAAATTACGAAAGAAAACAACGATTGCGTAAATACATAATACTTTTTCTATTATTGGTATTGCACAGTCCCTCATCAACTTTCTTTAGACATATTTCTGAGCCTTTTTATGATGGAACACTGAGAAATTTTGTACATCACCTGATTAATGTAAGGGGCACAATTAATAAAGTTTCTTTTCATTTTAGGTCAAAATGCTACAGTATTTAGCAATAATGTGCAGATGCAAGTTTCTGGTTGTAAATCTACAGATGAGCGATGCCCTCTGATTAGAGGAACGAATCACACCGTGGTCTTCACACTCAGTAAGTTTTTCCATATACATTTGTAAATGTAAACTTTGAAAATATAAATAAATAACTTTTGATGAATGTGTTTAGTGCTCATCTTATAGCATTTGCTGTGATGCATAAACCTGGAGAGGTGTTGAGTATTCAAGGCAAGTTATGATTAGCGTTTGAGCTTGAGAAAATGACTTTTTTTTTTTTAGCCTAAATACTTCAGCTTGTATTTTCCTTACGAATTGAGAGTTTCTAGTTTTACCGTCTAGAGTTACCGTCTCTAGTTTTAAAATAAAATAACAGTTTTTATCAAAAACTTTTCAAAAAAGAAAAAAAATACTTCGAATAATTTTAGGGTATTGATATTTTTTGAACCCGCTTAATAGTCTCTGTATATATGAAAATAATCGCTCAGAAATTTGGAAAACAAGGTCTTATTAAGATTCGAATTAAATATTCAATCTTTACATAGGTTTAGTAGTTTTCTCGTTGATCATTACCAGCAAATAACTCCTAGATGCAAATCCATTTGCATTACTTAACAACAACAACAACAACAACAAAAACGATATATATAGAGAGAAATAGGTACCTTTTTTACTATGTCTCTAGACAGTAAGGTGGAAAAAGTCAACAATCATGAATATTGTTACACACTGAAACCCAAAGAGAGAAAAAAACGATACATTGGGGAGCGATCCGTTTCCATGGAAACATACCGGTATTTCCGCAAAAGTGCTCTTTAAGTAGTCTTTTTTCTGAGAATTCCCCTACTCGCTTATTGTTATATTTCGCTCCGCTCCTGTGATCGAAAAACGCCCCTAAAGGAGAAGACCACTTTTGAAAACTGAGCTAAAAATGGCTCCGACTGATCGAATTTCGCTCGTTTGGTTTAAGCGTGTATAGAAAAGAGAAAACTTCCTCTAACACCACAAGGTCTTTCATCTAGAATGATTCAAAATTAGGAGAAGTTAATCTTCCTTACCATAGAGCTCAATAAAATCGAAGCTGCTCAGTTTTACTATCGCTGTCCCATATGGAATAAAACTGCTACTCATAGCTGTCCTGTATGAAAATAAAACAAATGATACTCAGGACAAAATCCTAAGACTCAGCATGTGTGTTAATGCATCTTTGAAGTTTGAATGTTTAGTTAATAACTGATTCGGGATTATCTCTTTATAGTAGTGGTGGTGTAGTGGCTTAAGAACCATTCTATCACGCTTTGGGTCCGGGTTCGAATCACGGCTTGGGCATGAATGTAGATAAGATTATCTCTTTATGGCCTTTTTTTTCGTTCTTAATACTTTTACTCCTCTTCTTACAGCTCCAGTGGAAGACTTTACAGGCAGAACTGATTCCCGTGTATACGGAGTCTTTGAAAAATTCTCTGTACCGTATGGTAAAAAAGCAAATGCTTGTGACGGAGCTGTAACAGGCGATGGAACTTGCACAGACTTGGGAGGATTCTTGTCTGGCCGAGAATTCAGACACACGTCTAAATTTTCTGTATCGAACAATTACCCAAAGGTAAATAAGAAATAGTTTCTAAATAATGTAATTAAAAAATAACTCAGCTGTTCGAGCCTCGTCAGGAGGAGACCCCCCTAATTATTTAGTTTCATTATTGCCATATTTAAACGATATTAATTGACTATGTCATTTTATCTCTCATCTATCGTGTATTTCGCCTGGTAACCCTGCGTTGAAATTTCCATGACTGTAACCTATTTATAGAAAAATACGTGTGATGCCTATTCTAGAGCTTACGAAATATTGTAACAATAGATTAAAGCTGTTGTGAACTAATAGTAATTAAATATATGTAAAAAATACATGTGATGCCTATTCTACAGCTTACAAAATATTGTAACAATTGATTAAAGCTGTTGTGAACTAATAGTATTTAAATAAATGTAAAATTATGTTGTATTTTTCATACAATTTTCAATAAAGGGGGGAGAGATAAAATGACATAATTAAAAATCATTAAAAATAACATATTTACATAGATGGTATACAGTGTACTTTTTTTTGTAACAACCACTGTAAAATAAGGAAAATAAATTATCTTTGTTTCACCTTCACAATCAAGCACTTCTTGGGTTGGAGAATATAAACCATTAAATGATGGATTTTTCTTCAATGTATCAATCTATAATGCAATAAAAGTGGATAATTAATAGAAGACGCAGATCATTGTTTTCCATCCACCAGTCTGCGAATAAGTTAACAATTCTAATGCCCTTTTTAAGGTTATTTAAACTTCTCAACTACTTTATATGGAAATAAACCTAAATGCATAAACGTGTTAGTAATAAAAAGACTCAATCATTACTTCAATCAGAAATGAAGGGATTATCAAGAGGAAGGGTTTATACATATCTTTTTGATCTAAGGGGAAAAGTGAGGCAGTTCCTACGCAATTTTTTAAAATGCCCTTATTTTCAGAACTTTTATTGCTTTATAAAAAGGGAAGTGACCACGCTTCGCATAACTGTCAGTGGATCTAGATTGTTGGGGGAGGTACAGGGACAGTCATGTGCCTTTCTCCCTCACAGACGAGTTAAGTTATAAAATATTGACTTACTTTCTAAATTTAAATGCATTTATAAGAAATAGGAGACCAAAAATTGTTCTCTTCCTCTTAAATTTTCTTCTGGATAAACCAATGAGCATCACATGTCTTGCTGCTTAGATATGTAATGTTCCAAGGACAAGTTAGGTGAGCTTTAGCAGAGTTAAAAGCTTACAACATACCAACATCTGTATACCTTGTAACAAAGGCATACAACCACTTATTTAGGAAGAAAAAAATGCTTATGCAATTTTCATGGAAGAAAAAAAAAAGTTTAAAACATCCATTTTGAAGCATTTAATTCTAAAAATTTTTGTATCTCCTTCATCTAGTATATTTCCGCAGGTGTGAAAGATTGGGAAACACTGATTTAGATGGAATCAGAATTCCTGAACATCTTGGAGCCAAAAGATATGAAAATTTATTTCTTGAAAAAAATATTTCTATTTAAATCAGCGTTTCTCAACCTGTGGGGCGCGCCCCCCAATCATGGCGCAGAGCGTTTGCAAGGGGGGAGGGGGTCACAAGAAAAACCAAAGAGCAAGTAGTGATGCATGTTTTTAAAAAATCATCTTATTTATTCTCATTTTTACTCAAAAATATATACATTTTTGCTTAAAATGTTCATTCAAACTTAACTAATAACATTATTTTGTAGAAAATTCGACAAAATGTTCCTTGTTGATTAAAAAACTGAACGTATGCTGAAAAATGTGATGGGGGGGGGGGGGGGAGAGGCGGCGACGTTAAAAGGTTGAGAACCACTGACTTAAATTATTAGGAAAATAGTACCTTCAATGAAAAAAAATACTTTTTAAACAGCTGAAAGATAGATAATTAAAGTGCATGCTGTCTTTTAACCTTAGAATGTTAAAACATAGTATGCATATGAATATATTTTTTAATTATATATATATTCAATATTTAAGGAAATACATAATACAATAGAACATTAATGCTATCTTATGTAATCCTTAAAAATATTTTTGTAAATGTAATTTTATTTTTATATGTTTCCCACTGTGCGTTTGACAATTTTGTAACTGTATCAAATTTGAAATTGATTTTAAGATCTTCCTTATAGACAATGAGTAACATAAATATTCTTGTCTGAAAAAGGCAACATTTTACTATGAAAGCAGCCGCTTTATTAACTTTTCCAAATGGTATTTTCTATTTCTTTCGCAAAAATTATTTTACTTAATTTTTTACAATTTGTAACTTCTTTTTCAGATTCAACTCAGTGTCCGATTTGTCTTCTATGACAGACGAACCAAGAAAAATTTAATGTGTATGGAACTCCCAGTTGAAATTATGTAAGTTTAATATCTTTTAAAATGATCTTGTTTAAAATTTAAGTAATAAGTATGTTTATATTAGAGATGAGAGATTGAAATGATTTTTAATCACGTCAAACAAAAGATTTTTGCAGAGGTCTGAAGCTCAATTATAGTAACCAAGGTTCATAATACCTATTCATTCTTTATAAATTGAAAAACACACTTCTACAATGAGATTTTTTATACAGTGAAATCTCTGTATAATGATACTATCTGTAATGATAAACCTGCATATAACGATAATTTCTTTGGTCTCAATGAAATTCCTATTTAATTAATTCATTTGGAACCTGTCTACAGCAGTATTCACTTTTTACAAGCATCGATCTATAACGATAATTTTAAACTCTTACAAAAAATTTTATAAATATGTGTAACCCTGCTTTGTTAAACCACTACCAATGGTACAAAATATACGATAATGGGAAAAGTAAGCCTTTTCAGTCATTAAGTGCATTGTTCCTTTTGGATTTTGATTGGCTAAAGATAAAGCCTTTAATCTGTGATATGGCTTAAAACAGTTGCGTTTGTAGAAAATTACTTTTTTTTTTTTTTTTGTAATGCTATAAAGAAATAAACTGTTTCACTTCTTGTACATAGTTCCATGTATACTGTTAATAAAATTGTATCTAAAATTTCCACGCCTTATTGAATCGTAAAAGAAAGTGTGATATAGCAAATTCAAACTCAAAAGAGGGTAATTAATACGTTATGTATATCCTTTGAGCTTCACTTCCTTATAATAGATTCATGACCCGAACATCTTCAGTCAAAGTCATATAACAAGTTGTACAAATTGGCAAGTTAAGTGTTATTTCTGCTTGAAAAATATATTTTATATTTATTTTCATAATTATAAAACACCTTTAATGTTCAAATAATATGCAAAAGCTCAATTTGTCTGAAATGATATTTTATGTATGTCCCAACAATATCGTCATATGCAGGTTTCACTGTATGGGCATACAAAGAGTAATATACATGTCAAAAACAAGAGAAAAAAGCAAACAGGGACAACAAGAAACTGAATGTACTATTATACATTTATTACTTTTCCACATAACTTTCTTGCATACTGAGACATTTGTTCCAACGATGGGTCAGTTTGAAAATCCTGGTATCATAGAACTCAGTTGCAAAAAGAGCTACCTTCGCACAAACCGTTTCAGTTCGGTATCTCAGTGAAACTTCTTACTTCTGAGGAATTTCTTCATGGGTCTAAACAGATCAAAATCTAAATTTCCCAACCAAATCCTAGCAATTTTTCATGATCTTGGCAAGACACATGCAGACTGGCATTGTTGTGCAGCAGTCAAATATGTTGATTTTTTGCACTGCACCAACATTCTTTCCTTTTACTATTTAGTGAGGAATAAACTTTTAAAATTTTTTAAAAGTTGATTTATGAAAGGAGGGGAAGAGTCTGATAATTTTGTCACACAGTTTTTTATCAGGACCTACATGACCTACCCGCTAAGCTCCATTCCCATAAGAACATGGAAAGTGAAGCAGCACTGGCTTGGCCACTGCTTGGAAAGGTGAAAACCTTCTCTCGGCTGTGGAACCATGTACTCTAAAGTGAGCTAGAGTATGTAAAATCTGACATGGCTCCAAAGTCCACCATGTTCAAACAATACGTCTAAGGGTGTGGATCCAGGGACTAGGTCTCTCATCTGGAATTGGTTCAAATTAGGAGACCACTCATAGGAGACAACGTTGATGTATCTAATAAGTGCTCCCATGAAAAAATGACCAACATCTGCACCCATATAGTGGTCAAGCCTACAGAAGGCTACTGATCCATCCATTAGAAGGAAAAAAAAAAGTTTTGATCATACTAAATTAAAAATACTATGAAACAGTTTTCAAACCTAACTAAAGTGGAATTGATGCTGATGCTCCAAATTTTGAATATAAAATTTACAGAAGATAAGGGCAGTTTCGTTACTCATTACAAAGATGAAATTAACTACACCAAATACAAGTTAAGTCTTTTAAAACAAAAAATCTTTAGTGATTCCACTTGACTTTCTAAACACTTGATATTTACCAAGCATTTAAATAAATTTCATTCCACTCAATCGGATCGAGTGTTCAGGCACTAGTGCACTTAAAATGATATGAGTACGAAGACCACAATGTATAAGAATTTTTTTTTGTAGCCCTTTTAAAAACAGTACTGTGTACACTCACTAAAAGTTATGCAGGATGTAAGTCAGTGACCTGTAATATGTGCACACAATTTGATGTCAATCAAATGCACCCTTTAGACACTAGCTTCACTTTAAATGATTTGCATCCTTAAGCCGTAATATATAACAATTACTTTTTGCAAGCCTGTGAACACACTATCAACTCTACACATACCAAAATCTATGCAGATCATGTGTCCATGAGCTTTTATATGCATGCCCAATTTGAGCTCAATCAAATGCAATGTTTGAACGCTAGTGCACTTCTAAGAATTTCCGTCCATAGGCCATAGTGTGAAAGAAATCTTTTTCGTAGCCCTGTAAAACATCTAAGTCCTATACACACCAAAATCAATACTGGTTGTGTGAAGGTGACCTATAACATATATACCAAATTTGAGCTCAAACGAATGCACTGTTTAGGAGCTATTCTGTTCACTCACATGCATCTTGTAAAAATAGCAGAAATGAATTCAGACGACCTCAGAATGTGTAACTACACAAAACTCTCAAAGTCGAATTTTTTCATGATTACAATACTTTCCTTACATGGTACCTGTTCGGAAAGTAAAAATTGATTAATTTACTTGAATCTTCTTAAACAGGAATGAATATATAATTTTTAATGTTCATATATGAATTCTGAGAGGAGAGCGAGTGAGTGAGGGGCTTACAAATAGACTGAATATTTTTTATCAGTGTCACACAATGACTTACAAAATCTGTTGTTTAAAATTTAAATAATTTTGAAAATATATGATAAATTCAAGAAAACATGCTATTTAATCATGATCTGCTCAAATAATAGAATACAGCACTTTATGTCTGGTTGGCTTTTAAAGGTATTTATTCACACATAAAACTTATATATTAAACTCATGCCTGCTTGTTTTTTTAGGGATCCTGAAACTTCAGAAAATGAAGCTTGAAAACAATATTATTTGGTATGTATTATTGTGTCAAAAATACTAAAATATATATTCCTATTAATTTCTAAACCATTTTTCCTGTATAAATTTTTCCTTAAAAAAAAAAACAATGCACAACATCCATTTGGTAAACGTCAATGGGTTTGGGAAAAAAAAAAAAAAAAAAAAAAACTTCCATTTGAGAATTTTTTAGCAATAATAATTATTAAAATCTGATGTATATATTACCTATTAAATTACATGCATTTTTGATGCACTTCAATTAAGTTCTGTATCACTAAGCTGGGTTTAATCATAAAAACTTATTTTTGGCAGCAAATGTTTTTGATATTTCTTCAAAAGTCACCAAGTTTAGCAATAGCGGTGTCCCCGGGAGAGGAGAAAGAAAGCTTCTTCATGAGGGGTCTGGGAGGTGGATTTCGTGACGTCACGGTAAAGGATGGGATTTTCCGCGTTTTGTATTGAGTCTTATGGGAAAGTTCAGTTAATTAAATGCTTAAAATCGCAGTATTTTCATTAGACATGATCCAATAAATTATGTTATTTGTTTCAAAATACTACGTTCATGAAAATATATTGTGCTTATTAAATTTATTTTAAAATATATATATAATAAACGAGTTTGAAATGTAAAGACTTTTTAAGAAATTTTTCAATTTTATTGAGTTATAAGCAACTGAAAAGTGCTTATACCATTTATGTCATTATTTTTATTAGTAGTTAGTTTTTATTAGTAATTTTAAATAATAAAAACTGTTTAAACATTTAAATGGCACAGTACAAATAACTCTGATTATTTGTAATCGTTATTGATTCTACATTATTTTAACAAAATTTATCTATATTTTCTTGTTTTTAATTAATGCATTTAATTGTACTTTAAAAAATGGATTATTGAAAATTAATAGTTGAAATATTTATACTAATTACTAATCATAATAAGGATTTAAATAAATTAATACTTGACCTTTCAACGAAATAGCTTTTCTCAAATAACATTCAGAATTCTAATACAGAATAATCATATTACAAAATTTTCTGAAAAAATAAAAATATAATTAAAAAGTTAAATAAAGAAGAAAATTATATTATAAACACAATAAGAATGATTAGATTACAATGCTCATGAGACATGACATTCATTGCTAATTCATACTTTTATAATTAATTGTCGGGTACCTTCAATCTGCATATTAGTTGAAAGTTTTCGTAGATTTCTTTCGCGGAGGAGACATAAAAATCCAAGGTTATAAATTTCTCTATAGCATATTGGGGACTTTATATAAATGGAAAATGCCCATTCGGTTAACTGAAGACTGTACTTCCTGGCGTAAGGATTCCTAAAAGTTAAATTGAAACTGTTAGAAGAACAGATTTCATTATGAAGCAAAACTTCATCTATGTTTTTAGCTTCTTGGTGGATAGAGAACTGCTCTAAAATGCATTCTAGTTCCAGCTTGTTTTATTTTCATTTTTGTCTATAAAACCAAGCAAATCCTTTATCTGGGAATATTTCCTTAATTTCTTCTCTTTATCCAATTATCCGGTTAAAATATGTTCTTTAACCCGATTATTATTTATTCGAATGAATTCGAAAATAATTCGAATGAAAGATCAGAAATCTTTTTAATGCTCGATGACAGTGAAACGGGTGTTGTGTACACATCCAGCTTGTAAAATACTGCAAATTCTTGCTGAATAAAGCACTGCCATGGAGCTTTTTAATATAATTTTCTCTGCCAGATCTTCAATAGAATTGATCAAATCATTTTTTTCAATCTCCGATTTTTCTTTTTTTAATTGATTTTGTCTCCTTTCTTCTGGATCACTTCTTTTTCTTTCTTTTTTTGTTAGTTTGATAAATATGACGACAAATTTGGAAAAATGCTGGGTGTTGCATTTGGCGCCAGCTCATATTTGTCTCTTTTTATAATCATAAAAGAACCACCAGGCTTCTGAATTTTATCTTCTTTTATGTCATCCTCATTAAAATGTTTGATACAAACATATGTATTTTTGTTAGGCGTCCAATTTTTTCTTGGGATCCTGCGCATCCATTCCGCCCTTATTTGTTCATCTTGCGGAAACCTGTACACTTTCACATTTCTTATAGTTTGACTTGCAGCCGGGAACGCAACAAGGCGACTTCATTTATACAGATTGAAATAACTAGTTTAAATGGTAATATATTTAAAAATGATGCTTTTTTTAACATTTTAAGAGGTTTGTAGTATAATACATTACGTACACAGATTGCTTACACACGTTTAAACAAGAGAACAACAGCGTTAAACGATCAGCATGTCCAAAATCCTAATTGCTTTCAATAGGATGACCAGCGAAAATCCCATCCTTTAGCATGACGTCACAGACCGTTCACGTGACCACCACCCAGGCTCTCCCGTTAGAAGTTCTCTTTCACCCTCGCGGCGGCTCCAGCAATAGCTGGTGAGATTTTGGGCAAGACCCAAACAATGATTGATAGACTTTTAATTGTATTGAAGATTTCCATAAATCTTATAAATATTTTGAGTGACCTTTTAAAAATGTTACTCTTTCCAATGGAAAAGGGGAATGTACATGTACAACTAGGTGTTACAACATCCTAAATACAAAATTACAATATTCTATGGTTAATTACTTTAGACTTATGTGAAATAACTGTACATGCATCACCTCAAAACTAGTCAGAATGGATTCATGGTTGGTCAAAATAGATCATATATGCATATGTACGTACGTATATTGAGATATCATGCAAAAACTTGCCAAAGTAAATTTAGGAATGATCAATATTTATTTTGCAGTCGAAACTTATAAATATGCCAAATTGTATAAAATACTTTGTACTGGGAAATATCTAAGTAATGTATATGCAGGGTATTTCAGAATCAGCGGTACAAACTTTTTGGAGTGGTAGGATACACCAAAGTAGTTCAGAATCACATAGCAATGTGAGATCAGAAATGTTGTCTTTGTGCACCTGTTAATAATCACTTTGGAAGAAGTGTTGAAGTGTGTGTGTGTAATTTCTTAACCAATGTTATTAAACAAAGGAATCTCTTTCGAGAGTTTCATCAAAGTAATTTTTAAAAAATCTGAATTAACAATTTTTATCAAGTGCAATGATGCATCAGTTTTTGAAAACCCACCACAGTAAGTAGACTATTAGCTGAGCACTTCTAAAATGATTATTAACAGGTACATGAAGACGTCATTTTTGACCCCACATTGCTATGTGATTCTGAACCATCTTGGTGTATCCTACCACTCCTAAAAGTTTGCACCTCTAATTTTGAAACACCCTGTATATTGATTTGCCATACTGTTAATCGATTGGTTATAACTGAAATGATTAAATTGATTTCCAGCAAAATCATTGAGGTCCGAAATATTTAAGAACAATTTTCCTGCAAAATCAGTTTAACATCTATATGAACTAATATTTTTTTCTGTATTTTACAGGTAGACTTACAACTGTAAATGCTATTCTATGTGATAATCCACCATGTGTTTTTAGAAGTGAGAAAAATTTTAATTCCAGCGTTTATGAACTTTACCTTTGTGCGTTTTGTGAACTGATGGAGAAATTTTAGTCAACAAATAAAATGAAGAAAACAACTATAAAGCTTGTTTTGGTTGAATTTACTTACTTTATCACTTACAAAATGTTTCACAACACAGTGCAAAAACTGTTTTCCTTAAAAAAAAAATAGAAATAAAAAAGTATACATGCAAAATAGTTTGTATTCAACATAATGGAAGAATATTTGAATTTTGAATCATTCTGAATGATATTAATTTACCATTAACTCTCTTTAATTACAAGTCTTTACCAACATTCTTATCGATATAGTATACAACGTGATTACAAATGAATATCCCAAATTTGAAAGACTTAGATCATATTTACGAAACTACAGAAGATACACGCATTTTGGGAAAAAGAAATAAAAAATAACACTGTAAAGTTACTAATAGCATAAAGTTATGAATATTCAATGTCAACACTACCAAAAACACAAATGATAACCATTCTGTAGTCACACGTTACCCCACACTTATTTCTGCACATCTGATGTTTCAGTTTTTGACAGTTACTCAGTTATCCTCATTTTCAATTCGACTATGTCAGATTGCAGAGGGGAAGAAACACTTGATCTTTTTTGTAGTCTTGAAGAAAATAATTGCAGGGAGGCAAGACTAGGTTTCTTGTGGGCCACTGGGGAAGAACAAAAATTGCATCGAAGTGCAATTTTTGAGCAGAAAGAGCGTTGAAATCTGTTCTGCGACTCCAGAAGCAGAATTATATCCAGTGTTCTGCAACATCATCTCAAACAGTTGCCTATGTTCTGCAGGCATTTTGGCAGACCACAGTAAAATGCAAAATAGGTATAAAAATAATATGAAAAGTGAAGAGAGAGGGCATAGCATAAAGGGCATGTCTCCTTATTCGGTCTGCAGAACATATTGCGTTTATTTATTTATTTTTTTATTTAAAGGATGAAATGTTCTGAAAAGATTGCAATTGTTCTGTGTTGCAGATCACACTTTCATGAGTCCCCTGTAGTCGGCTTGCGGTGATTCAAGTCCCAATGCTTTGCTATGGAGAAAAGTGCCTTAACGCCTAATCATTTTTCTCAGAAAGTATTAAGTGTTTTTAAATGAAATTTTCCTGTGTGAATCTTGAGAACTATTCACAAGGATTGTGCGAATCAGATTTGAGTTAATTTAGCCGGAAGAGATTTTATAGCAGTCTAAAATTTATGTTACTTTTCAGCAATGTTACTTTCCATAGCAAAGCATTGGGACTTGAATCTCCGCAAGCCGACAACAGAGGCCTCTTAAGCACTTTCTGCTTCTGAGTCTGCGACCAATGAAACTTAAAATTAATGAAACTTCATAATTTCTCATTCAAAACAATGCATGAAATGGAACACAACCTTGTATTACTTAAAAGCTATAGCCTTTCAAAGTTGGGATATACATTTGTAATCACCCTGCGCTTTGGACAAAACAAAAGATGCATATACAATAGCACACACAAATAAGCATACAAATCAAATGCAGATAATAAGTGAGACAAGGAAAGAAAAAGAATGCATAGTTTTATTATGAAAGGCAGGTTAAAAGTTCTCATAAAAAGGAGGCATTTTTACAAATGGGTAGTAAAATATTTACAGATGTCAACACATCATTTTAAATATTTTTTGACATATTCACAGTGTCTTTTTTGGTTAAGAAATCACAGATAATTCGCCTCTTCTCATCTCTGGCCAGCAGCTGCCTTGAAAAATGACAACATAGATGACATCAATGAAGGCTGAAATTAAAAACATTATTTTTATTTGTTTATGTATTTTTTTTTAAGCAGAAACAAGTTTATTTATGACCAGTGCTGTTTGTCAGTTGTAAAGATAAATACAATGGGCACTAAAAGCTGTAATCTTACTTTAACTCTTTCAGACCAAGCATCCACAATTGAGGACAAAAAAAGTTACCTTATACTATTGTACATGATAGATATTCTAATTTGTGCACATAAAAAAAGAAATAATAATAATAATAATTCTCAAAAACTTATAAATCAGGATTTTTTTAAAACTTATTTAATTATGAATTTAATCTCTATTATCAAAAGAAAAACTAATTAATTAAAAGAAAAAACTGCATAATTAGGTCTGGATCAGGGAAATAATTTGCTATTGGAGTGTTTTAGGAAATTTTTAATGTTTGATTTAATGAAAAAGCAATAACATATATTTAACAGAAGTTATACTGCGACATAAAATTTCTTTGTTGCTGTTTATCTAGAGCTAAATTAGCATGTTTTGGGAATAAATACAACAGGAGCACTAACCATTATGCTTTTGGGCTCCAATTTAAAGGTAAAATAAAACACTATAGTGTTGAGGGAATTTGGTTTCCTAAGGTTTAATTTAGTCTAAAATTAATATTTACTCATTAACAAAAGTTTCCTTTTTTTTTTTTTTTCCCTTTTCAAAATAGTGTGCAAATTATGAATCTTAATTCTGATTAATAAAATACCAATTATATAACATTCCCAATAAAATTCATATTATATAACATTAGGGTTTGGCTATTTTCCACAAAACATAGTAATAAATGAACGCCAAGCTACCTTCATTTTCAAGAACTCATTTTTTTTCCCCAATCAAATCTGGCACTATTTACACATGCATATGACAACTGTTACTGTCAGATCACTAGTGAATTGTACAATAGGATTTTTAATGAAACAGTAAATTGTACATTAAAAAAAAGTTGAATAGATTCTTTTCTACAACACCTTTGCTTTTATAACCTAAAAACTAAGTAAGATTACTGTAAATTAATTAAATTACAATAAATCACACCATTCTTTAACAAATACAAGCCACCAAATGTGTGAGATATTGAGGAAAAAAAATTTCGTGACTAAAATTTACAAAAACATTTTAGATCTTTTTTTTCCCAATAAAAATATCCTAAAATAAAAAAGAAACAATCAAAACAAAATTGTTAGTTCAGGCACCTGTTCAGGAGCAGGTTCATCTGAAGGTTCATCAGGAACTTGTAAACATTCTTCTTCTTCGGAGATATGGACGTATTCAGCTTCTAAATCATCACTATCGCTTTCATCAACCGACAGTAAGTCTTTGGATAGAGAGTCTTCAATGGATTCTAGAAGTTGTAGCTTATCATCAGAGGTTTTGCTATTAGAAAGAAATCACACTTGGTAAGAACAGACATTCAAAAGATTAGATGCAATTTTAGCAGTGAATTTGGATTCATATTTTGAAAGCACAAGTCTAAATTTACATAAAATAACGAATTGAAGATATTAATTTTTTTAATGAGAAAACTCAAAAAACTGGTAATTAACCCTCTGAGCGTCTTGGAAATGGGCAAATAATGTAAAGTTGTTTTCACTGCAAAATTTTTAAACAGCTTTAAAATTATTTAAAAAATAAAATTTTGATGGGAAGATTTGTAATTATTAAAAAGTTAACTCCTAAAGTACCCATGAGCTTTAATATCGAAATATATTTTATGATGCCTGGGTGTTATAAATAATTTAAATTATAGATGCATTGCAGTGAAAACTGGAATGAAGTGAACGGGATTTTACGTCTCAGCCGCTTGGAGGGTTAAGGTTAAAAATAATTAACAACTTAACTTTTGTGTAAAAAATATTATAGTACGATCATTCGAAGTGGTACAAAAGTCACATTCCTCAGTATGGGGGGGGGGGGAACCTTCCACTATCCACACAGAGTGGACCTTTTGTACCGCACAAACTATGATATTTTTCATATATGTGCACTATTTTAAAAAGTTCTTAGTTAATTTTAATATGTAATTTATTGCCTTTATATATCACAAATTTTTCACATTTAAAAAAAATTAATAATAGACATTTTAGTTATTCTTTTATATTTATGCTTATTAAATCAAAATACTTGTAAAGATTTTTCCCCAATGGTTTTATAGTATTAAAGTTAATGCAATGCTAAATGCAGTCTAAACAACCTTTATCTCTCTATTATTTATTTATTTTTGACACAAATTATGTGTTTTCATCACAGATGTCTGATCTCATGTCTTAATGCAGACATCTTGGTGATACACAGTAAATAAAGCAAATATAACCCCTTGTAAAATATACATAATAGTACTAAAAGGGCTAAAAAATACTTCAATGAGATATCATACAGAGAGAGATACACTGTTTTATTTGACATAACAAATGTGTTTAGAAAAAGTTTGTTAACTTTTTAAATTTTCTTTATTCCAAGCTGTTATTGAGGAATTATTATGGTTGAAAGTTGCGTTTATTTCTTCAAATAAAATTTTGGTTACACTTCTTAAAATGTACCTTTTCCCTAGAAATATTGTAATAAAGGAAAAATAGGAATCTTTATAAAATGTTTGTGATTGCTAAATCAGGCTTCTTTTTTTATGGAAACAACCAAAGTTCACAACATTGTTTATAAGCAGTGTTATCACAAAATCAGCTTCTGTTTATAATCTATGACATATAAATCTGTTTTATTTTAAGAATAGGGGAGTTTAAAAATAAATATTCAGTAATATATGAACTCATATTAATTCAGTTATATTTCTATTAATTCAATAAAAATTTTAGAATCTCTTCACTATCAATAGCACAAATCAGCTTGGTACGAGAGGACCATCTGCATTCATCAGTGGAAATGAACTGCAATTTGGCAGATATTTATTTTTTATATTCTTCGAAATATACTGTTTCATTTTGAAAAAAGAGAAAGCTCCAAAATCCTACTATGCAAGCTCTATTGGTTGATATCTTATGCATTCCTGATATTCACACAAAATATCTCAAAGACAGGTGGCTTTCTGCAAAAACAGTGACAAAAATAAGCTTTTGAAACTGCACCCACCATGGCTATATCTATCATGTTTGGCAAGAAATCATCAAATTCTTATGTTATTCAATGGGATTCATGCTCTAATTAACTAATTTACATGCTCATGCAACAAAATTAAAAAAATTATTCCTTAAGGCATAGAACATTATTTTAAAAATTACAAGTTGTATGACAGTTGAACAAAGTGAACCAAGTGATTTCAAGATAATTGCAAAGTGATTCTCGGGATGCTGGCAAGCATGGGGTAATACCCCCTATTTTAAGTAAATTATTCTGAAACTGAATTCAAGTTTATTCAATCGAGTATCAAACCCAAATTATGCATAAAATTACCTTTTTGATTGATTAACATCAGCGTTTAGAAGAACAAGAAGATTTTGTATTGTCTGATGAGCACAAAGTTTAGAAACATCAACGCCTCGTGTTAGACACAAGTTTACAATATTTGTGTTCAGCTTTGCAACTTTATGCAAAAACTTTGTTCTAGAAGTCTCATGCCCACAGAAATCACTGAAATAAAATGATAATATAATCAGAAAAAAAAAAAAAAATCAGTTATTTAACTACATCAAAATGTCAATTTCATGTTGAGCTGAATAATTAAATAGTGCAATTTGAAAAAGGTAGATATGCATTGGAAATGAATGTTTATACTTTTTTTTTTTTTTTTAAATCTTAACTGAACTAAGTTATTTGAAAATGCACAACTTAATAAAGTAACAAGAATTGTTATTTAATTGTTTAGAATAATCACTCAGCAACACGGAGTCTTCTTACTCTTAGAAACATAAAATAAACTACATGAAATAAAGCAGATAACAAGTCAGATAAACTAATAAATAAATAAGTGTGTGTGTTTGCGTGCATGTGTGAGGGGAGGAAAAATTAGAATGTGTATATGTATAGTAAAATGGCTTAACTTACGAATCGGTGCAGCATCCACTCAGCAGATACAAAATTCTAATTATCCATGGAATAATAAATGTTTATATTTAAAGAAACATTCATACTTAAACAACATTTCCAAAAGGAGCAAAATATATGAAACAAAGAAACAAACAAACAAAAAAAAGATTATGTGGACTAATTGAAAGATGAAGTACAGATTGGAATGAATAAAGGTAGTAAGCATCGATTACGCTCATCAGGCCCCACAAACCGAATACTTACTACAAAAAAAAAAAATAATAATAATAAATAAATAACAGGATTTCATTGTAGTTACTTAGCACAAAGAAAGCTAAATGAGTAACTACGGGGGACTATCCTGTTAAAAAGCAAGCATGAAAATAAAATGGAGACGACATGGCCATATGCATTAAGCATGAAAACATGACTCATCCAAGGGGCTGTTGCCAATTGAAGAGGAAAAAATACATGCTGCCAGAATTTTAGGTTAAAAGTTGAACAATAAGTAAATATTAAATAAAGAGTCAAATAATTAAAAGTTGAACTATAAGTAAAAATTAAATATTAAATAAATAAATTAAGAGTGAAATAATAAAATATTCTAGAAATATCAGTAAAGTTAAAAAGAATTAATAGCATGAGATAGATTAGGTTTATAATATTTTAACGGGAATACATCTAACTACTCCTACCTATAGTTCACTATTTGTGTTATATGCCTAGAGATATGTCAGAGATTATATTAAATTAAAGAAGAGCATTTGAATATTACCTGTGATTATTTGTTCATTTTTTAAAAATATTATTTATTTCTTCGAGAGAGAGAACAATAAACATTTACTAATTAGAAGACAGAATTTATCGAGCCTTTTTTAAAAAAAACTTTTATAGAAGCAAGACAGCAACCAAACCCCAACTTCTTCAACCAAAAATTCCTAATAAGGACACATGTTTATAGTAGTTCTAATTGCAGCTAAGAAATAGAATCAAATTTAGAAATTTTCTAGGGTAATTATATCTTAATGCAGTATAATACAGTAATTAAAGATATATTACCAGACTAATAATTACTAGTACAAAGAGACAATATATAGATGATTAGCTATAATATTTCTAAATACAGAAATATGCATGCATGATGCAAAATCGCTGAAATTAATTACATTAAAAGCAAACTCATCTCTTTTACTGTATATATTAAAAGTGAGTTGCTTGTCCTTATTTATTAATATTTGTAGATCAAGAAAATTAATACTGTTATTAAGTAGAGAATTTTTAGTTATTCTAAATTATCAGGATAAGTAATAGGCAATATATCTGTGTTGGTATATTTATCTGTAGCTATAACAATAAAATCATCTATGTACCTATACATTATAAGTGAGGAATTATCATAATGCTTCACATAATTAAAAAGATAAAGATCAGCTAAATAACTAGAAGTAAATCCACCTTGTGGGATACCCAAGACCTGTTTATAAAGTTTATTATTGTGTAGTATATAGTTATTGTATATTAAAAACTTAAGCAGATTTTTTAAATAAGTAAAAGAATATTGTGATGGTAAATTTATTTATGCTATTATTAAATAGATCTAGTATTGTATTGTAGAGATCATCTAGATGTATGTTATGAAATAAATCTTTAAAGTTATATGTAGATATAGAAGAGATAGATTGTAAATCTTTTAATATATACGAGGTGTGACTAAACAGGCTGGTGAATGGTCCGATATCTCAACGGCAACATGTGCTATGCGCACACGCTTGCACATGACGATCCAGAGACAAGTCAAGGAGTGCCACCTAGAATGAAGCCTCGTGGCTGTCACAGGAAAACCCGCTACGGGCAGTCACATGTAGTCAGTGTGAGAGGTAGTGTCACCGTGCAATGGAGCAACAAGTGAACATCAAGTTCTGTTACAAATTGGGAAAAACGGCTACAGAGACACATGGAATGTTAGTGCAAGTGTATGGGACGGTTGAGCAGGACTAGGCAGTGGGTCCTGCTGCACGATAACATACCTGCTTACTCTGCAATCCGTGTACGTCAATTCTTGGCATAACTGTTCTCGATCATCCACCGTACTCCCCTGATCTGGCACCTGCAGACTTCTTTCTGTTTCCCCGCATGAAGGAGGCCCTAAAAGGGCTATGTTTTGCAGACGTGTCAGCCATCCAAGGACATGTGACATCCGTTCTGTGATCAATTCCGAAAGAGGCATTTTCTGATAGTTTTCAGAAGCTTTATGAACGTTGTCAAAAGTGTGTTGTATATAACACACTTTTGACAACGTTCGTTTATATATATATATATATATATATATACACACAAACTAAGGTGGCTACAGAAATTGAGAAAAAGTTCCTAATCTCCTATAATATATTTCTAAATGCATAAGACGTTCATACAGACTCTATTTGCTCATTCCAAAAGGGAAAGACTCCAAACAACTGAGATTACAGTCTAGCTTTGATAACTTGGAACTCAGGTCACATGTTTTTGAACTTAACAATTGTTGAAACTACGCAAAAGAAAGGGAGGATCTGTCTGGCATACAATGAGTGCCTTATCACACCTGACAATCAAAATTACTCCACCATTAAAAATCTCCAGAGTGGACTAAGGGAACAGGCATCACAATGACCACGAAATTCCACTCTCTTGGCGAAAAAGGTAATCGTCAATCAACTGCTAGGGAATAGTAACCTTTAACTTGTGGTCCACAATGGGGAATAAATTTGAGAAATGGGGATTACTAATTAGTGGGTACTATTTTCTTTGACGCGAAGTAACGAATCGGTACTTTTGAATATTACTCATAACTGAATCACCCAGATGAAGAAGTTTTGACCCAAAAAGAGTGCTTCATATTCACATTTGTATATCTGATTGATTTGCATGTCTTTAAGATTCGTATGTCTGGTTTCTTGCATGATCCACATCTTAGTCTGAACACATGTAGTTTTGGATTCGTATAGTGCCTTCAAAACTTAAACCTCAGATTTAGAATCATATTTTTAGTTTCTCACATGATCCATATGCTGGTTTTGGATGCATAAAGTGTCTACATTAGAATATCATATAATCCAAAAGGAACCTATGACCCTATGAGTCAGACGCTGATCCAAATCTAAAATGGTCTCATTCACAAGGCAAAAACGATAGTTCTCTGATTTTTTGATATTTTTACAAAATGCCCTGACTTTTCCATGATTTTTACGCACCTGTCACCACCCTACACACACAGAGAGAGATCTCCAAGATAATTTTGCAGAACAAAGAACTCTGATACTGAACTGGATTCATATCTTTCCATGACAATTGTTTAATAAATATATTTAATTAATATAATAAATTTTATGCACCTGTTAAGTGACAATTAATAGAAAAAAAGAGATTAAATAAACTGATTTAATCTTAGGAATTATATATGTATAATCATAGGAATTATATATGTATATTTAAATACAGGAATAAATTTTTAAAAGTAATATGAGTTATAGTATGCTGTCAAACAAAATGAATAAACATGGTCCCAGTTGGTCACAATCAGACCAACTGGGACCCAAAGTAATGATAAATTTAGGGGCTTCATATTTTTCTTTCAATCTGAAAGTTTTACTAAAATTTTCAATAGAAAAAAAA
Organism: Cheiracanthium punctorium; assembly: GCA_038373885.1. NCBI lineage: Eukaryota > Metazoa > Arthropoda > Arachnida > Araneae > Cheiracanthiidae > Cheiracanthium > Cheiracanthium punctorium. Next base: position 495,063 of record JAWZYV010007093.1, read on the forward strand.
ATGGAACATTTCAGAATAATACATGAAAGTGAGGGCTCTTTTGCCCTAGTGGCCCTGAACAAATGCCAGATTTGCTTATACAAAAATATGGACCAGAAGATACAGTACCAGATCAATCTTTTTTGTTGTTCCCAGGGGGAAAATAAAATACTAAAATTTGCTCTTTTGCCACACAAGCTTGCATTGTCCATCCTCTGAATGAGGCTTGAATGATATCTTAAGAACAATTTTTCCTGTCTTTTTAAACATTAAAAAAAGAATGACTAAAAAAATGACAGAATGGATTCTTGAATGGAGTTTCTAACTGTTTCACAGTAATCTATTTCATACAGTCAAAACTGTGAAACAGTCAGTGTAGAATAATTTAAAAATGAATAACAATTTGTAAAAGTCACTTTAATTAAAAGTGAATTTGACAAGCAAATTCTAAAAACGGAAATTTTGGAATGAAATTTGCAAGTAAATAATGCACAATAAATTAATTTGAAATGATAACACTGTAATTTGCATTTATTATTAAAATATAGCTGAAAGGTCCTCAAAGAGTTTTGAAAAATATCTCTTTCGATGGAAAAGAAAAAAGTTGCAAGTACTTATACTACACAACATTTTTGGTACAAAATGTTAGTACAAAGCAAGTTCATTTTTCATAAAAAGGTAAAATATTTTGCTGACAGCAATATTAGAATTGACAAAATTTGTGATCTATTTAACTAATAATTAAACCATTAAATTTTTTTAGATGGGTCCACCTTGAAAAAGCCCGATACAATTTTCTGGGCTAAGACCAAGTAGTCAACACTTAAAAATACCTATCTCTCCTCCCTCCCCAATAAATAAGTAATAAAATTAAAATAAACATTTAGTAAAAGTGGTGTTTGAATGTGAAAATGAATTAAACTACATTTAACAGTAGTTCATCAAACTGGAATGAATGAAATTCAAACTGACAGCTGCAGAGTAAGAATAGTATAGTTAAATTCAAAGCATAATTACAGAATATTTGTAAAAGACATAGCCCCAGATATATTGCTTAGCATATTAGTAAGTTCTAATATGACACATAAATAGCATGCTCAGTTCTTTTAAAGTTCTTAACATTCCCTTTAATAAATAACAGAGAGGAAAGAAACCTTACCTAAAGCTACATTTTTTTGGCACATAGGCATCCATGTAAAATGCCAGGACATTAGTTAATTGAGCAGTGTATGCTAGAGCAGCACTAATACCATATGCTTCATCAAACTGTTGTTTGTCCAGTTCAGACAGATTATCTCTTGAGATTCCTTGAATGTGGTCAGCACCTAATTTAAGTAAAAAAAGAAATTAAACGTACATTAAAAAAAAATAAAAATAATAAAAAATCAAGGTTGTATTTCTGAAACATGAAACACTTAAATCTTAAGAGAAAATAAAAAGTGAAATTGAAAACAGATTTTATCAAACTTAACAACAATGTAAAGAAATCTTACACCATGTAATATAAGCAGAATAATCTCCATTGCTAGGAATGCATGGTCCAACTATTGAGTACTGAATATCATCCATGTCACTTCCAGTCATAACCCATTGCCCTTTGACATAGGTGGTCTTCTGGGCTTCTTCTAATTCGGCAGATTGGCCCTCATCAGAAGAAGAACTTTTATGTCTGTAATTAAAAAAATGTCAATAGCGTTGGTGAGTACAATAGTTTATCAAGTGATTTATGCATTTCTTTTAAACATATCCAATGACAAAATAACCACAGCCATAAGACTATGCTCAAAACAAACAACAAATGATTATGGAAGTGTTTGATACAGCAATAAGAATAATTGTGGCTTTTATGAATATAATTACTTTGTTTTTAAAAAGATTATTATTAGTTATTTCAAATTTGTATTAAAAAAATCATTTTAGCTAACTTTACCAAAGCAAGAATCAAATTTATTAAAGCATTTCAGTAAGACATTACCAAAGCAAGAGTTACAATTTATTAAAGCATTTCTGCAAAATTGTAAGCAATTTTTCTAGTCATTAAAATCAATTTTTTTATTTATCAGAAGTTAGGTTCACATGTCATCCTTAGACTACCAACGGGAAACATACATAACACTATATAGAATGTGAACACCAGTGGCATTTTACCAATTCTAAAACTCATTTAATTATTCCCATTGGTTCGGACCTCAGTAGAAGTTATGTTAGTACATGTAACTGCCTGTTGGTGCTAAAGATATGCTGAACATAAGGTAGAAGAAAGAACCAAAACTTGTACCATAAGCCAAATTCCAGTTCTGAACAATGCTTTGCATCTTATCATGCATGATGTTAATTTTATAAGCATTCTTTGTAAACAACCATACACAAATAAAGGTTTGTAAGATTTTTTTTCTGTTTTTCAATTTGCCTAGAATACCTATGGGACTTATGTTCCAACCTTCTCATAATATGATTGTGATAAAATGCAAATAAAACTTCAGCAAAGCCTATCTAACACATTAATATTGAAAAAAGGCTCAAATTAAAAAAAAACTTCCAAAAGAAAAGAAGGTAGTCTAAAGGTTAAATGCTACAAATATAACAGTGCACGTTGTACATTTCTCTTAATTCAGACTCAGTATTATCTTCAGACTTAAGGCATGAATCATACTCCATACAAATAAAGCTGAATAAAATCATTTAAAAAATTGGTAATTTAGAAGTGAAACAGAAATATTTCCAAAAACAAGTGACATCAAAGTAATTGATTAAAGTACCAAGAATTCAATAGCTGTTAAAACATTAATTAGGAACCAAAAACCTTACAGAATTACTTATACTATTTGAATAATTTATAAAAATATAGATCGTAAATGTATGACAGATTTTAAAGAGTATTATTTATTTTTAAGGATAATTAGCAAAAATCTTAATAGAATAAAGAGTGCTGATATTAATATTACAAAGTAGTAAAGAACATAAAATTTAATGTAATAAAAGTAATAAAAGATTGTACTAAATAATAATGCTCTCATTTAATCTTTTAATTTTTTTTCTAAAAAAACACTAGAAGATGAGAGTGATAAGAGTTTATAACACAGAGGGATTATATAGATAAAATTAAGTTATTTATATTAATTACTCCATGGAGGAAAAGCACTGAAAAACTGTAGCAGTGACAAAGACTATGAGAATAGTGTTAACAATCATGTTGCAGACATTGGTTTAGTTAAAATATAAATCTATGATTTATGAGATAGCTACTTACATGAGTTTGAAAGATAGAAAAAATTATCACACTAAAAAGGGAAAAGGAAATATACTATCAAACAAAGTAAATATAGCTTCATTATGAATTAATTCTAGTTTAGAACAAAAATAAACTAAACTTGGGTAGGATCTATTAATTCCAATATGCACTTTTTACTATAAACACTAATCATTAAACACATATTTCCAAAATAAAAGACGAATAGTTCAGTTATAATCATTTCTACTGAAAAATAAAAGACTTAAAATTTCACAGTGTGTGGTGATACAGCTTTAATTTAATTTACACCAAAAAGAAAGATGCGTCCAAATGTAACTGCAGTTTATTAACAGCATCCCCCCTTACAAGAAAAAAAAATAATAAGGCAAAGAAAAATAAAATGTCTGAGGTGGTAAATTTTACTAGTAAGAATAAAAAGGAGTATTTTTAAAATTATTACTGTCGTGTAAATCATTTACAACAACAAAAAAAAAGACATCCTTTTTCAGATGATTGGATTTTCTTAGTTATAAGTGATAACTAAGAAAATAAATAACTAGTGATGAAACAAGTAATGGGGGCATTAATTCTTTCAAGTGTTATATAAATATAAAAATGAATATTATAAAACTTCTGAACACTAATTAATTTCAAAATTCATATTATGTCCAGAGTGAGCAACTATACGAGTTACTTTGGCCATACAAATGTTGATTATTCTAAATTCTAACTATGCCAGTAACAGAACTTTCTGTATTATACTGTAGCACTAGGAAAATTTTATCTGCGACCTTATGGTCATATTTGTCTGTTGATATAAAGCTGTGAAGTCCTATGGTATTTGATGGAAAAGTCAGTGGCACAGCTACAGTAGGTCCAGGGCAGATGTAAGTGGAGTCACTCAGCTTGTAATATGCATAATTTAATATATTTCTTAAATTTCGGGGCAAAATAACATCCTAGAGTCAAAGTAGTCCATAAAATGCCTTTAAAACAATCATTGTGTTATCTATTTCATGTGGAAATCTTTACAAGTATAAAAGATAACTTCATTAAATTCATAGCTTCAAATGCTATAAAAATTAATCTAGCAATTTATAACAATTTTTTATGACATTATTTTTAAAATCATCTGCTCAACTTTAGTACTATAAGAATTAATTAATGTGAACAGAAGTGATAATTTCAAAAAATCATTTATACTGTTTGTACTGGTTACAAAGAATAAAAAACATGAAAAATAAAACATGCCAAATACATCAATTATAAACACTTTTCAAGACAGCAATCTTTTTTGAGCCAAATTTGACAAGATTTTTGGGATAACTTAAAAAAAAAACTGCATATCACAATTAATGCAATTTTGTGAAATCCTATAAAAGAATTTTAAAAGTTAATTTTTAAATGTCATCCCTTAAATAAACTGTAAGCTATTGTGAAAGTTTATATACTGTACATATTGTATTGGGCTTGAAATGATTAATATCTCTAAATTGCCATAGACCATACTGTACTGGAATTCTTTTGAGTGATCCTGTAGAAGAATTATGAACTAAACTATTTTTGATAGAGAGAATTATTGTGTAATCATTCATAATGTATCTATCTATCTTTCTTGTTTTTTAAGAACAAATAAATGATTTCTTGAAATTATCACTTGAGTTCAAATTAATTTGCACAGTATTCGAATATCATAAGCCAACAACTTTTGTCTAAATACACTTTTCATCATGCAGACAGAAAACATGTGCTTTCAACAGTAAACAATTTGTTACAAAATAACTTTTCAAAGCCACATAGTCTACTTTCCTCAAATCATGCACTATTTCAACATATATCATTTGATGGGGATGGGGAATGAATTCTAAAAGGATATATTAAAAAATGTTCTAACTTTATTGGAAAAAAAAGATTTGAGGATCAGTTCTTTCTTTCAAATTCCCCAGAAAGTTTGGGAAAAAAGTACAAGATATCATTAGTACTTTCATCATTTCTATGAAATCTGCACTGAACATCTGGAAAAGTGGAAGCATCCAATAAGAATCCAAGTGTTTTGAGTGGTTCAAACACAAGACATTGAAGAAATTGAAGACATTTCCAGACATTTGAAGACAAGACATTCAAGACATTTCAAGAATTTGAAGAAACTTAGCTTTGAGGCCATTATCCTCTCCCTTCAATACTAATAATCTAATGGTGTGAAAGAACATACAAGAGAATTATTTGATCAGTCCTGCAATGGCAAAAATCACACAGGAAGTTCAATTTTATATAAAAATTCTATACTAAGTGAGCATTAGTTCCCCTTTTCTTTCTAGAAATTCTGAATACCAATCAATTTTTCCTTGCCATTACAAGTAGGAATATATATATATATCTATGGAATATGCACTCTTTCAGATATGTTTAGAGATGAAGAAAATAATGGTACTTTTCTGTTAGCAAAGCTCCCTAACAAAAAATAGTTAATAATACCAACAAACTGTTTATAAGCCAATAATATTTAAACAGTTTAACATGCTATACTACATAAAAAACTTTTAAAAAAAGAAAAAATAGCCCACTTTAGCAACCGACATCATGTGCATCAGCTAGAAGTACTTGAAATATACTCAACAGAGGGCATCATAAACAAAATGCCACACTCATGCATAGACACGGGAAGAGAAAATGCCAAGTGGCAGCCAGTACAACTAAAGATAGGTGCAAATACCACTGGAAAATCTTATCAAGAAAGTGTGTTTGCATTTTTTTAAGAATATCATTATTAGGATATTTCTGGAATGATTGTGAAAAAGAAGCATCATAGAACATAACATAAAAATCAAGGTTTTATCTCAGTCTAGCCTTAAAATTTTTCAGATAGAAGAAAATCAGAATTAATCTGCTTGATATCCCCCCAAAAATGTGTTTTCCCGGTAGCCCTTTTATTTCCACGTGTTAGCTTGAAAACTCTATTTATTAATTAATTTATTATTACAATTATTATTATTTTTTTTGGTGTTCCTTCGACTTTGAGATATTAAAGTTATACTGTATTTAAGCATAAGTTTTTAAGAAATAGATTGTTGTTTTCATCCTGGTGCAAGTCTGCTTTTTATTGATCTTTGTTTTTCCATTGCTTTTAAGAAATTTTCATAAATGCTACAAGGGCAGGGTTGGCAAGTTTTTGACAATTGATGGTTTTATCCGGTTTTAACCGTCATGTGAAAAAACCCTTTTTGACATAGTTTTTGACAATAAGTGTCAAAAACCTAAAATTCTGTCCTAAAATAGGGTAAAACTATTTTTTTTACAATAAAATTGCCTTTGCAAATTTCACAATTCTTTACTTTAGGCACTTGAGTAGGCTTTTGGACAATTTTAGGCATTACAAACTACATATTCTGTTCAAAACTTCCAAGCATAATTTTGATTTAACAAGCTGCTTAAAATACAAAATTACCAGATAATATTTATATTGTAATTGTGGTTTATACAGAATAGTATTAGTAACTGATTATATTTATACAGAAAAACAAATATTTAGATTCATCCAAAATGTTTAGGCAACTTATGATTCAGTCACTGAATACTGACTTAGCTTTAGCAAAGCTCCTCCTTAAAAAAATTGTGACATAAAGGAGTTCAAATTATTACTTATATTCATAAATTTCAAACAAGCTGATCTAAGGAAGAAAAAATATATAAGAAGTACTTTCAAAAATACATTTATATACTATTTCCAATATTTAATCTTAGCATGACAAATAATTTGAATGGGGATATGCAACTGTAGTTTAATTACATTAATTATAAAATAAAATGTTACTAATGACTAATTAAAATAACATAAATAGGCTTTTGACACCTTTGGACAGTTTTCGAAATGTCATGTCAATAACCAGTTTTAGACGTCAAAAACTCAACCCTGTACAAGGGCCATTATTTATGCAAATTTAGTTTAATTCTTACACCAAAAACAACTTAATTAAATTTCTTTGCAACTAATCTATAGTTTCGCAATATACTTGAACCACACATAAACAAATACAATTAACAAGTGACAATAATCTGTGTCTGATATCTAGCATGAAGCTACGATTTTTTTATCGATTTCAGAAAAGGAGGAGGTACTATGTTCAATGCATATATATATATATATTTATGTATGCACAGTGAAAATTTTTTACTGAGTGGACTGATTTCAAAAATTCTTTTGTTATTGGAAAGGGGATAGCTCAGGGGTGATCTCATATTAATTTGGTCATGCTCTGATTATTCTGAAAATCGGAAAAAAATGTGTTTTCAAACAATTGCTGAACGGGTTGCCAGTAACACTGCTGGTCTTAATGTCAAAAGTTGCCCACTTTCGGCAATTTATTGTCAAGTTTGGCATAAAAAAATAAGTTCCCGAAACCAAACTCTGCTTGGCAATATCTTCTATATTTAGAGAGAATTTGTCGAATCCTACTATTTTCAATGGGAATAATTTTTCATTATGGTGATGTAATTTGAAGTCAATTTTTAAAAAATTATACTTGTGCTCAAAATTAATATTTTAATTATTTTTTAAAACACTGTATAATTATGCAATGAAGTAATATATACTACTTTTATAAATCATTCAACTAACACTGAAAATTTTTACTTACGCTTGAGATGTAACTCTATTGATAGGAAAAATATGTGTAATCAGTTCAGATGTTCTGTGTTGAATACAGGTCTGCAAGGCACTTTGAAAATGATTTAACTCAGAGTCTGCATTTTCTAGCTTTTTAGTTTTCAATGCATGACGTGCATGCATGTCTGATAATTTATTTATACAAAGAACTCTGTTCAGCTCCAAACTAGCATTATCCTTCTTCAACTCTTTGATCCTTTCTTTATCTAAAATAAGAGGGAAAAGAAATTTGGAAAAAGGAAAAAGAAAAAAAAGAAGAAAGAAAGAAAAGAAAAGAAACATAGTTTTATTCTCTTTTTCTTACTCCAATATCTATCATTTAAACTTATCAGAACTACTAATTCCCTTTCCTTTAAAAAAAAAAAAAAAAAGAAAATTACAAATCTCCTTTATGAATCTTTAGAAAAATTAATATGAAGCAGTAATATTCAAATGAATCATCACTAGGCAACCCTGAACAATTTTTTGGCTATTTAGCCCTAATTAGCAACGAGTAATGTAAAAATGGACCACAGCAGTATACTAGAGATGGGGAAAAGCGTTATTTTCAAAGAACAGTTGTTCACTGTTCCCGTTCTTTTTTAAAGAACAGTTCTTTTTCCTGTTCTTTTGAGAACAGGTTCTTTGATTTATCGTAGCTTTATTATGACTATATTTTATTCAATTTAAAAATGAAAACATACGTACTTTTTAACATGTATTATGCTTTAATACAATTGCAAAATGTTTTAAAATAATTTGCAACCAACACGACACTGGCTTTCTTTAATCAAGTATATTAACAGTAATTTTTGGTAAAAATATTTTAATTATATTAACGCTCTATAATAGTGTTAAATATGCACATATTTCTAAAATCAAAATTTTTTCTGTGCTTTTTATTAACTTTTGTTATCCTTACTCATAGTATGTATGTAAAAAGAAATGGAAAAACTTCAATTCTAGAGAGAATTATTTAGGCCAGGCCTAATTTTCGATTACTTACCTGAGTGATACAATATTGCTTACATGAGTAAACAATATTTGAGTCTGACAGCTCCTAAAATGACATAATATTTATAACTGTTTATTTTGATTAGACTATATTGCACAAAGCTTTGGAAGTAGTGGAATCAATAACTTTAAAATCTGTCCAAACAAAAGATTTTTTTTTCTATCCATGAGGAAAAACTATCCGAACATCAGCATAACTAAGAGTTGTACCAGTTAGAGATGAGTTCGGGCTCTTTTTTTGAAGCCCGAGCCCGAAGACTTTTAATCCGAGCCCGCCCGAGCCCGAGCAATATTATTAAAGTTGGAGCCCGAGCCCGAAATTTCAGCTAAAGACAAATAAAATTAACTTACTTCATTAATAGGATACAATAAATTTTGGAGCTTCACACACCTTCTAGTCCCCCGTGCTGCTATTTTTTTAAATAAGTACGTCTATTTATCCCATGAATCACTTTTTAAAACCTGTTTCAAGGAGTATTTTCAACAAAGGAGAAATTTTTCACGAGCCCGAGCCCGAACGCAATCGTGAATTACAGAGCCCGAGCCCGAGTCGGGCCAGGGCTCGGGCTGAGCCCGTCTCATCTCTAGTACCAGTAACAGCGCAAAGGAATGATCTGTTTCAACTAATCCTTGAACGGTCTCATACAATATGCCATGTGACTGCATACCCTTTTGTTTTAGTCTTTTCTTCTTCAGCACTACTGCAGTAAAAGAGCCGGACGCACAACAGGAGCGACTGTTGAAGCTGAACATCTGCAATGAAATCCTCCACCCCCTCCTTTCCTAGCCTCCCAGTCCCCACCATAAATTTCATGATAAAGCGAAAGTAACGCAAGACTTTGACCTTGGATAATGTGCCAGGGGGTCGTCGGGAAGTACATTACCTCGGGCACATAATATCCACATTATCACAATGCACCTAAGTAACACAAGCTTTTACCCTATAGTCGTAACTCCTGGAGGAATGGGAGGGGGGGGGGGGGTTGTAGAAGTTTTTTTTGGACTTTTAATACAAAAATAATAATGATAAAAAAACTCAAAATACTATAAGAGTATTCACTATAACGAAAGCTGGAGAGAGAGCACCCCTTCAAGGCCGTACCCAGGGGGTCTGGTCCCCCCTCCCACCGAAATTTAAAATTTTGTTAACAAAATAATAAAGTTGAAGTCTTTGTGAAAAATTCAGCCTTTTTCTTTCGTTTGGTCCCCCTCCGAAATTATTGTCTGGATAAATTTTTTTCCAGATACGGCCCTGACCTTTTTTGCCCTATCTAAGCACTCATGCAAGACCGTGCCCAAGGGGGTGAATAAGAAAGTCTGCCCCCCCAATTTAAAATGTTGTTAACAAAATAATAACGATGAAGTCGTTTGCTGAAAAATTCAGCCTTTTTCACCGTTCGCTCCGCCTCTTAAAAAATATATATTGTTCCAGGTCTAGCTCCAAGAGGTTATGGATCTGGCTCAGGTTTAAAAAAAAAAAAATCCTTCTTTGGCTACAACTACAAATAAAAAATATATGTATCGGGCTCCAGCTTAAAAGATATGGCTTTTGTACCAACAACAAACATTTTTAGCTCTAATTCAAAATAAAATATTAAATAAGTCCATCTCAAGTAAAAAAAAAAAATCCTTGTGTTGCCTTCAGGTTAAAAATACACGGCGTGGACCTGCCCATTTCCAATGGGGGAGCCCACAAAATAGTCGATACGCTCTTAGAGCTTAAAAAAGAAAAAAAAAAGTACAGTTTCAGCTTTAAAAGTACATGCTCCAGCTTAAAAATTAAAGACATTCCGTTTAAAAAGCTGTAAGTATCAGGCTCAGTATTGCTCCGACTCCGAGTTAAGAAAATGAATACGACTTTGGCATATAAAATTACATGGCTCCGAAAATCCAGCTTAAATGGCTTCAGACCTGGGCCATACCCAGACAAAAATTTCAGGATATGTCCCCCACACCCAATTTTCAACTTATGTAGCAAGATTTTTAATTTTTTTTAACTATTGCGAAAACATTTTGTTCATTTATACATCACTGCAATTCATACCCCTCACCATCCCCACCCCCCCCAAAAATTCTGGCTACGTCCCTGTATAAATACACCATATACATATAATGTAATGACGTCGAGGTAGAGACGTCCAAACCCATAGGACCCCCCCCCTTTCTAAGTACGGCCTTACTTCTGACTCCAAGTCTACAACTTAGACCCTGTATTCAGCTCAGAACGGAATTAAAACAAAAGAACAGATCAAAAGAACGCCTTTCACCCCGTTCACCAGAGAGCACTTCGTTTACTCCGTTCCCAAAAGAACACCAGCTCTTTCCGTTCTTCGAAAAAACACCTAGCTCTCCGTTCCGCGAAAGAACGCTGAACTAAGTGTTCCAGCTCCCAGTCGTGATCAAAGAACTGGTTCTTTTTCAGCCAATAGGAGAGGTCTCCAAAAAACAGGTTCTTTTTCAGCCGAAAGGAGATGGCTGAGAGATTATGAAGGGAAGGAGCGTTTTATATGGAGATAGTGTAATGCTTATATTATTGTTTGACGTTGATAAAATATTTTTTTTCGATTTATTTCTGTTTCAGACTATCATTTTCTTTATTATTAAATTTTTTACTTTGATTGAAATTGCGTAGTTTGGCTGGAATAATAAAAATTGACGAATTGTTTTCCTGTGAGTACATTTCGTATTGAACATATAAGAAAGTTTCTTATTCTTAGCCGGGGTACACTCTAAAATTATGGTAGGTTGAGCTAAAAGTTCTATCCCCCCCCCCAGATAATCATCATCGTTATCATTATTTCTCAAAATAGCTAAGATTCTGCAATTACTTAGAATTTGATAAAGCTAAAATTGTGAACTTCTGTCCCCACCATCAGATATGTAGCCAAGGTGTGAACAGGAGAGGGGGAAGGGGTCTGGTCCCCCAGAATTAAAATTTTTCTTAGCAAAAAAATATTAATCACGCCTTTTAATGAGAAATTTCACCTTTAAGGCATTTTCCAAAATTTATTTTTACAACGATCTTGCCTGCCATAAAATTTTGAAGTGTCGGACCTTAATGAACTGAGAACATGTTTTTGCCGTGATTACTGAACAGGGTGTTCCCGTTCTTTCTTGAGAACAGGTTCAAAAGAACAGGATGTTCATTCTTTCCCCATCTCTATAGTATACTGTTCTAGTGGTATGAAAATTCAACACATCAGCACAACAATGTAATGATGTTTCACAAAATCCCAGACATGCCAAGATCGCTAAATCAAAAAGCCTGGGATCTCCTGATATTCTAAGCCAAAAAGCCTCAAGTTTATTATGCATATGTACTTAGCATGGAATCAATAAAGATACAACTGAAAATTGTACCTTTATTCAAATACTCTGTGTGTTCATGAGTGGAATAATCTGGGTTTCAATGATGGGCTATCTCATTCTTGTAAAGTGGAATTTTCCTACAGATGTCTTATTTTGCCTTATTTGGTGAATGATTGAAATGGGTCAATTCCAGAATGTTAAGAAAATACATGTACAGAAAGTCATAGCTACCAACTCTTCTGATTTGATTGGAAGATTTTCCACCACTAATTTTTACTCAGCAATTTAAGCTTAAAATAAGTCCGAATTTTTAATGTAAAATAAAATTTTTTTAAAATTGTGGTAAAAAATCTTCCGATAAAATCGTAAGAGTTGGCAGCTATGGAAAGTGATATTCATTGGTCTTTGCAGTCAACCTGGTGTACATATAAGCCTGTTTTATCCAATATTTGAGTTGTTTCATGTAAATTAATTTAAAAATCAAAATTTGAAAAGGTTGGGGGAAATGGACAATAAAAACTCACCAGTCAAAATGCACATCAAATACATAAAACCCTAACTGTTTTCTGCACATGCCATGTTAAGTGTATTCATTAGCATGTGATTGCAAATGCAAAGGAGAAAAAAATTCTATCTCATACCTGCATACATGAAAAATAAAATGCATGCTCTATAACACAAGCATAAATAGAATGATTCAAATTGAAGTGAACTTGCTTTTCGATAATGAAAGTTGTGCGGGCGCGATGATAGAGCACACCATTTCAATATATCCATTTCGTCTATTCTGATTACATGTGATTGCTAAAAGCACCAGTCAATTGCGCTTATATCAATTTTCCATCTTCATTGCCTAAAGCTATATTAACACTATCCGATAAGCTGTTATGCACCATGCTATCTACTTTTTATTTATTTTTATATTTTTCACTTATCATGGATATCTTGGATTTCACTTAGAAGTAGCTATTATATATTATATATATATATATATATATATATATATATATATAATATCCGATAATAATAATATCATATATACCTGATAAGTTGTTAAAAAATTTTCAACAATAATATCATCTGCAACAACAGAAACACTGTGATTCTGCTTGAAGCATCACTATCACTGGATTCCAAGAACTAACAATTTAACAAGGTTTCACAACATTTGGTTAACTTTTGATCTCAGGGGAATGACAAAATGGTGTTATTCAATTCCGGGGAGATAAAATTTTTAAAGTATTCCTATGCTTCTGTAAAATGCTATCTAGAAATTTGAGAATACAAAAAGAAGTAAAAATAATACTGGATCATTACCTTTGTGTATAGATTCCTTGCAACTTTTGATGCTTGCTTCAAGTAATCTGACTTTTTCTTTAGCTTTGCAGATCTCAAATTTCTGCAATATTAACAGAAAACTCACAGAGTTGAATTTTTAGAGCATTTTAAAATCACAAGAAACATGAAAAAACTGACATACTGGGACAATTATTTGTTATAAAGTTATCGTTCAAACGTGAAAAATTTATAAGCTTTAGAATTGTTTCACATGAGAGACTGCTTCATTATTAAATTTTCAAACATTTATTAAGCATTCAAGTAGTTTTTGAAAAAATAAATAATCTAAATAGATATCACGTGAATGTGTCTAGTACAGTTTTTATTTATTTTTAAGTTTACAATTTTAAATAACTATACAAAAACTGTATTAATAAATGAAGGAATTAATTAATACTTAAATTAAAGTGTATAAGGAAACAAATCTATTGCAATTATACTACTGACATCAAAATCTGGGCAAATTTTCAATGCTTTGCATTGATGCTTAATTCCTGGTCTGTTTGTGAGAACACAATACACTGGAAAATATGTTTGTGAAAGAGAACTTACCATATTCTCAATTTTCTTCTTCTTTGAAAATACATTTTCATACCTAAAACAATATTTTTAATTCAAGTTAATTATTTCAAACTGTAACATTTAGAAATAAAACAACACATTTGAAGTCAGCAAATTAATAGAAATTAAACTCTTCTGCATCATTATTTCATGATAACTTTTGAATAAAAGGTGTAAAACTAAGTCCCATTTCAGATGTTTGGGTATTTGAAGGAAATTCGCAACAGAAAAGTATAATGCAAAGCAAATTTATAATGCTTAAAATTAACAAATAAAATTTTAGAATCAGGAGTTGCACTGTGGGTCACAGGTCCTGATTATCGCATGGGCACTAGGGACACACATGCAGAAATAGGCCAAAAAACTGAGTTTACAGCAATATACAAAAATTGAACCAGCCATACATAGGGGCATAAAATCTGAAAAGTGCCCAGACACTAAAGTGTTAGTCAGGCCTTGGTGGGTCACAGGGTATCATGAAATTAAAAATTTGGGATCCCTTGAAAACTTTTCTTGCTCTTTTCCATAACAATTAAAAAAATCATGAATGTGTTTACGAATTTAACGCAGTAACATAAAAGTAAGTTTTTAAGCATGCCTGAGCTTCTATATGGGTATGTACAGATGATATGAAAGATAATTAGTAGTGCAGCAAGGGAGGGGAGGGGTATGTGCATACAACTTTAGGGGAGTTAACACAGAACTAATGAAGCTAGCTGAATGCACTATCTCTTTAAGTAACACAAGAATTAACAACTGTTGCTACATCATTTTGGTAAATAAAGATGAAAGAGATTTTTTTAAATGCAAGATAGTACATGCACCTACAAGCTCGAGTAGAATGGAGCTACCTCTTTTAACCCTTTAACGCGCAGTGATCCCGCTCTGGGAACACCCGAATCCTTTACATTTTAGTCACGATTACTTTTAACAGCTCTGACATCTGCTGAAAAATGGAAGAATGCAAGAACAGCTGGAGAGATTGTCCAATGCTGAAAAAAGGGCAGCCGTTGCCATCGCTCGACTTAACTACCAGCAAGATGGCGGACGATCGAAACGTTCATCCCGTGCCACAGATCTACAGACATCTTTTTTTGACGACAGCTGGCTGTGCCGGGCACAGCCAGCTGTCGTCAGCATTTTTTTCAGCATTGGGAAAGGGTTGTGCCTCAAAGGGTTAAGCAGCAAACCTTTCTATTAATATCAGTTTCAGTTACAATACAGTGGACTACCAGAAAACTGCACAGCACAGGGGATGGGCTTGTGCAGATGTAGGGTTTTCAGGGATAAATTTAGAGCAGAGTACCGTATATTTCCGAATATAAGCCGAGAGTGCCTTCAAAAATTTACCCTAAATTCAAAACCCACATATAGGCTGAGATTTAAAAAAAAAAAAAAAAAAAAAAAAAAAAAAAATACTGTGACATTTAAACACGTCGCCATGAGGACGGAAATATTGGATAGTGAAGACGATTTGATGTATGAAGAAGGCGGAAATTCTTTTATGGAAAGCATCAGAACTGGTGACAATATGCATCCACACATCCCAATAACAGAGAGTGAATTTCACAAAATGGTTGGAAACTTGGATTCAGACTCTGAAGAATTTAAGTGACTTTTTTTCTTCTTTTTGTATAAAGGTTTTATTCAAAACACCCAAAAAGTAAGTTAAAAATATTACAAAATAAATTCCATTTCAATTGCTTATTTTATGTGCAAATTATTTACAGTATTCTATTACTTCTTCAGCATGCTTGAGATCTATAAAATATATAAATAAAAAGTGCTATATTTGGCAATGTTTAGCTATTTGTTGCTTGCACCTGGCAAATGGAAAATTATTTATGCCTTTTGCGAAATTAGTAGATCCATATATAAGCTGACCCCCGTAGTTTAGCTTTTGAAAAAGTTCTGAAAATTCTCGGCTTATATATGTTACAGTGAAAACCTGAAATCAGTCAAAACCCGAATTAACTAGGGAAAACGCGTTCTGACTGAGTGCGTTAGGAAAACCCGAATTAACTAGGCAAAACGTGTTCTGACTGACAGCGCTAGGCAAAACCTGAATTAACTAGGGAAAACCCGTTTTATTCGAGTAGCGGTAGCACGTTTTCGAGGGGCCCCCTAAAGCGATGGCTAAACCCACTGATTTTTTTTGGGTCTCGCAAAGAGCCAGCGTTAGCATATTTTCGAAGGAGGGGCCCCTTACAGTAGTGGCCGAACGCCATGTTTTCCCATGTGAATTCAGGAATGTTAATGCTTTATCCACTAAAAATTGGATCTTGCTCCCCCTTCGAAAATATGTTATTGCTGGCCTTTTGCGAGCCCAAAAAACCTCACTGTGTCCAGCCACCGCTGTAGGGGGCCCCCTCGAAAATATACTAATGCTGGCCCTCTGTGAGACCCAAAAAAACATCAGTGGGTCCGGCCCCCACTGTAGGGTCCCCCTGGAAAATATGCTAACGCTGGCCCCCTGCAAGACCCAAAGAAACCTCACTGTGTCCAGCCACCACTGTAGGGGCCCCCCTCAAAAATATAATAACGCTGGCCCTCTGTGAGACCCAAAAAAACATCAGTGGGTCCGGCCACCGATGTAGGGGGCCCCCTGGAAAATATGCTAACGCTGGCCCTCTGCGAGATCCAAAAAATATCAGTGTGTCCGGCCATCACTGCAAGGGGCCCCCTCGAAAATATGCTAATGCTGTCCCTTTGCGAGACACAAAAAAAATCAGTGGGTCCGGCACCGCTGTAGGGCCCCCCCCGGAAAATATGCTAACGCTGGTCCTTTGCGAGACCCGAAAAACATTACTGCGTCTGGCTATCGCTTTAGGGGGCCCCCTTGAAAATATACTAAAGATGGCTCTTTGTGAGACCCGAAAAAATATCAGTGGGTCCGGCCATTGCTGTAGGGGCCCCCTGGAAAATATGCCTCCGATGTACAGGCCCCTCGAAAACGTGCTACCGCTACTCGAATAAAACGGGTTTTCTCTAGGTAATTCGGGTTTTGCCTAGCGCTATCAGTCAGAACGCGTTTTGCCTAGTTAATTCGGGTTTTCCCTAACGCACTCAGTCAGAAGCCTTTTTCACTAGTTAATTCGGGTTCTCACTGTAACATATATATTTATAAGCCAAGACTATATATACACGGAAATATACATTTTTACCATAAAAATCTAAATTTCATAAAACAACATTTATTTAAAAATAAGCAAACTAAAAATTTAAAAAATATGATGCAACAAATGAAATTTTAACCTAAATTACTTATTTGCAAACACTTGTGTTAATGCTGTTTGTTTTAAAACCTTATAATGCTCAAATGTGAGTTATTTTTGAACATTATGCAACTCAATAACTTCCTGGTCAGTAGCAAATTTACGTTATTTCAGGAATTTCAATTATATCTCCCCTAGTTCTAACCTCTCATCAAAGAGATCAGTATCTGAATCAGATTCTGAGTCAGAATCTTTTTCATTTGCTGAACCTTCAAAGCGCTGTAATGATTTCTTTGTCTGTCATCTGCCAGGTTCATCCCCATTGAGGATCCAGTCTACAATGTTGTCTTCTTCATACAGTGAATTACCCTCAAATTTTTTCTTGACATACAGGACCAACTAACTCCCTTGCCCTGTCTGATGCAGAGTTTCTCCTAAATTCAAAGCACTCATAGTCATCATTTTCAGAGTCGATGAAAAAAATGGCCATTAATTGGGCCACAAATTAACTACTCTGGCCTTGTGGCTTGATTACCAAAATTCCCACCAGTTATTATTTTTTAAAAAGGGGGAAGGGAATTAGGTATTCAAAATTGGCAATTTGCTAACATAAAAATAATTCACTGTGATGATGAATAACATCACATTCACTGTTAAATTTCAATAACTTTCACTGTTTATGTTTGTGAATGTGTGTGAATTTCTAGAGATTGCGGATTTCTGGGAGTTGACTGCATAAATATATATATCAAGCTAAAACTATTTAAATAATGTTTTAAATTATACAATCGATTTGTATGATGGTAATCTAAAATCTTGGCCTACATTACTTATTTGCATGTGCACTGTTTTATTTAGTTTCTTACTTTGCTCCAGTTTAAACACTGTAAAAAAAAAAAAAAAAAAAAGTAAAACATGAGTGGCAGAATAACTGAGATTAAAATATTTAAGATTATCTGAACTTACAGCATATAAAGCATTAGACGCATTAGAACTATAAAGCATTTTATGTCGTACATAAAGACAAATACTGACTTACTACTTTTATATTGAGAAGCTTAATTAACTGCCAAGAGGCCAAAAAAATAGAAAAAAAGATTTCCTGAACACACATTATTTATGTCTTTTAAAAATGTATATTCAAATAAGTAACATCTCTATACCTTTGTAACAGTTCAGCCTTTTCAGCATCAAGTTTATATTTTGTCACCTTTTTATCAGCAAACCTACAAAAACAATCAAACAAATACAAAATTAACCTTAAAATAGGTTACCAAAATCAAATCTACAATGTTTAATTGTAAATGTATATTTTACAGCTGAAAAATATTCCATAACTCAGAAACTCAAGCAGAAACATTGAATTCTTCAATTAAATAAATAAATCTTTCAATTTTCATCAATTCTTAAAAATAGAGATTATGAAAGAAGAAAGCATAATTAATCTTAAAACTTTATTTGTTTACATTTATTAAAAATTGTGCAAGGGTAAACTAAATATTATGATTAAAATTTGTTTTTAATATTGTAATCATAATAGGTGTAGTCATGGTGGAATGAGGCGCAATCCAGCTTGGCCAAAAGGTACCCGTTTGACCGGCCTTCAATTGTCGGGTGTTGTGTGCGTGGAGCTGATCTCGTGCTGTCACACTACTCCCCCCCCCTTCCTAGACAGTCAGTCGGAAGCTGACAAACGATGTTCCAAGCGTTATGGAATGCTGCCACTCGTTGTGGACTTTGAAAGAGCCAAGCAAGAGATGGAAGAGGGCAGTGCTGGCGCCATCTGTTGTTGTAGGCGAGAGAAGGAGAATGCATGTTCGTAGTCTGGGTCACCAATGTATGGAGAGCATGTGGCGAGAGCTGGGATTGAACTCGCGGAATTCGTGTGGTGGGGTGAGGTGCAATCCAGCTTGCCCAAAAGGTACGCATTCGACCAGCCTCAATTGCCGGGTGTTGTGCGCACAGAGGTGATCTCGTGCCACCACATTGGCAGTGGAAACTGGTTATAACATAATCTCACATGACAAGGGGTCTGTCCAGACTTTTTGCATAATCAATCGTATTTCTGTGGAGGGGTCATTTTAATTAATGTATTTTCAAGATGGGCCACAAAATGAACCCAAAATAATGTATGAGAAATAAAAAATGGTGATTCTTAGCAAATGATAATAATAATGTGAAACCAGGAGGGTGCAGAGGTGCATAAAAGCTGGATTCGGCCATTGCCATTCCATTTTGCTATGCAATATCTGCATGTGCGGACTCTGCTGTGCTGAGTTTAGTGACATCATCAGTGGCATAGCGATGGGGGGGATTGGGGTGTCAGAACCCCTCCTAAAATTTAGCATGTTCTATTATTAACATGAAGAATGCGATCCATAATGTAGATTATCTGTTACATCAGTACCTAACCCCCCCACCCCTAAAATTTTTTTCTGGCTACGCTACTGGACATCATCGCAGAGTGAAGACGAGAGGACAGCTTAACAAGCCATGGCAAAATGCGCCTAAAATTTGCAGACAAATAAGAACAATGCCGACAAAAACTGTCTGCAAGCAGATTTCTGTGTCTGCGACATTGTTGTGGTGTTTCTGCCACGGGGCCCCTGATGACTGAAAAAAATACAGTATGAAACCTAAGTTGTACAATATTACATGTATACGAAATTTAATTCAAGACCATGCCTTTAGGTACATTATAACGAGTATATACTTTACATTCTCATAAAATACTAATAAACATACATTTAGGTGCTTCTTCAATCATGGCTGAAAAACCATTAAAAAAAAAAAAAAAAAAAAAAAGACTGTGCAAGTTTTTTTCAGGTGTTTTTATCAGGTGTTTTTTCAGGTTTTATCAGGTGTTTTGGGTTTAATTACACAGGCCTGCGATGAAAAAAATACAAGGGAACTGAAAGCTGAACTTATTATATTTTTTGATGCTGATTTCAAAAATAGTAATAAAAAATTTCTATCACGTCACGTTTTTTTGAAAAATTCGATTTTATTTGGATTTTTATCAACATTTACTATAAAAATGTTTCGGGTTGAATTTCTTCGCTCCCTGCCTGACCATAGATTTATATTGGGCCATTTTATTTATTTGTGATTGGCCATCATTCTACCAGGGTGAAACTAAAACCTACAGAATAACCCTATGTGATCCCCACCCCCCTCCCACCTTCGCCATCCCTCCCTTCACGTCGCGGTACCTCTATAACCAATAGCGTCGCTCAAATCCTTTTCTCAGATCTTCCTGTTGGTTCGCTGACCTCTTAGGAGTGTAGTCTTATATAGTATCACGCATTCTCTGACATAGTGACAAGTGGACACCACAGAAATAATTTTAACATTTGCTTTTCTCTGTGATTTTCGTGAAGCATGGCTTCGAGTTCGAGACGTTGTGAAAATTTGCCAGATGACTTTTGTTATATATGCGGTGAATAGTGTTATCAAAAACCGTATGAGGAGCATTACAGATTATATTAGACAACTTTATCTTGCGTATTTTGGCATGAAACTCGGAGACCAGGACAAATCGTGGGCTCCTCATAAAGTTTGTGTGAAGTGTCTCAATGATCTGCGAAACTGGTTGAAAGGGAAGAAGCCTGCTTTACGCTTTGGAATTCCTATGACATGGAGGGAACCAAAAAATCACTATGATGATTGCTACTTTTGTTCCTGCCATGTTCGTGGGTTTAACCGGAAAAATTACAAGCTGATTTCCTATCCTGATAACATTCCATCGGCCATTCGACCCGTTCCTCATGGACCCGGTGTACCAGTGCCTTTGCCTCCGACTGAATTGCCAGTTATCTCTTCAGGGTCTTCAGACGCAGAACACCTAGAAGTTACTGTCTCTGATACTGAATATAAGCTCTCTGGAGGTGATTCCCCTGAGCTTTTTTCTCAGGTTGAGCTTAATGATCTCACTCGAGATCTGGGCCTTTCAAAAGAGGCTGCTGAATTGTTGGGCTCCAGATTAAAAGAAAAAAACTTATTGGCCAAGGGAATCTTTTTTTATTGGTACAGGAATAGAGAAAAGGAATTTGTTAAGTACTTTAAGGAAGAAGAAAATCTGGTGTATTGTTCTGATGTTCCTCGATTGATGACCAAATTTAATATCACTTACAATAAAGATGAATGGAGGTTGTTTATAGATTCCTCGAAAAGGAGCCTTAAAGCTGTCCTTCTTCATTGCGGAAACCAGTATGCATCTGTACCAGTTGGACACTCGGTGCATTTAAAAGAATGCTACGAAAACCTGTCTCTCGTCCTCACCAAAATAAAATATGCCGACCATGGTTGGACCATTTGCGGGGATTTGAAAGTTATCTCCATGCTACTTGGTCAACAAGGCGGTTACACAAAGTACCCATGTTTTATTTGCGAGTGAGACAGCCGTGATAAGAGTCAACATTGGGTCAAGAAAGAATGGCCAAAAAGACAAAAACTTGAACCAGGCATGAAAAATGTTATCAGAAACAGCCTAGTTGATCCAGAAAAAGTATTGTTACCCCCTCTCCATATTAAGTTAGGTGTAATGAAGCAGTTTGTTAAAGCGCACACACACACAATTCCAAAAGATGGCGAATGTTTCAAATACCTGTGCAAAAAGTTTCCATATTTATCCGAAGCCAAGTTGAAGGAGGGAATTTTTGTTGGTCCAGATGTCCTCAAACTTATGAAGGATAAAGAATTTGAGACTAGCATGTCAACAAAAGAAAACGAAGCTTAGGTTGCCTTCAAAGATATCGTTACTAGATTTCTGGGTAATTACAAGCATCCTGACTACAAAACAATTGTAATGAATATACTGGACAAATTTCAAGCATTGGGTTGCTCCATGAGTCTCAAAATGCATTTCCTTCACTCACATGTGGACTTCTTTCCTGAAAATTTAGGATCAGTCAGCGAAGAACAGGGTGAGAGGTTCCACCAAGACATCAAATATATGGAGCGTAAATATCAAGGAAGATGGGACAAGAATATGATCGCTGACTATTTTTGGATGTTAACACGAGATAGGCCTGATATTAAACATAAACAAAGAACGTCGAAAAGAAGTTTCAAAGGAAAAAGAGTTTGTACTTAAATAGAAACATTTTTTTATTTGTTTTGTTCTTTGCTCAGTTAAAAATTTGCTTCAAATTGCAATATTGATATATATACATTTGCTCCTCTTGGTCAATATCTTTTAATATTATCAGTAAGATACTTTAATAAAAACAGATTAAAATAGTATGCATTCTTTTTCTAGAAGCTGTACCATAATTTGATTTTAAAAGTTTAAAATCGGGGTAACTTTCTGTTCTCTCAACCAGTCAACTCGTGCGATCTGGCAACAGTGGTTTTCATCCATTTAAACCAATAAAAAACAAATAATAACATGAAATGATGGAAAATCATTTTGCCTCACCAAGAATAGACTATTTTACATAGATTTCAATGGATAAAAACTAGTGCTGCTTTATAGTACATGCAAAATTGTTCGTGAGAATTCTTTTTCAAATAGGATTTTACAAAAATATCCATACTGATTTAACAAAAAATCCTGATGTGATGGGGAAAAAATGAGGTCATTTTCGAAATCAGCACACCAAATAATATAAAAATAAGCAAACACATCTTTTGTATTTTTCAAAAACTTCAATTTCACAGGCCTGTGTTATTTATTTTTTTGTATAATATGGGAGAGGGGGGGGCATAGTGGGATGATAGATATTTTTCTATGATTCTAATGCTCAAAACTTAGAAAAAAAATTCCATAATTTAGTTAACCACAATTGCAACACTGTGGAAACAAGCCACTGTCACAATTCATCATTAGGAAAGTTGCAGCCATTTTTGTTTCTACTATCACTTTTGGAAAAATCAGACAAGTTCTATTTTATGGATTTAAGCAGTAAATTGTCATCCAATAGGGTTAGGTGGGGTAAAATGAACAGTCTGCAAAAAGCAGACAATAAATTTCAAATGCATTGGTTTCAGGGTTTCGGACACGCCCACAAACCCATAGAAAACCCGGGCGGGTTTTTAAAAAAAAACCCAATAAAACCCACTCAGAAATGGGTTTTTTTGGGTTTTATTAAAAATTATCAAAATTTCTTTCTTTCTTTCCTTTAAATCATTTGTTATTTGACATTAAATACATATAATATTACCTACATAACTTAGTGCATTGTATTGTATTAGATAAATATAAATATGCCAGTTTAATTTTTTATAATTATTTTTCCAACTTCAACATAAAGAATAACAACCTTTTTGAAAATAATACCTTGAGCCAATTCTATCTGCAATCTTTGTTTTAAAATGAACAGGTGTAGAATGCAGACAGGGATAACTTAGTAATTTATCTCTTTAATAAATAAGTTGTTAAATATGAATAAAATATGTAATTATCAGGTATAGTGACAAGGGAAAAAATCCTTTCCCAGATAAGAGAATAATGGGACATGTCTCTCTCTTACAGCTTACAAGCATGCATCTCAAGAATGAATTCAGATTCAGGAAACTAGGGAAGGCAATCCTGCTTTTGCGGGATTACAATATCATGGCTATAATTTTCATATTTATGTAAGGTATTGTTTTAATTATGAATTAAGATAAAGCATTAAACCTGATAGTGCTTATAAACTTACTTTTTTCCACTTTTCTCTATTAAAATTAATTTTTATTTGAATGAAATGTCAATCCTGTGGGATCCCGCAATCTTGTGCGGGATTGACATTTCATTCAAATAAAAATTAATTTTAATAGAGAAAAGTACGAAAAAGTAAGTTTATAAGCACTATCAGGTTTAATACTTTATCTTAATTCATAATTAAAACAATACCTCATATAAATATGAAAATTATAGCCATGATATTGTAATCCCGCAAAAGTGGGATTGCATTCCCTACAGGAAACCATCCTGTATTCTATTAGTTGCTGCATTACTTTAGTACTGAGAAATATAAAACTGATTCATTATACATTGTTTATGTGGGATTTAATGTCAGACATATTAATTCTAGATTTTTTAAAGTAAAAAGGAATATACATTCAAAGCAAAAATGAATAACTATAAAGAAAATTATTAAATAAATAGTAGTACTGACTTATATTCTAACTAGAAAGTTTGGACTATATTCCGTATACGGTGCATTGTTTACATATCGATGTTTTTGTTTACAAATCCTTGGCGAACACTATGACGCTAGAGTGGGCGATGCATCGCCAAAGTGAAGTTACCTGCCGGTGGTATTTGTGACTGGCAACCATTATGGTTGCCAGAACGAAACACGTATTCTTAAATACGTGTTTCGTCAGGTTTGGGAATTTGAAATTGTTTCTGTTATTGATGGAAGGGAATGAAATGTGTTATGTTAATATATGAAACGAATTTGTGCGTGTTTGTTAGAAATATGGTGTGAATATAACAGCTAAATAAAAGAAAGCATGCTGGTGTTACGTTATAAGCCGGTGGGTGTTGGGGACATTTCTGAGCGGTTATTTTAAAAAATATAAAGGTAAGTGCTCTTTTTTAACGAATCTTTGCAATGTTTAAGGTTTTTAATGTGAATTTTAAATTGATATTTGATGTGTTTATGTTTTCGTACGTGCTATTCTAATCATACTGACTTTATAAGAGGTGTACAACTAGGTTGTTTAATCCACCGATGTTTTTTTGAGTTGAAAACGGGCCAGTGTTTGCCCAGTTTACATTAGCTGTACAACCAGGTTGCTGAATCCACTGAGGTTTTTTTAGTTAAAAACGGTCCACTGGTTGCATAGTTTACATAGCTGTACAACTAGGTTGCTGAATCCACTGAGGTTTTTTTAGTTAAAAACGATCCACTGGTTGCATAGTTTACATAACTGTACAACTAGGTTGCTTAATCCACTGTATTTTTTTTAGTTAAAAGCGGTCCACTGTTTGCTCATTTTAAATTGCCTGTTACTGAATTCAGACGTTCTTTTGGTAAAATATGGACGTTGTATTTTGTTTTAATGTTTTTGCAAGTGGAATATATGTGCAATTTTAATGTGTTAAAATACTTTGCTGATCGTGCAAAATGGTTGGCGACAGTCGCTGGAGCTTGGCGGTTGCCAAGCTCCAGCGGCTGTCGCCGTGTTTACATGGGGTGCGCACCGGCTTGTATGATTTTACCGAAAGTGTTATAACTATGACTTAAAAAACATAAAGGTTAAAAAAAAATTAAAAAGTTCATAAATTTAAAAAGTAATAGAAAACAGCCAATCAAAAACAACATATTTTTGTAAGTGAACAATAATATACTTTTATCTATGGTCATAAAACAAATTAGGAGCTCTTTATAAACGTCAGCAGAAAAGAAGATGCATTAAAGTTGAAGTTATTTTTATATTTTAATTAATTAAATAATAATTATTTTGTAATGAAAGTTTTCTTTTACACTAACATTAATCTGTTTTGAAATAAAACCATAAAATTTAGATGCAAAAAGTGTTATACTATAAAAAAATCTTAATAAAACATAATAAAACCCACCCGGGTTGGGTTTTAAAAAAAAACCCCAGGTTTTTTAAAACCCTGATTGGTTTATTGGCATACTGATTTTTGTTTAGCTCATTTATATTATAAGCAATATTTTTTAACTAATTTATTTGATTTTGAAAAATTCTTTTAATGTGTAATGGCAACACTTACAGTTTCATGTTTGACTCTATCTATATAAGGTTAAAATTTACTTTACTGTAGCATTTTTGTGAATTAAAGTTCTTAAAATTTTGATGATACAAAGCCTACTATCATTCACGGGGAATACATTTCTGTATCAACGTAACTTGTATTCGCATTATTTTTTATTTTGGAGTAGTTCAAAGAAAGTGGGGTAAAACGATCATGCTGCTTTTCTTGCACTTAAAGAACAATTGTATCATTTTAGACTTCTTTTTTTAATCTGTCATATATTTTATAAGGTATTAATAGTAATAATGTGAATAGATAAATAGATTCCATTATTCTTTTATTTTTACCTGAAAATAAGATAAATAGCCCAAAATTTACGATACTGGAATCCAGAGGCGTAGCCAAGGGGGGGGGGGGATTAGGGGGGTCATAACCCCCCCCCATGAGGAATTTTTTGCCATACAAAATGTATATTCTTCACTACATTATCACACACACGTATACATATATATGAGTTGCAGTAGTCATAACCCCCCCCCCCCCATAAAAAATTTCTGGCTACGCCCCTGCTGGAATCATTTATAAATAAATGCTAACAGAGGATGTGTTTGCTGAACATTTTGAAGAAAAGCATGAAGACCATGAAGTAAAGAAAATATGCTATTCTTGAAATTTTGTGAAGAAAAATCCCAATTCTAAAGAGTTGAAAGAAGAGCTCAAAATGACATGACCATAACACCGCTTTCAGACAAAATAGCTGCTGGCTCTTAAGTGCTGTGCTAAAAGTTTTATCAAACATTTTTGGACAGATTTTGTCTGCAGAAAAGGAGCTATTTACAATTAAATACTTTACAAAATCTTTATTTGAAAAAATGTACATTGCTAGAAAATGATGTCGTCGAGGAAGTTCAAACTGAACAGATAATACAAATACTGGATGAGCCAAATTTCGATAGTAGAGGACATTATACTTATAAATTCTGATAGCTAAATTAAAATTCCATGTAAAACTGTTTAATAAAATATTTGTTATCTATTTTCCACTTCATCTTATTCATATAATATCATTTTCTATGAGTTATTTCATTTTTTTTTTTTTCATCTATAATCATTTTACCCCACACCATGGGGTAAAATGATCATAATAACAAGCCAAACAGAATTAGTGATCAAACAGTTTTAGTGTTTGTAAAAGAAAAAAAACAAAAATTTGTAGTTACTGTTAGATAGTCCAATGTAAAATATTTGTCAAAAAATTTTAAATATGTTGTATCATTTTAGATGTGTAGCTTAATAAAGTTGAAAATAGCTAAATAAATGGTCATTTTACCCCACCCTAATAAATATATCTTTGCTTTAATTTAAGGATTAAACTTTCTCAATTGGAAGCATGTAATGACCTTTATTCCATTGATAAATTTTGTACAACTTTTGAGTATGGATTTAAAAAGACTTCTTGTGGGTACAGTGGGACAGAGCCCCTGCTGTGTGTAAACCTATGGCTTGTGCAAGTATAGAAAGAACAGTGACACAATTATCATTTTCAGAAGACTTCAGATCTTTTTCCATGATAAAATGAACTTTTGAAAACATTTTTCTAACGTTTGCATTTTAATTTGATGTTACTTTACTATTTTTAATCCAGCAAACACTATTCAGGAGAGAATTTTGAAAATCGCAAAAATATGTTTCATTATGATAACTATTTTTAAGTTTTGTCATTTGAAAACTGCTTTTATATATTCTGTGTTGAATATCTTAATCTGAATTTAATTATAATAATAATATAGCTGATTTTTTTTATATTCCTTACTGAAGTTGTCCCAGTGTGCCTCGCAAAGGGGCACACTGTGACAACTTGAGTACCTTTTGAATTTTTTTTTTTTTTTCACAGAATAAAATAAGGATGAATTTTGAAAAAAAGTTATAGTGAAAGCTGAAAGCTTTCAAAATATTGTTCTGTATTTAACTTTTATTTTTAATTGAAAGGGTAAAAATTATTACAAAACAAGTGAAAATTGTCCCACTGTGCCCCCCCTCTCCCCTACTTCTTTCAAATTATTAAACTAATTTTATAATTAAACTTATAATAGTAAACTTTGCAAATACCTAATTACTTGCATATTAAATTTCAAAAAATAAATTAGCCAGGCAAAACTATAATAAATCTTACTACCATTAATGCTTATGGATTTGTGTCAAAATACAAGACTATAAAAATTGATTTGTGTTTGACTCTAATGCAACACATCTTAAAAATATAAATACTCGAACACATACACCTGGCCTGAGAAATGATGGAAACTTCAGAGAGTGATTTAGTTGACAATGTATAAAAATTATTTAAGTAATTTTATATGATAGGACATTAAATAATAATACTTTTTCTGCATAACACGAAAACAAAATAATATATTTAACATGTTCTTAAACGATGCTTTAAGAAGAGGTATTTTAGAACCAAGTAAACCTACTTCCATTAGCGTCACAACACTTGTTTTCTAAATAATAAAACAATTTATTTCTGATAATGATACTCATACTACTAATACTCATAAAAAGGCAGACAACATAATACAATAAAATAATAATAATAATAAAATCTACAACATTTTGAATACAAATTTAGTAAATGAGCCAGGACGTTATTTTTTTCTTCATTGGAAAAAGAATCATTTATATTTCTGAATCTTAACAAATAACATGTCATATCTATTATTGACAGCAAAACATAAATAAATTAATTATAAAAACTACAGCAGTCTGAATCCTTAAACTACTGGCAATTCTCAAAATAGTTGATTATCACTTAACATTTCCATTTTTAAAATAATCTACCATTAAATTGGGCAAAATACGAACTTGAAAAAAAACGAACAAACAAAAAACTGCGTAAAATAAAAAGTATGATGACGCATAAAAAAAAAAATACCAACATTCAAAAATGTCAACAAGCGCAGACAATATTTCAAAATGGCTTAAGATTTAAGAATATACAGAACATCAAAAGTACTTTTAAAATAATCAAATTAAAAATTTGAATAAAAATTAAAGGTAAAATTATGTGATAATACGGTTTTCTTAAACATCAACAAATGAGACATGTCTATGTTTGCAAACAAACCTTTCATAACACTTTGTTTTGGAGTGCATAAAATTTCCATTTCTTACGCACTCAGCGCAATAAAAACACTGTCCAAGTTGTTTACAAAGTGGACACTTTACGTAAAACTCATCCTTTTTGCAAATATTTCCATCGATAATTGAAAAGCATTCATATTTTATTTCAGGATTAGAGTGATCAAAGTCCTCACTGCTTGAACTCGCCATTAAATCATGCAGTTTAATATTGTATGTTTTTTTGTGCTTTCTGTACTGACATAACGATTTGAGATACGAATCTTTGATTCGCATCCTATGAAAATTCGGGTGATTCGAATCTCAGTGACATAAGTCCATATGACGTCAAGGAGAGATGCAAGCACTGTCAACTAACGAACAAAGTTGAAACTACTCGAAAACGGCATATTGATTCGATCATAGATATGATTTGATATTGTTTATAAAGAATGGTACACCCGAGCTTTATGGGTACGCCCTCTCAAAACAATATTCGAGTAAAAGTTAAGCTTCTTACGTTAGTTTCGAATTGTAGACAGTATGAATCCAGCTTCACTTAAAGATAGAGGGGCGCTTGAACGGTATATATTTTCCCCATTTTTACCGTTTATCAGCCCCCATATATCGCGATTTTCCTTGAAGATTTGGGGGGGAGGTCGCGGTATTTTACGGTAAAAGAATTTCCCACAGAAAACAGCAATAATTCTAAACTGCAGAAAAGATCTTAGAAAATGAATCTGTTCTGAGCCTGCAATGCAAAGTGGATTAAGGAATATTTGAAATCCCAATATTACGAAGCTTGTGGTTCAGAAGAAACAATAAATTTCGTATATTTTTTAAGCGATGAAGAAGTGTTCGTAGTGCTTTAAGGCAAACCTACCATGAATGCCTGCCCCGGGGATGCATTGGGTGAAAGACTTTCAGGGGGTTCTAAGGCGTCGGGAGTTTCGTTTGAACTTGTATTCAAAATTGCTAAAATCAGCTTTGTGGGCATTATTTTTATTACGACCTGAAGTGGCTCGGAGGCTTTTCATTAGTCCAAGCTCGCAGGTGCTAGAAAAAGAACAGAATATGCCCTTTTAGAACTAGACTTCAGAAGATTCAAGGATAATCTTCGTTATCTAACAAAACTTCCGTTAAAAAACAGCAAAAATGCTTTATTCACCAATAAGGGAGATTCTCCCGGGAAAATCAGGTTGATATAGTGTGTGAAATTCAGATTTTTTAATAACATTGTTAACAGTACAGGGAAGGGATACACAAAATAACTCTAATACATTAAGCTCTATGGGCATCTTCGTCTTTGTAACCAGTGGCGCAGAGAGGGAGGGGGAGCAGGGGAAAAATCCCCAGGGCCTCAGCTTGTGAAGGGGCCCCGCTTTTGCTGTTCATATGATACTTAATTGTGTGTTGTCAATTTTGTAAAAAAAAAAAAAAAAAAAAAAAAAGTAAAAATCCAGATTATGTCCCCGGATGATTCAAATTAATTTTTGAATGAAATTACAAAAAGCCAGCTAGAGCATAAACCACCAACTTGACAAAAACGAGGACTGTTAGTGATTGAGTCTGCTTTTGCAAGAAAAGTAGACATTGACGGTGTTATTCAACGGTTTGCCATGACTAAAAGCAGAAAAGATTTATTTAGCAAGAAATAATTTTTTTTCCGAAACACATTGTTAAATAGTGGAAGGAAGGGTATAGCCAGAGAGGAGAGACTATGGGCCCACCCAACCTCCGAAATTTTGAATTTTCCTTAACAAAAAAGATCAAGACTTTCTATAAGAAATTTTGGAATTTCCACTTTTTTGACCTTCTAAAATTTTTTGGCTGCCTGCTTGCATGGAAGTATGAATAAAAATATTAATTTTTTCAATACTGAGGAAACATGCCATGCAAAAATGTTAACGTTTTAAATACAGTTGCTCTATGGAGGTGACGAAACCTTCAAAACAAAATGTTAGTATTATTTAGAGCATGGATGTTTATTAAAGTATAATACTCTTTTCAATTAATAATTTTAATTCTATTAATTATTTTCCAATTACTACTAATTTAAAATTTCTTTAAATGATTAATAATTTTAATAAGGAATAAATGATTGATCTAATACAACATCAAAAGAATTTCTGGATAGCAAAGGGACCCCAAAGATTTTATCCCCGGGGCCCCGAATTGGCTCTCTGCGCCTCTGTTTGTAACAACTAAACCGACTGTAAAACTTTTTTCACTGATAGAGCTACTCTCTATTCCTGAGTAATGTAGACTACTTTTCATGCATATATCGCAAATAGTTCTTTTACAGGGACACTCGTGAGAATTACATTATGCTCCATGGGCATGCCTGTAACAACTGAACTGATTCTAATACTTTTTTTTCGCTGATAGAAAGTGCACTACTCCTGGGTATTACAGGATACATTTTATGGATATATCATCAATAGTTCTTTTACAGGAACACTCCAAAGAATTCTGCTACATTACGTTACATGGGCAGGTATATTTTAAAGATGCAATATATGCGGTGTAATGAATAAATTAGCTCTCGCTTGACTGACAACTGAGCAACAACTTTTCATGCTGTTCCGATCTACTTTTTCTTCTTTTATACTTTTCGATCAGCTTTCTTTAAAGCTTGCCTAAATTTGCTCTACAAGAAAGGTCCTCAGATTTCCTATAATTCGATTAGATAATGCCAACGCTTTGCTGGAAAGCTAACCATACAGGAACCATTTCCAATGCTCATGACCAGCTGAAATTGTTTTTCGGCAAATTTTATATAGCCTAATACCTAATGCACCCGGACCTGGGCAAGGCCTGTTACAAAGGCTATCTTGGTATGTTTTTTGGGAGGTTATTATCAGACCAAATCGCTAGGTCACCATCCTTGTTAAAATAGTGAGCTATAAATTTTAAACATTTACGTGGAAAAACATGAGGGAAAACCGTAATTTGATTTGTGCATTCTTCTAAATAACAGCTTCTGATATCTGATTGTGTAATAAACACAGTGAGATAGTTATTGCAAATGAGTTAGACGTCGTTTCGATGTCACAGGTTGAACATAGATTACTTTTAATATCACCTTATAAATGATGGCAATTTAGTTTTCATAGTTCGTGTTGGATGTTTTAATAATCTGTTCGAGATACAAGCCTGTAACCAGAAAATATTTCCGAGAAGATCTGCATGATTAACACTTTCCAAAAAGGTTGAAAAGTGTTTATGATTTCGGTTTGTCTGTCTGTCCGTCCGTCCGTGCTCTAACACGCGTAAATATGCATCGATTTCTACGAAATTTGTATATGTTGTTCCTAGGTACTGTACCATGTACCCTATTAAAAATGGTCTATGTAGCATTTATAGTTTTTCTACAGGAGCACTCAAAACATCCCCAGTACATTGCGTTCTATGGGAATTTATTCTTTAAAGCGTATCATCTTACTATATAGTTACACTGATCCCTGACTCCAAGATAAAACTCATTTCCGCCATTACTCCAAAAAGATTACGAAATTAAATACTAAAAACCCCAATAACATCTACAACGTTTGTATGCTCCACTTGAAATTTTTCATAAATATGTATAAAAATATAAAACACAATATGCGCTACTTTAAAGATCTTAAAATCCACCCGTTCCCTCACTTTTAGCGATTTTTCGCTATTTCAGCTCCATTTTATTTCCGAGAGTAAAAAAGGTGAATCATTTGCGTGACAAAATTAGCTATTTCAAGTGTTTATGACGTCATATTGATGTCACAATTATCAGGATTTTTCAGATGTATGAGTTTAATTTTTTTCACAAATGAAACGATTTCCTCAGGATTACGAAGGTGTATAATAGGAGTGGATACTCTCCATAACTGCTTGCTTAGATATTTATTACCCAAACTAAGTTTCAATAATGTAAACATTGGAAATTTGGTAATGCGCAGCGATCCTAGCGGTAAAGGAATAAAACATTTCTCTCGCTGTCTGTTAAAGAGTTTTGTGTTTAATTTTGCAACCTAGCATGTGAACAAAATTATGAACGCCAAGCAATAAATTTTAATTATTTCTTTACTGCTTTCATCTCTTCTTACGTGGTTGCCTTAGTAACAAATGAATAAAAAAAGGGGGGAAAGGCTCTATCTTGAGATTATTAAAATATTGATTTTATATATTAACGAAAAAAGTTTTCATCTTCAACGGTGTATATTTATATTAGAAAATAACTTTAAATTTATTACTGAGTTTTTTATGTAACATGAATTTAAATTTTTAATATGAGTTTAGGGTAATTTGAAACTATGTTAAAATTTACCAATTCATGAAATAAATGTAAATACTGTTTGTTTGAGTGTGATGGTCATTAACACTTTTTAAATGTTGTCTTCTCTTCAATGGCTACACCAGCAGTTACCGAGTGAGGTGTTGCACCATCTACATACAACAACGGCGTTATTCCACTTTCTGAGGGAAGTGTCTCCACCTAAAGATTTAATTTCATGCTAGGAATGTTTCCAGCAAAATGAAACCATTCGAATGCGAAAACTTTCTGCACGTTCCCAGAAGAGCATTAAATTCGATTTGGGTATACAATAAAAATTGAATATGAAGCTATTTACTTTAAATGCACGAAGATTAAATACATTGAGTGTAGACATGCTTTCGTCAAATGTTTTTTCTAGTAAATTCTCGTTGTAATTGAATCGGTGACCCAGGTAGCACAAAGATATTGACGAATGTCCACCGATATCGGGCAATATTTTGAAAGTCTCTGAATGTCATACATTGAATTTACGACATCTGCCGATATTGGCAGATATTAATTAAAAGTAATCCTTTTTAAAAACATTTAAGAGAATTTCTTCAATTATTTTATAACCTTATCATTCAGAAATAACATCCTAATGTTTGTTTTTTTTCATTTAGTCCAATTTTTTAGCGATATACTCATTTCAATGTACTATTTTAAACATTGGTGAATATCAGGGAATATCGCAGAAATGATATTCTGTTTACAACATTGGTGAATATCAGGGAATATCGCAGAAATGATATTCTGTTTACAACATTGGTGAATATCTGGGAATATCACAGAAATGATATTATGTTTACAACATTCAACTCGCGCATGCGTACTAATCGTTATTCTTGGCGTGCGGGAGGAACAGGAATTCCCAAACATCAACAACGTGGGAAGTCGGAGGCCGCCATTGAACTTATTTCAGGATACATTTACTGATCGTCAAGGGAAAGGATATAGAATTATCTTCTAAAATGTAAGTACATCTTTTATGTTATTTAACTGTCATTTACAGTGTTTTTTTTATATATTGATTTATGTATTGTTTGTTTATATGACGATGCAACAAAGAATATGCTGCACATCAAATCAGTATTTTTTTTCTACAATTGTGTAAATATTTCGTGAAAGGTGTTTTTGTCTGCACTTTCTATGTTAGCGATATTTTGAAAGAGAACGTAAATATATTTGCCGTTGCGGCCATTATGTGAAATATTCTTGTACATTTTTATTGTGATTGTTATAGTGCACAAAAAATACTGAGTTATTTTTGATATAGTGCACACTAAAAATATAATATCGAAGCTTTGGGGGGGGGGTGATTTCAGCTTCTTAGAAGCAAAGAAGTTTATCTTCATCGCAGTTTATATCAGAAGTTTTAATTTAGTCTCGGAACATATTTCTAATTTTTTTTTTTGGGGGGGGGGGGGGCGAGTATAGAGCTTTTGAAACGTTTAAAGCTCAACTTCATGTGTTTAAAATTAATGTGAAGAAACACAAGAATTACATTCAATATTAAGTAGCTAAGAAAATTGGAGGAAATACAAATTGTTATTTTTTTTATTGTTTAGTGGTTAGTCTAGTAGTTAGTTCGCAGCGTACTTTGAGTTTCATTTTGCATGTGATATACCATCATTTCAGGGTTGGGTTTTTGACTTCAAAAACTGGTTTTCGACATGACAAGCATCAAAATCTGGTTTAAACCGTCAAAAACTAATCCATAAAAGAAAGAGAACAATATGCAAACTAATTATGCAGTATATTGCATTAAACTAAATGCCTAATTAAAATTAATTATATTAAAATATAATAATTATACTAGCACATAAGTTGTGCTCACTAAGAATAATTAGTTTAATACCATTTATATAATACAAATTTATAAATTTAATGTATACAATATTATATATAAAAATTGTATATATCAGTGGCACAGCCAGAAATTTATCATGTGTGTGTGTGTGGTTACAACTACTGCAACTCACATATATGTATACGTGTGTGTGTGATACGGGAGTGAAGAATATACCTTTTGTATGACGAAGAATATACTTCTTGTATGACAAAAAATATTCCTCATTGGAGGGGGTTGTGACTCCCCTATCCCCCTTGGCTACGCCACTGATATATGTAATTAATGAATAATATTCTGCAGTTTTTCAAAAATTTCAAACTAAAGTATGGGTAAACATTTCCTAGAAGAAACATCAAGTTTATTTTTGGTTTAATCTAAATATCTAAATTGAAAAGGCTTTAAGGAATAGCCAATAGCATAGCAATTTCACTCATTTAGACTAAAGAGATAAAGATCAGATCGTTTTAACTATCAGTATACTAAAGTTTTCCATTCAAAATAGAATTAGTAAAAAATTTTGGGACTTGGATGCTATGAGTAAGCACATCTTTACAAAGTACATAATGGTCTTACTTCTTAAAAATAAATAAACCTGATAGATGTAAACAAAGTAAGCATTTTTCACTGATTATAGTGCTTTATTTTTCTAAATATTAATTGATTAATTCATTACAGATATTGAAGTACAAGCTATTTTGCAATAAAGTAAAACACTTAAAAGTATTGTTTATTTTTTCCACTCAATATTTGAGGTTTTTGACATGATGGTTTAAACCATGGTTAAAACTGTCAAAAACTAGCCAACCCTGCATCATTTGTTTCCATCGCATAACTTTTACTACTTTAAAAATCTCAATTTTTTTTCTGCTGGAGCCCAATCATGACCCACAGCAAATTTTAGTTAATGAAATTTGTAACACATATCTTGTATCTTGATTATCAAATTTATAATTTTAGAAAAGTTGGTCACGAGATATTTTGATATGGCGTGCCATACCTAAGATTTTATTTTGTTGAGGACTGTGTATCAAATTGTAACCTAAGTTTCGTCTGTAAGCTAAGTAAACAGTCAGATATTCGGGGGGGGGGTGGCTTACAGTTGCCTTAACCACCAGTCTGGATACGTGCCTTAGTTCGTTATATACTGGGTTTGCTATAAGAGTTCGACTGTATAGGAGAGATGAGAAATGATGATCTATCATATAATGAAATATGGTTATTTTTCCCGTGGTTTTCTCCAGTTGTTGTAATGTGAATATTCCTTCTCGGTCCAAAGGCATTCTCCCCCCCCCCCCAGGGGTTGCATTTCAGTTTTTCATTTGGTTGTGCAACTGCACCCCCTATTTGCCACCCCTGATCCCCCCATTACGCAGATAACTTTTGTAGTTTTGCTGTAATTAAAAGCAGCCTTGTGGACACTATTAACAGAGAATTGCATTATCTAAAATTATTCGAACTCAGTTACAGACAGCGCTCGAAAGTTGTGGTTGTCTGCTTACCCAGGGCAGTCAGATTTTTAAACGGGCAAGTAAAACAAAGAATTCAGTTGCCCTTAGGGCAACCAAAAAGAAAAGAATTTTCTTTCATGGTAATTATCAAAAAGAGTAGAAAGAAAGAAACTACTATTGTTTTATCTTCAGTGTGCTCGTTTCCTATTTGTTTACAAGCAGCCGATCACCGTCAAGAGAATTCTGCCATCATAGTCAAATCATACGTAGTCAAAAATCCATTTTTCATAGTAACGGCCGCAATTAAAAAAAAAAAAAAATTGTATAGCAAAAGTTGCATGGGCAACAAACTGTACTTGGGGGCGACCAAAATAATTTCAGAGATTGCCCGAGGGGCAGCACAAAAAGAAAACAAAACACAAGATTCTACCCTTAGTTACAGACATTGCGGATAAGTTATTTGTAAAAATATTTCATGTTAATGTACGGGCTATTTTGCT
Source organism: Cheiracanthium punctorium (assembly GCA_038373885.1). Taxonomy (NCBI): domain Eukaryota; kingdom Metazoa; phylum Arthropoda; class Arachnida; order Araneae; family Cheiracanthiidae; genus Cheiracanthium; species Cheiracanthium punctorium. The sequence continues at coordinate 532,220 of JAWZYV010007093.1, forward strand.
TCAATATTGTCATTTGTAAAACTTTTTGTTTTGACTTCACCCCCTTTTTAATTAGTTTTTCTTTCTACAGAAAAAAGAAGTCCTCCCATGTTACGTGTGTCCTTTATGACACAGCTAGAGTGAAAGAACCTGAACGCCAATATCATAGGTTTCCGAAAGACCCAATAATGTAAGTGTTAATTTTAGTAAGAGTATACCATGTGTTACTCATTTTGTAATGAAGCTATCAACAAATTCTTTATGTATGGTAATGTACAATGTAGGGATGCACCGAATATTCGGTATACTGGCAGTATACCTATTCGATTGTATACCGTGACGGTTCGGCCAAATACTTAAATATTCGACAACCGAATAGTAAACAAATTTAAGTATTCCCCAATTAGTAAACAAATACATATTTTTTATATCAGGAATGAAAGATATAGTATAGTACCACAGTACTAAATTGATTCAAGTTGTTACTAATATCACATGTGAATAAGCGTTAGAAACCCGTATAAAGTCCCCCTACCAAGGCACCCCCATCCTTGGCAGATAGTCCTAACGTAGCATTCCACAATCACACACAAAAAAAAAACAATATCCCAATGAAATTAGTTTTAATGTAAGAGAAAACACTCAGATGTTAAATTTGAATTTTGTTGCTTTTCAGTTTTTCTTAAATCATGACACATTGCATTAACCTGTGCTATTACTAACTGATTTAAATTTGAAACAGTAATCAGGAAAAAAAAAACTCATAACATTAAGGTAATTAACTCCTAAAGTAATCAATATGCTTATTCATTAGGGATGAGAATTCATTTGTGGTGAATAGTCACTGTTATGCCATAAAAGTGTCATTTGTTTATATTTAAATTCTAGATTTCCCTATAAAAACAATTTTATGGAAATTTACCTTCCATGGCCAACCTAAAATTGGTACTTACGTATTATCCCGGTGGTCATTCCAGCCAAACTATTTTTCCGTCAAACGAGTTGCCAAACTGTTGCCCCAATCGTATTCAAAACCATTAATAATTTCATATGTCCAGCATTTCTCTTGGCAAAAAAATTGCTCGTCTTGGCGGACTGCCGGGATAATACGTAAGTACCCTAAAATTTATCACTAACAGTCTGTTATCTGTTATTACTTTTTTTTTTCTCTACCAAGTCTAAGCAAATTTTGGGTGCCACTCAGGGGCGTAGCCAAGGGGGGAAGGTAGGGGGGTCATCCCCCCCATGAAAAATTTTACACGTATACATATATATGAGTTGTAGTAGTCGTAACCCCCCCCCTATGAAAAATTTCTGGCTACGCCCCTGGTGCCACTAATAATACTTAACTCAAACTAAAACCCAATCTAATTAAAAATTATTGGATCTGGGGATCAAACTTGCTAGTTAGTATTGTTTCATTAATTAATTAAAAAACTAGTATAAAACAGCATACTATACCATTTTGATATGTTTTGAAATGAGCAAATGTATTTTTTAATTAATAGTTTTTCCAATATCAATGGTTTAAAATATTCATCAATTTTATTTTTTTTTCTACTGTCAATTATTTTAAGAGTAAAAGAGAGTAACAAAAAGTCAAATCTGATTCTTCCGCTAATTATTAATATAAAAATGCAAAATTTCCTGATTTTGATGGGGGAAACTTACTAATTTCATTCTGATAATTTAAACCTTTAAGCAAACCATGTGGTTAAAATATATTTTAGCTAATTTTATCGTGTAGCAATTACATGTCTGAAAAGCTTTCGTTTTTCTTTCTTTTGTAGCTGCTGCTGCTTTGAAGTTTAAGGAGAAGGACAAGGAGGTTTTGTCAAATATGTTTGGTCGAAGTTTAGCTGAAGCACCTGATTAGAATAAAAAAAAGATTCGTGTTTCAGATTGTTCCTTAACATTTGATATTGTGGACAATTATACTGAAAACTTATAAAGATAATTTTGTTTTTAAAAATAAAATATGAAAATCTGTTTCATGTAATTTTTTGGAAAGAAAACTTAATTTGAAGTGTGTTTATAATTAGGGATATTTAAAATATTAAAAATGTACAGTACTAATTTTTTACCAGTGTTAATCCTTTTCCAGTAAGCTGTTTAAAGCGCATTTTGTTTTGCATGAATTAAAACTTAAATTAGTTTTTAAAATTCACAATTGTGCAATTTTAAGCATTACTCAATTTTAATAGCATTTCCAATTTAATGAAAATCTTAAAATATAGCCCAAAAAAGATTTTAATCCATTTATTTCAAATCAAAATTTATTTATTTTAATATTTCTTCTTCTGTTGTTTACAACCAATAATATTTGCTTTTCGATCAAGTTACAGTAGAACCCTGATTATCCAAGGTGGTCAGAATCAAACATGCCTCGGATAACACTGACAATCATAATCACAATTACAGTTTTAAACATACTGCAGATCATGTCCAGACTTCGAAACGATTACAGTCAAATGTAATTCGCTATAAGAATGCTATTTTATAAATTCTACAGAAATAGTGTAATAAAATTGCATTACTTCAGAATTTTCGGAATATTTGATTTCACTAAGATCAAGATTACTACTTTTTTGCAAATTTAACAGTAACCGGTCATAATCCTTTTAGGAATTGGCCATAGTCGTAATCCTTATCAATTCTTGTAATCAATTGCAGATGGATGTGTAATCATCCGAAGTCTGATCATGAATCTTTTACATTAACCAAGGTGTCACATTGAATATCATGGAGCATTGCATAACCAAGGTTCTACTGTACTTTGAAACATTATAAAGAAATGTATTTAATCACTCGTAACTGGAATTATCATTCACCCCTCTTGTAATTTTTAATGAAATCCAAAGGCTTAAGAGATTAACTTTCAATACAAATATATTGAAAATGAATTCATTGTATCTAAGATGCATTAGTGCTTCATTGAAATTAATATAAATTAGGGGGGGGGGAAATAACCTCCAATGGCAAATTACATTTTGTGGGAAACGTTTCAAGGTAAGTACAGAGTAAAAAAAAAGAAATATGAGCATATTACTGGAATTTTTTTTTCTTTAATAGTTATTATTTTACTCGAAGAAAAGCTCTATTTATACTTCCTGCCCCCTCCCTTTTCCCTTTACACATATGGCAAACATTTATTGTATACTTTGAAATTGGTCATAACTCCCACAATCTTTCTGAAAAATTCTAGATAAACTGTGTTGACCAAAGAAAAGAGTATGCAGTTTGATTTAACACTGAGGTTGTTATAGCAGAGCTGTATTAATTAAAAGTATATTGTCTTTGTGGATTTTATGAGTAGTGGCTACTATAAAATCCAAAGTAAATTTTATATTCTATAGGTGATTATAAAATAGCTGCCTATAGTAAAAGTTTCAACTATTTGTTCAAGCTTTTAATTGCACTCTACAATATAAATTGCTGCAAAATTTGAGTATTAAAGGCCTTTACGTTCTCCAAAAGGTGAGTCAAGAATGTGTGTGAAGAACGATCTTTTAGCACCATCAAATGCAAACTCGTACAAAAAATTTTTTCCCAGTCATTAAAAAAAAAAAAAATGTTTCCGCTAACTTATTAAAGCATCAGGTCAATATTGTATGCTTGGACTCCTGTTTGTGAGGAAAAATTTTGATTGTAAAAGAAATTGGGGGGGGGGGGACTTGACTAATTAATATTTCACATGTAGACATTTTTTTGGTTTGAAATTATAACTCAAAAGAGAATTTTTTAATGCTTTATTTCATGTTAAAGCATTAAAAAATCCTATTTCGAGTTATAATTTCAAACCAAAAAAAATGTCTACATGTGAAATATTAATTAGTCAATTCCCCCTTCCCCAATTTCTTTTACAATCAATATTTTACCTCACAAATAGGAGTCCAAGCATACAATATTGACCTGATGCTTATAGGGCTGATGGGAGAAACATGAAAACAATATTCAGAAATGTTGGAAACCAATATTGCTCAATGTCAAAAAATAATATTTAGGAATATCAGAAAAAGATATTCCTGGATATCTGAAAACAATATTCAGAAATGTTGGAAACTAATATTGCTCAATGTCAAAAAATAATATTTACAAATATCAAAAAAAGATATTCCTGGATATCTGAAAACAATATTCAGAAATGTTAAACTGATATCTCTGAATGTCAAAAAATAATATTCAGGAATATCATTTAGGGGGGTACCATTTAATATTGCCCAATATTGTAATTTTGATATTGGGCAATATCTCTGTGCTACCTGGGGAGTGCAGAAACCACCTCAGTCACAAAGAGGAAATTATTTTCAGGAGAGAGAAAAAACTTCATAACTCCTCCAAATTTTCAAATATATAAACTTATTTTTTTCCTCTGTCATAACATGCATTTATGTTTCTGTCATGCAAATATTACCTAATTTATGAAGTTTTTTTTCTCTCTCCTGAAAAAAATTTCCTTTTTGAGACTGAGGTGGTTTCTGCACTCACCGATTCAATTGTCTTCACAATGGGCTTTGACTTCTAGTTTTAGAGATATTCTGCTATTTGAAATGAAACAAAATTGGATGTTATTAAGGATTACAAGATGAACCTTTCCATTGAAAATAATGTCTGTATCGCTAATAGTTCTTCTACAGGAGCAATCAAAATAATTCCATTACAATACGGTCAATGGCAGTTTGGAGACAGTCATCCATTTAAAGCATATAATAGTATTTTACAATTTAGTTAGCTAATAATCCGACGACGATCGTGTGCCTCCCTAGAAAACTGCGCCCAAAGTCGCCGATATTGGTGACTTTTGCGATAAATTGCCGAATATGGCGGGGAAAATGCTTTGAAAAAGTTAACCGAGCTTGGTGATATTTTCATTATTTGATGGTAAATCGAAAAATATCTAATGTGATAATATTAAGCTATGATGATTTCATTGTGAATTTTGAAAATTCGTTACTCGCGAAACCTGTAATTAACCTGTTTAGTGTATTCTGCTTTGTTAAGGCATGGGTAAGGGCTATCGGCCTTGCCTAGGAGTGGGAGGGAGGTTGCGTCGATGAAAATCCGTGAATGCGTTGGACTCCAAAACGGCTTCTAAAGTATTAGCGGAGTTACATCGAACAAAATTGCGATCTTTTGATATTTTACCTCGTGGAAAATTAATTTTAGGCTGCAAAGCCTTAAAAGAATACATTTCTCGCTCTCCGTTTTCGCCCACCATTACGTCGCATAAGAGAAATATTTATATTTTTAACTTACCAATAAGTTTGAGAGGTGTTAATGATTTCGGTTTGTTTGTCCATTCTGTTATCCACCCGTCCAGAGTTCTAACTGCCGTAAATATACATCGATCTGTGCGAAATTTATGTTTTTCTATGTGTAGAACCATGTACACTATTGAAAACTGTGTAAGTAGTATTTATAGTTCTTTTACAGGAGAAAAAAAAAATCCAATACATTGCACTCTATGGGCAGTCATTCTTGAAAACGTATTTTAGGATATTCGGTTTTTGAAAGAAAACAAAATTGGCATACATATTATTAAGGCTCCAAAAATAATACGCTCCATTGCGCACCAAGTGTGTGTATTATTAATAGTTCTTCTACAGGAACACTCAAAAGAATTCTAATACATTACAATCTGTGGCATTTTAGAGACACTAATACAAATTTTAGCACGAGATAATGAGTATAAAATTCTTCGGTTCTTCAGTTAAGCGATGGAAAAATTTTTTCAAGGTCTTTAACAGAGTCTCATAAAATTGCATCTATAGTGATAATACAACATTATCTTATCGCCAAAAAACTCAATTTAAGAACAATACATCGCCAAATTTGGCGCAAAAACGCCATGTGTTGGAAAGTGTTTTATAATCGATGCGTTTGGCATGATTTATCTTTCTTCTTTTCTTTTAAAATGGGCTAAGGAACATTCACATATTATTATGGTGAAATCTGATTTCAAAATATACCCATATACCCGAATTTCTTCCTGTTTTCTTAAGATATTGGATTCAACAGAAAGAAATTATAAAGTTTAGAGTTGAGTTGTTGAAACACGACTCCAATTTTTAAAAGATAAAATCGCAGACGTAGTCGTTAGACCGACTGACACAGTTAACAGAGACTCGAAGTCTATCTTACTGGTCGGCAATTTTTCAAGCGAATTTTCACGGGCCAACGATGCTGGACGGCTTGCTGGCTAGTAGTTATAGATTTAAACAAAAGTAAAATAAACAATACCAAATTAACCTAAATAAAAGCTATGATCCAACAACGTTGACATCAAAATCCATCCGGCTGGACGACTCCAAAATTAAACAAACGCTTATGGCAAAAACATGTTACCAAAGACAATCTAAAACACTCAATTAAACACTTTAAAATTAAACAAACGTTTATGGATTTATGACAAAAATAAAACAAATGTCCCAAATCAATCGAAATGAAAGTTACGATTCGGTTTTTCGAACCACATTTTTTTTCTAGCAATATTTTTTTTCAAAAAAGGGTATGTGATTAGGGATGGAAGCGAGACGGAGAATTGGTGTCTCGCAAAACAGCCTAAAATCTTTGTTTCGTCTCGCAAAATGCCTATATCTAATGTTAAAAATGTCTGTGTCGTCTCGCAAAAAATCTGTAAATCTCTGTCTCTTCTCGCAAAAAATCGCCTCGCTTCCATACGATAAAATAAATAAATTGGACTTTTGGAGGAAAGTCATTGAAAGGATTGGAAAATCATTTTCTAATGTGCATCTCGATATAAATTTTTCATTCCTCTACATCAAACATACTTTATTTTTAAGGACTTAAAAATTATGTGTGTGTGTGTGATTAAACTAATCTAAAAAAATCTGGAGTGACTCCACTGCACTTTCCGAACACTGACGATTAAGATCATTACCAAGCATTTAAATCAATTGTAATCGATGAATAATTCAAACAAATATACCAAATAGAAGCTCAATCGAATGCGCCGTTTAAACGCTTGCGCAATTTCAAGAATTTCTCCCCGTATGCCATAATGTAAAAGAAATCTTTTGTCGTAGCCCTGTATAAAAACTATAAGTCCTATACACATCAAAATCAATACCGCTCTTACGATGGTGGTTTATAGCATATATACCCAATTTGAGCTCAATCGAATGTCCCGTTTAGGAGCTATCGTGTTCACTCACTCACTCACTCACTCACACACATACACACACACACACACACATCGTAAAAATAGCTTAAATGAATCCAGAAGACCTCAAACCGTGTAAATACACCAAAATCTCGAAGTCGAAATTTTTCTTGATTACAATACTTTTCTTACATGGTACATCTTCGAAAGTAAAAAGGCTAGTGCTGTTTATCGTACTGTAAGATATTTTTTTCTTATTAGATATTTTAATGTTTAATTTTATATTTTGAGTAATAGTCAGTCAAAAAACCAAATTCTTGATAAAATCGTACATCATATATTCAATAATTTTCTGTAATACCACTACACTGCAAAAAATAATCTTAAAAATACAGAACTATTCTGTCATTTTTCAACAGAAAAAAAATGTTAACAGAATTTAACCATGCTTTCCACGTAAACTTGCTATATTTTATGTTATAAAACGGGTTTTGGAATAACTTAATATTTTAACGACGTTTATCTGTAGCTGTGGCAGCTGGTCCGGTGCGGCGAACCAAACACAAACAACCATTTACGACGTGAATGTGAAACGCTTGAGGATCCGTAAAGAATTGAAGGTGATTTTAAAGGTATTTTTTTTTTAAATGTTTACTTATATTTTCTGAAATCTTTCTGCTAAGAAATATTACTTTTTCAAAAAAACACATGCTTTAAAATACATAACGACGTGTATTTTAAAGCCGTTAAGCCTAATGTTACACGTAACCTATTTCTCTTATAAAACAATTAGTAAAGCCTGGATAAATTTAATTTTCTCGGTTTCTAATCATTACTCTCATTTTATTGAAGTATTGTACAGAAACAGTTAAATAGATATTAGACTTATGAAGTTTAAGAACGGCACTGTTCAACAAAACCACTGTCGTTGGTTTATTTGTGAAATGCATTGTTTACGTTTTTTTCCGTATCGGTGTATGGGGAATTACAACCATTGCAAAGTTAAAATAATTTGTGATTATATTCAGTTCCTGCTACTCTAGTCATATCTTTTATATATACCTGTAAAAAACAAACAGAAAAACACTAATTTTCAATTTTAAAATTAAAGTAATGATACGATTTGAGATTCATACGCCACCGGGATTAAAAATTAGCTCATAAATTGCCAGAGAAATCTCATGGCAAGTTTAGTTTTTCTTTAAAAACCTGAAAAATAGAGCTTTAAGTTGGAATATTTTATATTTTCCCACTTATATTTTCTGTTTTCTAGCATTCATCACTGAATAATAATAACAATAAAAAGCTTTAACGAGTTTTGCTTTTATTATAAGCTTAGTACTTTTATTTAAAACAAATATTCCATTGTTGGGATAAATTCCGTAAGCGGGGGCAGTGTAGAGCTAAGTGTTTTGGTTATGTTCAATTTGTTTTATATTGCATTTGAAATATGTTTAGAAATGTTTTAAGAAGGTCCTTAGATAAGTGTATTGTAGTTTTGGTTTTATATTTTCTTATATATAGACGTTGAAGACAAAAATAATGTTGCCAATTAAACCTGCCTCCGCTTACGGAATTATTCCCCCATTGTTTATGCTTAATATTGCTCGGTTTTACTCATATTAATACTGTTTAGTAAATGGAGTTGTTTACCATTAACTTTGTGTACAGACAATCAGTATAACCTTGTTTTACTAACAAAAGTTGTCCCCAATTTCATAGGTGCACTATGAAAAGTTCTACAGACCTTTTGGGCAATTCCATGGTGTCGGACGTAAAAAATGAACAAAAATTTCTCAGATAAATAAATTTACATTTTATAAATGAACTTAATATAATTAAATTTGCATATATATGATACTCAGCTCATCATACTTAATCAAAAAACATATCAATTAAAATAAAAAAGATTTTCAAGTTAAATTTAAATGGTTTTAATACTTGGTGTCGGACGTAGTAAAATCGTATTTAGAAATCGTCGGTACGTCCGACACCAAGTATTAAAACCATTTAAATTTAACTTGAAAATCTTTTTTTATTTTAATTGATATGTTTTTTGATTAAGTATGATGAGCTGAGTATCATATATATGCAAATTTAATTATATTAAATAAATTTACATTTTATAAATGAACTTATCTGAGAAATTTTTGTTCATTTTTTACGTCCGACACCATGGAATTGCCCTTTTACAAGTCAGGGGTTGATCCAGGAATTTTTTTCCAGTAAAATACATTTTGTTAAAATAATTGATAAAACAGGTTAAGTGACAGTGAAGTGCTGTTATAATTTATTGCATTTTTATAAAGGGCCATATTAATCGTTTGCAATTTTGTGATGAGGCTGCAATACAAACCCAATTATCGTATGCATTGAACCCTGCAATTGGTGTATTGATATCAAGAGATGTATTACCTATGTAATTAAATTTGAAATTTTGAAAAAAAAAACCATTTAAGTTTTTCAGTTGGGATTTTTTGGGTTGAACAAAATCCTGTCAATCGATAAAGTGTTTTTGGTACTTACGTATTACCCCGCGGTCCGCCAAGACGAGCGATTTTTTTTTCGCCAAGAGAAATGCCGGGTATGAAATTATCAATGGTTTTGAATACGATTGGCAACTCATTTGACGGACAAATAGTTTGGCAGGATAATACGTTAGTACCGTGTTTTTTTAAAAACTCATTTCACCCTTGAAATAATTTTTGACTTTTTATATGCAGAATTTAATATGGAACTGTGTTTGATTTAATGAATTAACATTATTTATGCTAGAAGCATTGCTGCCAACATGTAAGGTTTAATGTAAGAAATTGATTACATTGTAAGATTATTATAAATCTAATTGGCATTATTGTAAGATTTTTAGAAAGAAGTGTTTTTATTCAACAAAATTTTTAAAAACATAATTTTTTAAACTTTGGTACCTCAGTCACTAATGTTCAGCTAAATTATGCTTGTAAATTTATTAAATTGAAAACCGTATGAGATAAAGATATGATTGATTTTTTGCTTATACAGCAGAAACTCCATTTTCTCTCTAACTTGTCATAGATACCACCATTTATTAATAGCTTAAATGTTGTAAAATGTGTAAATTTAACTAATGTTTTTTATAAATGTATGCTTTTGATACACAGAAATCTAAGTAATAATAAGAATGAAACTGTGTTTGTGGGTTTAGACCGTATACAAATCCACAAAAACGGACCAATCAGCCTGAAATTTTGCACAGATGTGTAAAATAATATAGAGTAAATGATAGTGCACTTTAAAACTTTGAAAGTCCACCCGTTCCCAGAGTTTGAGATTTTTTTATGATTTCCACATAGAAAGCTTTCCGTAATTGTAACCCCCATTCCCATAGTGAAAAGCGTGTGAAATGAGCATCGTGGTTGTCATGTGTTGCAATTTTGCCGAATAAAATGTTTTCAATTCTTAAATAAGTAAAAATAAAAGAATAATAATGATTTTTTTGTTAGTTTATTTTTGTAAAGTTATTTTTTTAATTATAATATCATGTGCATGGGAAATCAGAGCAGGAATGACATGTTTTGTATGCAAAATAATAAGGATTGAAGATTTCCGAGGCTATTATGTAAAATTTGTTAGTTTGGCAAAAGATAAAATGGCTGATATGCCGATTTTGAGAAAGTAAGTTCTAGTGGTTTGCACAGTTTTAGGCTAAGCGCAATGTACTGAGAGCTTAAGGAAATAGCATTTTTGAAAATAAGTGTATAGGTTTTAGTAGAATACAGCGTTAAATTTTAATTATCTGATCAGAAATAATGCAGTTATTAAGGGATTTCAAGCGATCTATCTTCAGAATTCTCACCAAATTCAGTAAATTGATTTAAGTTGGGGGAATTCCGCCAAATTTCAGAGAATTGAAATCTTTGCATTTAGTACATCAGAGTTAATGATAAAACTCGTTATAGTTTATAATTTTTAAAATGCTGCTACTTTTCAAATGAATGCCTGCTTTACTTTATGGTGATCGAACCATATAAGTGACAGATATATCTCATTTTGATTGCTGTTAAGTCGATGCTTCGAATGATTCCCTGAAAAAAATCTTGCAAAATGGTGTATGTTGGCACTTTGGCGAGCCTTAGATTTGAAATTGGATATTATTTGAGACTGATATATATAACACTGGTTGCATGTCCCCACTTGCTAGCGGGGTGTATCATATATATTTTCCTCTCACATTTGAACACTCTCATAAATAATAACAATCTGTCTTATGACAAATTTAGGTATGTTGATCATTTATGACTTTCTTTTACAGATGTTGATATAAATTTGTATTTCCATTAATCAGCTTATAAAAATCATAACTGATTTTCATACTATGAAAAAAGATTTCTAAATAACTTGCTTTGATTTTTATTTAATAAAATTGATATTTATAATTAACTGTATTGTAAGGATAAACATTTAATCTTTAGTTGATTTTTATTGTGTTCTGTAAGATTTTCAATAACGGAATGTTGGTAGGTATGTAGGAGGAAGAAACAAATAATTTTGATTGTTGTAATGCTTTAGACACTTAATAATTATTTTTTTCTTGTGATTACCTGGAAATTCTTGAAAAATCATCCTAAGGAATTCTTTTCTTTTAAGAAACAAATATAATCCCAGAAATTGTTATTAATACCAAAATAACAGCCCCAAGTGTAAAAAACTGATCGTTTATGATATCACTGCTTGATTTGCTCTTGTGCAATACCTTTAAATTTTTTGTGGCCTACTGTCTGCAAGTGATTTTTATACCTGTGTTTTAACATGCATAGGGGGAAGTGTCCTGCGATTTGATGGCTCAATCAGATAAAGCTTCTTTCTAGTAATGCAACGTCAACTGTAATTGACACAGGACATCTCTACACTGGTGAATTTGGTAGGCCGAATACTGAACAGATATTTGGCCATATTCAGCTAAATAATTTCAGAACGAAGAGAAAAAAGGTATTTTTAACAGATTTTTAAATGTATTTACAAATAATATTGCTTAGTTATACTTTAATATGTTAATTTCATATTATAAAATATCCTAAGTCATTGAATTTTAAGATGAGTGAAAAATAATCTAATATATTTAATAACTAGCTGAAGTACCCGTTCTTCGCACGGAAATGAATGGACTTTTTGATATTACGATTTGTGGTGATTACTATTCATTGTAATAAACAGATATAGCAAAGTGGATATCGCGTTATATTGTGTCCAATAATCATGCATACCGAATTGCAAGGCAATCGTTTGTACGGTGCAGAAGGCCATGCGGCGTAGCGCAATCTAGTGGGCGAGTTTTAGCAAAACGGATACGGCGAAAATATTTTTCGCATTCAGATATCGATGTATACGAATTTTCATGACTATTGGCTGGACAGTCCTGAAGTTCATGTGTAGACGCGACATCTAGTGGCAAGTTATAGGAAAATGGATAGCGCCAAACTCTTCCCCGTGTTCAAATATCTATGTATACCTATTTTCATAGCGATTATTTGCACAGTCAAGAAGTGATACACTGCAAGGCAATCTAGTGGTTCAATAAAGTAATGATTTGCTACAGCGCCGTCAAGTGGCGAGTTATAGCAAAATGGATAACGCCAAAATATTCTCATTGTTCAAATAGCTATATGTATACTGATTTTCATAGCGACCGTGTTCAACTATCTATGTATACCAATTTTCATAACGATCATTTGCACAGTCAAGAAGTGATACACTGCAGGGCCATCTAGTAGTTAATTAAAGTAATGATTTGCTACAGCGCCGTCAAGTGGCGAGTTATAGCAAAATGGATAACGCCAATATATTCTCATTGTTCAAATAGCTATGTATACTGATTTTCATAGCGACCGTTTGAATGGTCAAGAATTTGGCCTGCTGCAGCGTCATCTAGTGGCGAGTTAAAATAATAATGCATTGCAGTGTCATCTAGTGGTGAGTAACATCAAAAGGAACGCAGTTAGAATATATTCTTCGTGCTCAAATGTGTAAGTATAAAAAATTTTATGCCGACCGGTCGAACGGTATAGAAGTTAATGCTTTGCAGCGCCATTTAGCGGCAAGTTACAGCAAAATGGATAGTGAAAAATATTCTCCGTGTTCTAATATTCGCGTGTACCAAATTTCATCGAAATCGGTTGGACGATATTCGCATAGCAAACGGCTAAACGAAATAGAATTCAACGTTGTCCTGCGGCACCAAGTGGCAAGTTAAGGAAAACGGATAGCATAAAAACCTTCTCCATCATAAAAGACTTAGGTGAACCAAATTTCATCGTGCAACGGTGCTCAACGGTGCTGGAGTATTTCAACCTCATAAACACATACCAACATTCATTTTTATCTATAACCAGTGTTATTATATATATCAGTCTCAAATAAAATCCAGTTTCAAATCTAAGCCTCGCCAAAGTGCCAACATACGCCATTTTGCAAGAGTTTTTTCAGGGAATCATTCGAAGCATTGACTTAGCAGCAAATATGGGAAATGGTTCGACCGCCAAAGAGTAGCACGCATTTATTTGAAAATTGGAATTCCTTAATACATCCGATTTTTTTTTAAATTATCAACTATAATGTGTTTTATTCATCGTTACTCCGATGTACTAAATGAGAAGATTTCAATTTTCTGAAATTTGGCGGAATTCCCCCAACTTAAATCAATGTACTCAATTGGCGAGAATTCTGAAGTTAGATCGCTTGAAATCCCTTAATAACTGCATTATTTCTTCACGGATCATTAAAATTTAACGCTGTATTCTAATAAAACCTTTGCACTTGTTTTCAAATATTTCCTTAAGCTCTCAATAAATTGCGCCAAGCCGAAAACTGTGCAAACCGCTAGAACTCACTTACTCAAAATCCATATTTCAGCCATTTTATTTTTTCGCCAAATTAAAAAAATTTACACATTAGCCTAGGAAATCAATTCTTATTGTTTTGCGTGTAAAGCATTACATTCCTGCTCTGATTTCCCATGCACACGATATTATAATTAAAAAAAAATAACCTTACGAATATAAACTAACAAAAAAATCATTATTATTCTTTTATTTTTACTTTGAGAATTTAAAACATTTTATTCGGCAAAATCGCCACACATGGCAACCACGATCCTTATTTCACACTTTTTTCACTAAAGGGTTACAATTACGGAAACCTTTTTGCGTGAAGAGCATAAAAAATCTCTTAAATTCCGGAAACGGGTGGACTTTCAAAGTTTTAAAGTGGACTACGATTTATTCTATATTATTTTACATATCTATGCTAAATTTCAGGCCGATAGGTCCATTTTTGTGGATTTGTATACGAACGACATTTTTATTCGGCAAAAATCGCCACACATGGCAACCACGATCCTTATTTCATACTTTTTTCACTACAGGGGTTACAATTACGGAAAGATTTTTGAGTGAAAAGCATAAAAAAATCTGTTAAATTCCGGGAACGGGTGGACTTTCAAAGTTTTAAAGTGGACTATGATTTATTCTATATTATTTTACATATCTGTGCTAAATTTCAGGCCGATAGGTCCGTTTTTGTGGATTTGTATACGAATCAAATCCACAAACAAACAAACAAACAAACAAACAGAATTTCATTTTTATTTATAAGATATTACAGAAATGCAGACTTTTCTACTGGGTAACACTACTTGACATGGTTTCCTACTTTCCTTTATCTGGTGGGGTGGGGATAGGAGGATTTTTTCTGATCCTCAATTAGAAACATAATTTTGAATAACTGCTAAATGTTTTGTAAAACTCAAAGCATGATGCGATTAAGCATAGTTACCAGATTAATTACATTTATCATAGCATATTTATTAAATTATTAATATTGCAAAATATAAGTATGCTGCTATTACTGTTTAACTTTGTAAAAGGTATTTTTTCATGACCAAGATTTTTTAGTTTTACATATAATATACTGTTGTGTGTTTTACCTATGAATAATAATGAATTTTAATTAATCTTTATTTAGTATTTAATTACAAATTTGAAAAGTTATATTTTATTTACAATTAAATTGACAATTAAGGAAAGTATTGATTATTTGTGCATTTTATGCTGAAAGCTTTATATTAGCTTATACGTAGAATGATCCAAAACTTCAGGGACTGTGGTTATTCCTGATGACGAAAGCAAGTACCTAAAGTTAAATTGCTTGGAATGGATTCTCCCAACCTACCCCTACCTGACTGAGTTGATTTATCCCATGTCATGCGGAACGAACAGCGCTCACAGCTGTTACCTTCCAAAGTCAGTTGTCTTAGCTTGGTGACATAAGAAAATTGGCTTTTCTTTAACAGTGCTGTATCATTAAATTCTGTCAACAGTTAGGTAAAACACCAATAGAGACTTTGGAAATGCTAAGAAATGTGTATGATGAATCTACCATGACGAGATCCAAGGTTTATGAATGGCATCTGCATTTTAAAGAGGGCCGAGAATCGTTGGCAATGTTGGCCGACTTTCGAATTCATGGAATACAGAAAATGTTTCACTGGTGTCTTGAATGTGTTTGAAAAGATCGTCGTCAAACACTTGTAGAAATCGCAGAGTCTAGACACTTATATACAAGTTGCCAGTGCATTCCAATGGAAGATCTCAACATACACAAAGTGTCCCAGCACATTGTCCCTCGATTGTTGATTACTGAACAAAAAGAATAACGAATGACAATATTGGGTGATTTAATTGACAAAGTCTATAAGTACCCAGGTTATTCACATTCCCCTATTCACCTGACTAGCCCTATGTGATTTTTACCTGTTCCCATTAATTAAAAAAATAATAATACAGGGATGCTGTTTTGTTTCATCAGAAGAGATGAAACGCCTTTGTGTCATCTGAAGAGATGAAAGCAGCTTTGCAAAAAACCTTATGGGAGGTTGGAGAAAATGGCTTCCAGAAATTATACGAACGTTGGCAGAAGTGTATCGTTGCCCAAGGTGACTACTTTAAAGGTGGATGTAGTACTTCGGTGATGTGAACTATTCAGGGTAAAGAATTTT